>VZTM01011272.1:114643-147458 GCA_013400555.1 Jacana jacana | reverse complement strand
GGAGAGGCGGTAGCCGTCAGGGCCCGGCCCGTCGGTGCGGGCTTGCGGGGAAAGCCCCGTCCTCGCTTCCTGGTAAAGGGGTAAGTCCTTCTGGTCCTGCCGGTGCCACTCCTGCTTTTAGCCAAGCCCCGGGTTTGACATATGAAGCTGAGGGGACCGGGAGAGGTGTCAAGAGTGAGTTGTGCTGGAGGGGGACTTGGTGACAGCGTGCCAGGGAGGGGGGGACGTCAGTCAGGCTGGTCGTCTGGGTGGCTTTCTGACTTCTCACATCCATCCCTATCTCAGCACTTAGACGCGCAGAGATAAAGGAAAAGCAGATGGTGTGCAGCGAGGAGCAGAAATGGGCTCTCGGGGGTGACAGCCAGACAGCGGATAGGCACCGTAAGCAGCAAGAACAGCGAGGTCTCCATACTTGTTGAGAGGCCTGTATGGCTGTGCCTTTCTAGAAGCAGCTTAGGTAGAGCTCACGGTAGGTCAACTGCAGGAAACCTTCAGGCCAAACTGACCCCTGTTAGAGAAACCTCAGTGTTGTGAGGCAGGAGCAAGAGCTTGAGTTACATCTTCTGGTCCTGGGGAAAGGAACAGATGGAAAAAAGGTGGAAACTCTAGTGACAGCGATGCTGCTCTGCAAGAGCTTCACCAAGTACAGGCTGTCTCTAAGATGAGTATGGCCAGTTTTAGAAAAATGTTCTCCAAACAAATCATTACTCTGAACTGGTAACTAGAAATCTTAGGGGATGATCCAGTTTGATCCAAACAAAAAAACCTCGAGTTTAATGTTTTCACTTTTAAGGAAGGAACGTGGCACAGTTTCATTTTTCTTTTGCTTCAGGTTGTTTTTTAGCTTCTGCTGTCAAGTTGTGTGGAATTTTTAAGTCACCAATAATGCAAAGGACACAACATGACGACAAGTCATATGCAAGCAGATGGTTTCAAACCTAGAGTTAGAAGACTTTTTTTTCCCTGTTTATCCTCTTAGTTGTCAAACTTTGGTAGTGAGTGATCTTTTGGTAGCATGATCTTTGAAGTGACCTTTGTGTTGTTTCTCTAGTATGTACTCTGCTTCTGTTCATAAAAGTATTTTATGCCGGTGGTTAAAGCAGTACTCTTACTTTATTTATGAGTTGCGGTTTGTTGGTGTGAGCCTCTCCTGCGTGAAAAACCAGACCTTTTCTAGAGCCCTTCCAAGCACCCAGAGGCAAAGCTGTGTTGTTTTAACTGATGAAGAGGACATGCAGTTTTGTCTTCTGTGTGAAAGTATCTATAAGGTCTGTGGAATACTAGAAACAGGGAGGTTACCCTGAGGTTTTTCCAGGTAACCCTTGTAAAGACCAGTACCAAAAAAAAAGTTCTCCATTGGAATTCAGAGGCCTGTGTTGTTCTCCTATAGGTGAGCTCAAATACTCATTGAAAGGATTAGTGAACTTTCAGTGTCTTTGCTCCCAAACTTGCTTTGCATCTCCTGGCAAATCCTTCGGAGTTTCTGGGTGACAAAATATGTGAAAGTCACAAATAAGAATCAAAATAATAGGTGCCAACCTAAATTAACTTCCACCCCAGCCTATAGACTTCCATGTACATCCAAGCTATCCTCCTCTCCATGAGAGAGGGCTGCCAACATGCTGTCTGGGAGTCATGAAATTCTGCCACAGCCTTGTCCCTGCTGTCTGTCATGTTAACCATGACTGACTTTGGCATGTTTGTATTGGGCTCAGAGCCCGTCTTTCTTCTTCCCTTGAACAAAGACAAGCCTACCCAACAGCTGAAATAGCCTTTTCAAAATTATTCATTTAAAGTCCAGTCATTTAGGGTAAACAGATCTTACACTATAAATCACATTGTATGTGGGAAAATAAATAGCTCGCCCTAATATTTATCATTTCCCTGTCTCTAAGGAAAATCCTTATTCTTTTAGAGGTTTCATTTCTACAAAGCTATTCACTCTAGCAACATCTTGTGTGCACCTGAGAAGGCGTGTCACTTCTTTGGAGACAGTACATAGGAAAATTAAATAACAGATTTTCTCCTGTCTTGCTGTTTCCTATTTGCAGGAAAGCCTGTGCTTATATATTCTAATCCAGGACTGTGTTGCTTTCTAGTTAGTTCCCCTCCAGCAGCCTTCACTAAGTGGCTTGTAATAAACACATCACCATCCACAGTACAATTTGTTCAGTCTGGATTAATTATGCTACATATCAATATTTCTTACAGCATCTGCCAATAGATTTTAAAATGAAGTTTCTTCTGGAAGTGTGTCTTTCATAGCTTCATCGGCAGTCTGACAGTTACAGTTTCCTACCCAGAGTCTTAATGTGCTCAGATGCTTTTTAATACCATGCTGCTGGAGTGCACCATGCCAGAGCACAGCATGTTATTCTTATTCCTTCCGTGTCTATCTCTTGTGTCCCATTTTTAAGAGAATTCAGTTTACTGTGGAAAACTAAAGTTTGACTGGTCTTGCACAAGTCTACCTTTCCTCATTGCTGCCTAGAGGATACTTTAGTGAAAGTTGTTTTGTTCCTGATACTTTAAGTGCCACTTCTTTAGCTCAGCTCCTTCAACTGTTACCTCTGTTAAGGATGCTGTGAGAGCTGGTCAACCCAGTGGGACTCTGGGATCCAAGAGTTCCTCTTTCCTGGTCGCTGAAAGCCATCCCTGTGTGCTCTCAGACCTGAGAGGTTTCTCTGTGTGGGTCGATGGATGCAGCTGCTGCTGCGTCTGGCCAGTAGCAAGGCTGAGCATGTACCTGAGAGAGGCCTGCATGAACACAAAACTGAAATGGTTGGCCTCGCAAGCACCCACAAAGCAATGCCTTTATCATACCCTTGTAAACACTGACAGCACTTGGAAAAACAAGAGTAGGGATAGCCCAGTGTTGGTCCTCACTTCTGGTTGATCAGGATTGACAGTCACTAAGGAACACACAATTCCTCCTTTTAGCAGTATCACATATAGGATAGAGGGTGAATTACACAAAAAAGTATCAAAGGAAAGGATTTAGTAAGAAGAAAGTATAGACCTTGGTGATTAGATGCAGGGTTTGACCAGAAGAGCATACCCACCAGAAGCCTGTTTAAATGCAACTGGCTTTTTTTATTCCCAGCCTTCATTTTTTGATGCTTGTTCCCTTCTGGCCTTCCTTCTCTTCCTTTGGCCCCTCCTCTGAATTTCCCATGATAAAATAAACATCATCTCACAACCATCTTCTCATACCCCATAGCAAGCTTCAGTTCCACCAACACCCTCAAAGATACCTAGTGCACACGATAATCACATATCCCCTTCCTTATCAGTGACAAAGTTCAGGTTGAACCTGTGCAGGGCTGTCTGAGTACTTCCTTTAATGCCATTAGATCCTGTAGTGACCAAAGACAACTTACTGTCTCTGTTATCGCCTGCTCATCGATGTTGGTGTGTCTGTGTGTTATGTACCTCTTCCTTGTTTGTGATTTCTTTTATACTGAATAGTCCTTAAGCAAATAAAATAGTGACGTAGATGCCCTTCCCTCCCACACATCCTTATACTACCCATTCTATGCAGATCAGTCCTGAGTGAGTGAGTTACCTCCTTCTTCTTCAAACATCCACAGAGCGTGTGGTTATGAATAGGGAGCTGCTGGCTGCAAGCTGCCATGGTTGAAAATCCCAGCAAGGTGATGGAGTATCCTCTGTGGCGTACAGCTGGTACTTCTTGTCTGCCATTCATCAGCGTTCCTTTGAACTCCTTCCTCACCCAGCCCACCCATATCTGCCCGCTTCTGCTCGATGGTTTTAGAGGTTGGTATCCTCTTTGGTACCCTTCTTAAAGCCTCAGCCAGTTCCAAAAATTCACAAGCATGGTTGTGTCCTCAGTTGTTCTCCCACAGGGGGCTTCCACACATCTAGATCCACCATGATCCATTACTTGGGTTAAATCTATGTGTTCAGTGGAGGATTTCAAGACCTGGGTCTTTCACCGTACCATAGATTCTGGAGATGGGAAGAAAAGATTCCTTCTACCAGTAGGCATTATAAGCTTCATAGAATGGTTCAGGTTGGAATGAACCTTAAAGATCATTGAGTTCTGACGCCCCTGCCTTGGACAGGAACACCTTCCACTAGACCAGGTTGCTCAAAGCCCCATCCAACCTGGCCTTGAACACTTCCAGGGATGGGGCATCCACAGCTTCTCGGGGCAATCTGTTCCAGTGTCTCACCACAGTCACCGTAAAGAATTTGTTCCTGATACCTAATCTAAATCCCATCCAGTTTGAAGCCATTACCCCTCATCCCATCACTACATGCCCTTGTAAAAAGTCCCTCTCCAGCTTTCAAGGATTCATAAAGGATCTTGGTTTGGCAGAGGTTAATCATTGTGAACCAAATGACTAACAATTACACCTAGAGGATAAGTTCACTGATAATTCTGTAAGTGAAACACAATTTATTTTAAAATGACTACAAGAATGAGTCTCCTAAAACAGTGTTATTTAAAAATGCTTTAAGAACATTTGTTGTGATTTTAATTAAAAATGCAATCTCATAGTCATTTTGAGTGGTTACCTGATAAGCATGTGGATCTTATGGAGGGCTGGAAATTACTAAATTATAAATAACCTTTTATGTGCTTCTGTGTTTGAGGAATAAAAAGGCAAAACCCTTTCATGTAATGTTACAGTAAGATTTTAGTGGTTTTAGCCTTCCACAACACGTTTCTTAAAACAAAAACCACTGATGATAGGAGCATATGCAAGTGAAACTAAGTATTTCATTAAATGGGGACTAATGGATTAATAAAATAAGTAATGGACTCTGTCGCTTGGTAATGCAGATCTGAACTGCCCGAGCTCCTGCCATCATTTTGCAAATGATTGTGTTACAACCATGCACTGTATTTTATCTGAAGACAAAGGGGTGTCCCCCACACCTCAGCATTAATATGTAGCTGCCGTTGGTGCAAGACATGGGATACGTTCTGCTCTGCAAAAATACCCAATAAAGGGCTGTTGTTCTGTTTTCTCTGAATTCAGAAAACTTTTTATAGCTTAAAAAAAGAAGATGGATAGCCTTTATCTCTGTTAGATATTATTTAACTTTCTACTAGTGGACATAGAGCAGCATTTAATTCCAGTAATCTAAGCCAATTCTTGCCTGCTCAGCAGCAGGTAAAGGCTTTGATACATGAACAAACTACCAAGTATCAGCTGCTCTATATACTAATTGGAGCTTTTTGAGAAGCAGGCTGCTTCAGGCTACCTGGTGAGCATGTGCCTGCAGACCACAGCACAGGTTAAACATGACAACTTGTTTGGATGTTAAAACCTTGAAGTTGTTTGAAATCTCTCTTCAATCCTTCTGTTACCTGCAGCAGAGCAACAGTGAGTGGTGGTTCATCAGTGTGCAGATTGAGACAGTTTAAAGGATTTTGTCAGTATTAGTAAATACCTGCTTCTTACCCGAAAGATGTTCTCATTGTCTGAACAAGTAATAGATGTGAACATGCTTTATTTCGATGTAGAGGTGTGGAACAGGGAGATTTTGCAGGTTTTTTTTAATGTTCTAAGTGTGACACAGATGCCAGGATAGTTTGTTATCCTTCATGAAAGACCCTGTTCGCTTGTTTTGTTTTTACTGGGGAACACTGTTTTTTTGGAAGAGCACCAAAACTGTAAAGTCCTTGTGATGTCTGCCATAAACTGTGCCTGTCATATAAACAGGCAATAGAGTTATCAGTTTAAGACTTTGGCCAGCTTTCTTGGTGAAGGCATCCAGGGCTTAAATTGAGATATGGTTGTGGTAAGAGTGGGCAGTAGGAAAGGAAGAAAAGGACTTAAATACTATGAAATGATAAGCATTAAGTATTTAACTTCAATATAGGTGAAATTCTTGCCTGTCCAAACAGCCTTCATAACCTTTCCCAGTCCTGTGTGCTTCTTTCCAACTGTGTCCTGTCTTGCAGCCCCCGCTAGAACTCTGCATCTTCAAGTGAATATCCGCATCCTAAAACTGCAATTGCAGTCTGTGAGGCTCTGCTTCACATTCTCATCCACAAACTCCCAGCAGGGTGAAGCCAGGAGAAAAGCCTGAAAGCATTTGAATGTCTTTCTATGGACCTTTTAAAATAGCTTTAAATGTTGCATCAATAAAAGCCCCACACAATGTGGGAAAGAGCATGGCATTGAAGAACTGGAAGGGAAAAAATGGTGTTAGTTTTGTGCAGGTCTGTGTTTGTGAAGAGTTGGGCACATCATCCTGACTGGTGTCTGTGTCTCATTGAAGTCAAGAGAATGCGTATGTGAAAGTGTGGGTTCTTTACAGAATTGTTGTCTTGAATCATCAGTAATTAATTACAGTCACTTGAGGGGAAAGCACTAGCGTCTGGTGACCTGATAATTGTTGAATTATCTAACATGTTGGTCAGTACCATTAAAACCATATAACCAGACTGAAACTGTGCTCCTTAGGTTACTGCTAAACAGCAGGGCTAGGTAGTTTGGGGGTGTGCAAGCAGTTTTCCTCAGTAAGAATATGCCAGGTACTGCTTAAGAGTACAAATATACTGCAATACAGTTTCATGTTAGGGAGCTACTCTGCCCCCATTGTTAGGGCAGTGGATTTACGCTCTGTAGTGTAAGAAATAACATTTTTTTACTGTATGAATGTGGAGCATTCAAACTACTGTGCACAGAAATAGTACCCATGCTTCATACTTTGATTATGGTGTGGAGCCAGGAGTGCTCTACTGGAGTCTTTATTGATTTTTCAAAACATGCTACATGTTATGGCAGTCAAATTGTAATTATGAAATAAATGAAAAGGGCATTGTGCTTTTCTAGAGTTTATTTTCTGATTATGAAGGATTTTAGATCATCAGTGTACAGCAATGACTGTCAACTTGTAATGTTTTGGCACAATAGGGAACAGTAGAGTTGCAGATCTGATGTCTGATTATTGATATTAAGGTCTAGTTTCTCAGCAGGCAATTCCATGTTCACTGTTTGTTTGCCACTCTATCCTAATATTTTGCTATAGTGTATCTGTAAATAAGAAATGTAGTAGATGTTTTTTCAGTGGCTTCAGTAGTTCAAAACTCTCAAACAGATACTTGTCTGTTATTACTCATATATTTCAACTGGGTTTCTTGATCTTTCCTTTTTATTTTTTTCCCTCATGTTTTCACTGGACTATCTCTTCCAAAAGTGTTTTTTTTCTCCACTTTCGTGTATTTTTCTCTGATTTTTATGACTGACAGACAGTGACCGGTGTGAAATGGCCCAGCTGCTTCTGTTTGATCCTTGCTCATTGAGAAGTCATCCTCCCATTTGTCATCGGTGGCTCTGTCCCTGAGGAGCAGCTACTTCTGCTTCTTGCCATGTGTAGTAGAAGCAGGGTAAAAGCCTTCTTGACATCCCTCTGGTACAGAAGCTTTATAACTGGATATGCCATCTGTTTCACACCCAAAGCTGATATGGTATGGTGTGGCTCCATGTCCACGTGAACAAATAATAAGGCACAGTAAAGACAAATGGTGCCACTGTCCCTGCAACTCTGTTACATGGTTTGACATTTTTGCTTTGGATTAGTGCAGGTCAATGTGCAGGTGTTTCAAAGCTGTCTGAAGCAGTGCTGGTTTAGACCCAGATGTCCCTGATGTGTGTTGTGATGCCTTTTGGATGTGTCTGGACTCCAGATGAATCAGGTTCACATGCACCAAAACTGCTCTCTAAACCCAGCCAATGTGCGAAGCAGCTGGAGGGTGATCGGGGACCACAGGAGTTCCCTGTAGGTCAGAGCTGTGCTGAGGTGCAGGAAGGGCTGGTGGGCAACACAGGGAAGCACAGGACATCATATTGCCATTCAGGCCCACTTGACAAAGCTAACAGGACATGCCCCAGGACAGGCCTGGCAGTGTCGCAGGCCAGGCTCACAGGCCTGGAAGGAGCACAGAAGGCTCACAATATGAAAACAGGAATGGTTGTGAAACAAATGTGGCTGATAATAAGTGATATTGCTGTCACCCGAGCATTTTGCTAGCATTTGTCTTGACCAGTGTGCCAGCGCTGAATTTTATTATGACTCAGTAATGCATGAATAAATGAGATAGAGTTTTTTCTCTGAAGGCTGGTATGTAATAGAAAACATCCTGCTTGAGGTTTTAATTTGATTTTGTCTTATGTGGGATGAAAACATGCAGTCTTTGTTATTATTGTACTAATTTAATGTTCAAGAGTCTGCATGTGTTTATACAGTTGCACAATGTTGCCTGAACTAATATTCTAATTCTTTTTCTTAAGGAAATTAACTTGAATTATTTTACCATCCATGTCCATGAGCTACATTAGCAGTATCAGTTAATAAGTGTTTATCATACTTAAGAAGTCAAGATCTGTGTCATGTGTTCAATGAATGTGTGAAGGACAAGAGAAGTAAATCCAGTATCACAAAAATATTTATTTCAAACTCTGGTACAAAGTCAGAGTGTGCTCACAGAAACTTGCTGTAGCCTGCTGTGAGATCTCCCTTTGATCTGGAAGACATTAGTATTTAAGCTCTGACTTGAAAATGCTTTCCTCTAAAATTAGTTTTCAAAGATTTATAAATAGTATTACTATTAATTATTAAATAAAAAGAGTATAAATAGTGGATTATTTGAAATACAGTCAAAGCTTTGTTTTCCTGGGCTAAGATACCAATTAGGCTGAACTATGTTGATCCACATCACTGCACGCTATTATGAACTTTCCTTTTCAGCCACTGTTTTTTCCAGTCTGAAGACCAATTTATGGAGGTTTGATTCTAAAAGTAGAAACAACTTATTTTACTACTCTCCATCTGGAAAAGCTCCAGTTCACCGAGAAAGCAACAACAGCCCACGGGGCTTCTAACACCATAGAGCCTCTTTCTCGTACTGATTCTTCATTAAGTACAAAATTTGGTTACACAATCCAGCCTTGAAGGCTTTCTGAGTGTCAGGAAGCTCAGTCAGAACACCTCTGAGAGATTTCAACCTGTTCTGTTGGTATGAAACCTGCATACATGGATTTCAGAATCCCAGAAATAGGACTTCTCAGAATGCACCTTGAGGTTAATTCTCATTTATATATGGCTGAAAAAAATCAAAGTAAGATTTCAAATGAAAATTTCACACTGTTATTAGGTAGTTTTCTCAAATAGTTCCCTTTTTCAACGGTTGTCTACCAGTGTTAAAGGGTTATAAACTCTGTGATGCAAGTATTTTAGTTAGGAGCATGGTAAAAATTCCCGTCAATGAGATGGGGGTGCCTCATAGGAATGGGTAAAGCAGGCTTTACGTTTTTTAAGGGAAATTACACAGGCTTTTCTTTAGGTACAGAATGTAAAGCAATAGCTTAAAAAGACAACTAGGCAATATTTGTAACATCAAGAGGATAAACATGCTTGGAAATTGAATCCTGTTAGAGGAAAAGGAGAAGTGATGAGAAAAGATACAGAAAATCCTTGTAATGAAGAATTATTGATCTCTATTAAATAATGTTAACAAGAAGTAGAAAGTAAACTAATTAACACATTTTATGTAGCAATGCTGGCATAAAAAATACTAGGCTTGCTACAGCAGTTGTTAAAGGCACCACAGAGATAAATAGTAGCAATGAAGAAGCATTACTGACTATATTATATGGTAGTATAGTATAGAATAATATTACTCTCCTTGTCCTAAACACACTGTTGGGACCTCTTCTTTGTGGAGGGGCTAAAGTTACAATCACATTAAATGGAAACTAAGATATGCCTATTTCCTGCTCACTAGTGTTTTCAGAGGAGTCGGCAGAGCAGTGGCAGCGGTTGCACAGACGAGTCCTGACTGCGCATGCGCATCTTTACTTGTGACACCTTGTGATGCTTATTTTTAAAAGTTTTTAAATTACAGCCTTGATTAGCTTGTATCTTTTGTTTGTTTGTTTGTTTTATATGAGTTAATTTTGTGGGAAAATAGCAGAAATTTAGTCTTTATACCTCAACTTTGAAACAGTGTTGCCTTATTATGATGCCTTTGATAAGCCTTTCTATTAAACAGCAAGTTAAACAGAAACAAAGCTACTGATTTTTATTAATTAGATTTGGGTGATAAGTTCACAAGAAGAACCCGAATGATCGCTTTTATCCTTTCATTTCAAATTCTTGTGTTGGATATTTTCTTCCTCTTCTTTGTAACTAAACATTCAGGCTATGTAATTACCTTGTTAATCTTTCCAGATAATAGGGTAAGGTTTAATCATTGCTTCTTAATCCCTGATTTTAGTACATAACATAGATCTCAGCTTTCCATGTCTACCTTGTCATGTGATTGATCACACTAAACAAGAAAAGGTCAGTATTGTTTACTTCAAAAATACCTTTTTTTATTTAAGTGTCTAATTATTCTGGAGATCAGGATAATAATTCATGCTAGCTAAAGTGATTCATAAATATCAATTTTTTTAAATTAAATGTTTAAGTACAGAGAAAATGTCAGGGAAGACAACTGTGTATGTAGTACAACTTTAAAATCATCTTGGTTTGCTTTATTGCTTCTCTATTAAAAAAGACATGTAGACTGATATGGTTCTTTATAGATATACTTTAAGACTGAGGGAAGCAACAGGAATAAATCCTAAGGCATCTCCAAAGGAATTGGCAAGAATTAATTGACTGGGAAAAGTGGATGGGAGTGGATGTGTTGGGACTTGGTAAATATTTTGAAGATGTGGCTAAACTCAAAGAAACAGCGGCTGTAAGTAGAGTCCAAACTACAGCCTTCACTTTTTAATGAAACAGCGAAGCAGAAGTTCTGCTATTAATCACATGGGTTGTCGTTTGTGGGAATTACTGTTACTGTACATTTTTTAATTCCAGTTTTTAGACAGGGAAGGTGGAAGAAAAAAGGGCAAACATACTTTACTTTAGTAATTAGAGTAAGACATGTTTTTCTAGTTTGGCTAAGAGTAAGAATTGGCTTTGTATTTTGAGAATAATGCAGATGCTCCTGCAATGCTATACCATTTTCCCCTTTAGGTGTCCTGTAAACAGAAATGGTACCAGTTTTGCTTAACAACAGTTATAAAAAATCCGAGTAGCTGCAAAGGCTGTAATTAAATTATTCAAAATTTCATTCTGAAGTAGATAAATATTGTTTCATGTTTCTGACCAAGATATCAAACCCTGCATTTAGTCACGCTAATGTATGTCCATGCCATTTACGCAGGAATGAGGTAATTTTGTGGCTCTGAGCTTACATAGAACCTGTCTGTTAAATATTTATAAATTGCACATTAACATCAGCACTTAAATATTGTTATGAATACTTATTAGGGTAACTTTCATTTGTGTGTGTGTGTGTGTGTGTGTGTATCTGCGTGTCCCGCTCAGTGTGAGAACAGTGGGATTGCTCTGGTCTTTACTGATGTAGGGGTTTGCCTGAGCTCAAGCAGAAAGATGGCAAGCAGTGGCATATTCCAGCCAGTGAACTGGGCAATAGTGTAGTCTATTATTTAAACGTGATCTTATTGTCAAGTGCACTCCTTTTTTTTTATTATTATTTATTATCATTATTATTATTATTATTATTAAAATTCCAACACTTCACATTTTTATTAATCACTTCCCCACTCCTTCTATTCACTTGTATTCTGATGCCTGTGCTCCGGTACCCATAGCAACGCTTGTTAATGCTAATGAAACTGCAACATCCTAAGCTCCCCGACAGAGCAGCCCTGTTAAATATGGCTATTAAAGCACAGTTGTATTTCTGTTAGTTCCAGCTCCCAGCAGACACCTGCTCTATAGAAACTCTGTCCTGAGATACTAGGATTTGGTAACTCACAGCTTTTCTTTAAATTGTCATTTGACTGGAGTAAAATCCTCGTATTCCCAGGCAGTAGATGCTGCAGAATATGTAGGGTTTCTGTAAAACTGACAAGGTTTAGCTGTAGGATTAAGTATTCTTTTGAAGTGCTCATTTGCATTCAATGAAAAAATGGGCAGGGTTGAGACTGACTGATCTTGGGGGAAGCTACAGGATGTGTTGTCTCCTAGAGCACATGGACCTTTTAACTAAATATCCTTCACAGTGTGTTAACAAGCAGAAGTAATACCTAAATAATTCCTCACGAACTCAGACTCAGTGATAATTCAACTTAATAGAAGTACTTCAGTGCTTTAATATGTAGAGCTAGCAAATTGTTAAGTACATTGATTCTTCTTTCAGTAAGGAACATATTTGCATGTAGTATTGGTGGAGATGATGACAGGGTGTTTTAGTTCCATTATTCCGAGTTTTGTTTTTGAATACTGTTTATTTGGCGAGTCATTAGTCATCCATGTTTCATACTCTAGAAAACAAAGGAAAAATCCTGTAATCAGTAAAAAATCTCTTCCAAGAATATGACCACAAATTAGGGAATACTGCTGTGCCAACAAATAGATGCTGCAGTGCCAAGGCTGCAAAACTGGGAAGCTGTCATGTGTGCATTTCAAGTGTCAAGCCGGTCCTTCTCAATACTCTTTTTCACTATGGCTCAAAAAACCTTGAATACTAGACAAAGCTTTTAAAACTACTCATTTCCCAAAGAGTTTTAAATGCAGCACTGGTTTGTGCAGAATTACCGATAGGAATCTAGCTTGGTTCCCTAATGAGCCTTATCTGGGGGTTTGGTGATTTTGATAACTAAATGTTTTTCCCGTGTAATCAGTGTGTGCATGGGGGAGGGTGATCAGCCTTTCTGTTTTCCAGTCGGCATCTGTTACGCTGTTCGTGCAGAGAGCCAGGTTTGCAAGGTGTCTTTTGTTTTCCTGTCAGTCTTTCTCCCCTTTGTTTTGTACACATGTCTAAAAACCTCAGTCTTTTACTCATTGTTTAGACTCCTTTATTTGCTTGTGTATCTTTGTTGAGTTGATTTTTGCTTTAGGATCATTTCAAGTTCTTGTGCTAATCTCCTCATAATATTAACCAGCTGTATTAATGAGATAATAAACCAGACTTGTTGGTAATGAATTGATTCATTCAACTACTGGATTTAATTAGAAAGACACTTAACATTCCAACAGATGTTCTTATTTTGTTTCATTATCCTTGTGTTACCAACAGTAGGCTTATAAATACATACTCTGCATGTTTGTATTTACATAATACACTCTTCAACCTAAAGCCTTGTTGTTGTGCCATAAACTGCAAAAAATGACATGAAGTCTGTAAATATGTCTTAAGCCAATTTGTATTCCAATTTGTATTTGAATTCCTCTTTTGTCATTCCGTTTCTCAGACATTCAAGACATGCATTCAAGACATGCAGTCTTGAATTTTCAGCGTTCTTCATCTGATAATAAAATGCTTAATCTTTTTAAAATTAGTTAGATTTCTTCTTCCCTGGTTAAAACCCCCTTGTCTTTGGACTCCCATTATCCCCTTTTCCTCTGGTCTCATGACTCTCATTCCTTTTTACCTGGGGGCAAAGTTTCAAAAAGGAGGGTATGAGTGCTCTTCTCCTTCTCATTCCCTGCAGACTAATTTAGGCAGTTCCTCCCTTGGCTCACTGGTTGCCCGCTGGAGGGCTCTGCCTCTTCCTGAGCTCTGCCACTTGGGTTGTGGATGCAGGTCCCACTCCAGGGCCAAGCCTTGTCAGTTAAGACAGTGAAGTTATTTTATTAATCTGAACCCCAGTCCCTCCACTTTCCAGTTAGAGAATGTAATTTATGTAGTAGTGTTCAGCCTGTCCCCAGATCTAGTCAGAGCACATAGTTCAGATGTGCAACCAAGGAGAATTGAGCACAACAGCTCTTAGTGCATTTAGAGTCATAGAATCATAGAATTGTTTGGGTTGGGTGGGACCTTAAAGATCATCTAGTTTGAACCCCACTGCCATGGGCAAGGACACCTTGCTCTCAACCAGGTTGCTCAAAGCCCAGTCCAGCCTAGCCTTGAACACTTCCAGGGATGGGGCATCCACAACTTCCCTGAGCAATCTGTTCCAGTGTCTTGAAACCCTCATAGTGACTTTTTTTCTCCTAATATCTAAAGTAAATCTATCCTCTTCCAGTTTGTAGCCATTACTCCTTGTCCTGTCACTACATACCCTTGTCAATTTAGTGTTTTATGTTTGCCTACACTGATAACAGTAGGTTTTGTGAACAAAAGCCAGTGCTGGATGTCCTTGTTAGGAAGCACAGTGAGAAAATCTTAGTGGTTTCTTTTCCTTTTCTGTGTAAGGCTTCTGAAGGAACCTTGCACACTTTATAAGGCATGCTTATGGTAAAATTACAAGAATCAGCTGAGGGTGTTAAGCTGAGAAGAGAGGAAGAAGCTGAGATGAGAAGAGGAAGGTCCTGTTTCATCTTGCTGCTTCTTGCCACGCACTTCTTAGTTTGCTTTTGCACTTGATGGACTGTTCTGTGAGCCTTTTCAATGCAATTGAGCAAAAAGAAAGAAGTGAGTAATTCTGTCTGGTTAAAGAGTTGAATTGACTCATCAAAGGATCTGGCAAGCCTAGGAGTCAACACAAGCAGAAGCACAGTAGTAGATGGTTAGGAGCGGTAGGATAAGGTGAAGAAAGAGAGGATAACAAGACATCCCTTCACTTCTTGGTGGCATCAAGCTGTTACACTGGTTAAAGCATCATGGAGAACTGTGCCTTTCACAACTCGCCTTCATATGCTGATTTTTTCCTTCCTCTTCTTTCTGATACTCACATCAATTGTATTGGCCATAAAATTACACGGCATATTGCCTTGCAATAATTGCATGTGTGATTGTGCAGGTAGAGTACACTGCTTGTACTGCTGTAGTCTGTACTATAACTGTGGGGGTGTAACGTTTACTTAATGTGCAAACATTAAGTTTTGAGTTGAGAACAATTGTATTTGAAACTAAAAATGTTCCAGTAAGGAAAATGAATCCATTTGGAGCCTGTTGTTTCATTAACTGTGATTTAACTAGTCTATATTATAGCAACACTTAAAATAAAATAAAGCCATATAATTTCTATAATAGGCAGCCTTTTTTTTTTTTTTTTTCTTTTATCACTGTTGTTAATGGTATGTAGAGTTCCTGTGTTCCTGTGCAGGGATCAGGATTCCATAGCACTAGGTATCCTATGGGTGCCTATAACAACAACAACAAAAAAGCACTTATTCTAGAAAGAAATTTGTGTAATCTAAATAATTTTCTATATCAACTCATTGTCAAATGTCTTCAAAGTATTCATTTTGGTTTCCCCCAAAGAGCTGAGTATACTTCTTAGTCTTTTTTTTTTTTTATACTATATTCCTCTAGTTGCTTTTTTCTATTAATCTACATTTTTTACCTCTGAATTAAAGGTTGAACAACGTGGTGTCAACTGTCAATTCTGTGAAGGAGAAAGAGATTTTCTTAGCTCCTGAGGTCAGTGGGCCTTCTGTGAAGCCTTTGAGGTATTTGTTTGCATAACAGTCGTGCTGTTTTTCCATTAGGCAGGGGAGGAAAGCTCAGTGGTGACAGGATGATTTGGCAGAAACTTAATGGCTGGATTTTATAGGGCTCTGTTCTCACAGGGAGCTAGGCCCTGTGCTGTTCACCATAGACACACAAATAGGAGTTAGGTGATAAATTTTGCTCTTAATACACATTTTTTTCCCAAGTGGTAAGCAGGAGGGCCAACCAAAGCACTGCAGAAGAATTGCATGGTATTTGAGTGAACTGGACAAAAAAAAAGTGCTACTCAGTGTTAACAAATGCAGAGTAACACACAGGGGAGTGAGCACAAAGAATATGTCCGCTGTCTTGTACATTAACACCTAGTTCACAACTTCTCTGAGACTTAGAAATCACTGAAGATAATTCAGTGGTGAATTCAGTGATCCTAAAAGCAAGCAAAATGCTAGGAATGAAAAAGAACTAGAGAAGATACTGAGGAAAAACTGTGCTGATTCAGAAATCTTGTTTCTTCCGCTCTTGGGCATTTTCAAAGCACCCCTCACCCCCCAGCACATGAAGAAGGGTAGAGCAGAACAAGTCATCAGCTGAACAAGGGCAACAAGGAATGAACAACCATTAGGAGAACACCAAAGGTTGACACAGGTTTTTGCAGGTGTTGGCAGACCAATAATTTCAAATAGTGCTGTGGGAAAAAAAAAAAAAGCCATAAAAGGCTGTTAAACTGAGGTACTTGAATAGCCTGTGACTTAAGCTCTCCACCCTCAGATTTCTGGAAGACTATGCTATTTGTGCAATTACTGTATGTTTGTCCTATTTTTACACACCTCCCTAAGGTAATTGCTTCTTGCCACTGTCAGCTAGGGCACTTGCACTGGGCAGATGTTTAATCTGACCCTGCGAAGTCATTCTTGTGGACTTTTAAGAGAAGATTGTGGAGATTTTAAGATAAAAGCTTGCTGCCTTCCTCTCATTTTCAAGTGTCTCTGCATGTGGGAGTCCTGGTGGAGTCCAAGAACTTAGAATCTGAGTGGTTTTCTTTCCGTTAGCCTTTAGCTGTGCTTTAGCTAACAGCTTTTCTTCAATACCTGTGGCCACTCTACTCCAAATATAGAATCAAAATTAGATGCTTTTGCAGAGATTTCAATAGTGTGCTTAGCTTTATTTGTACTATTTTGAAGTTTGTGTTACTTGTTAGTCCATTAAGTGCTATGCTAAAGGCTGTGCGTCTTTGTTCGGGTCTGTGCATTTATTCTCTCGTCCAGTGTTTTTTTGCAGCAGATAAATACAAAGATATTTTTATGGATTCTTTGTTTTTCCTCACCTCCTCCTTTAAGGGCCTTTGAGATAAATTGCATAAGCTTCTGCAGTTGCCAAACTGGTCCAGTAGGCTATATTTAAGTTTCTCTCCTTTAGTATTAGCTACTCTCTTTGGACAGCAAAAACATCTTCACCCGGGTTTATTCCTTCCAGCAACTTGCCACTACAATTAAAGATCTGAAAGGTCTCTTCCAACCAATTCTATGGTTCTATTGACAGCTCTCTTCTTCGAGCCCAAAGAATTGCTGTTCCCCAGTACTCGTGCTCAATTACTCTATCAGCTCCCTGTCAATGTTGAGTAGCAGTTCCCGCCCTACACACCAATCCTCTGAAAGTCGGTTTGTTGAGGCAGATAGGCACTTGTTTATTTGGGCTTCTAAATGTTTAAATAGGTCATTCCAAGAGACCTAAATCAAAACCGACCAAAAAGCAGTGTAGCTGCTTACTGGGCACAGCTGAACTGGCTGAGAGAGTATCTTCTTAGTTCTCTTGGCATCATCGAGAGTCAGCAATTGCAAAGGCAATTAAGTTGCTCTACTTTTCTCCATAAACATGTTTTAATGATTTTTCAGGCTACAAACTAATACTGAGTGGAAGAATGCACTAACTTAGAATCTTGCAGGTAACGTCGGTTTTGCTTGGGAGAACTGACCCTTTTGTGAGGATTGCCCCAGCATTTAGTGTAGCAGCTGCTTTCCTTAACATCAGGAAAAGTGGAGCAATTCTACATGGCAGTGTAAAAAAGAAATGTAAGGGCTTGTGCTGAAGTGCAGGTAAAAAAATGTTGGGTTGTCAACAGCCATTGTAGTGCTGTAGGTAGCACCATGCTCTGTGTGCTGCCATCTCTACGAGCTGTTGAGCTTTATTGGATAAACTGAATTCCATGTAACCTGACCATCAGTCTTCAGCCAAGAACTGCCTTTCCGGTAAGTTTTATTTTTCAAATGTCACAAGTAAAGCCTTAACAGTTGTGTGGGGTAAATGTGTTATTCCAGGAACAGCATGGAACTGATGGAGCCATATTTCCTATGGTTTTATAGCCGTTCCCACCTGTGGCTCCCAGTATGTTCCCTGCAGCACCCTTACTGGGCTGCCATCAGCATGGTCCTGTGATTGCTCTGAAGCACTTACACGTCCACACTGGCTGGCCCGCCGCTGCTGAACAGCATGTGCCATAGGTGGGGGAGTCCCATTCCCCTCGCTGTGCCTCTTCCTTTGCCTTTACCTGAAATTTGTCACAAAAACTTTCAGGAACTTCCCAGGTCCACCTCAGAAACTGCAGAGCCTCCTTTGGTTATTTCACAGCTTTGGCAAAGATGGGGGAGAGCGTTACTTCAATTAGCTTAATTCCCTAGGGAAAAAAGCTAAATGGCTATGATTTTTTAAATTATTTTTTGAATTTTCCATTTGGATGCATTACCAAATTATTGGATTTGGTGTGCTTGCTGGTATGTAATACATATATGCAAATTTGATGGGTGAAAATTGTCATACATTGATTCTTCAGTCTGATAAAAAATGTTAATTAAATTTCCTTTAACCTTACACATTTTAAAACGCCTGTGTGATGAAATACTAGGTTTGAGAGAAGGCCCCTCTCTTAATTCTTTAGATATCTTCAGAAACCAAAACATGGGAGGTTCTGTGTGAACATCAGGTAACACCTTTTTCATTGCGAGGGTAACAGAGCACTGGCAACTGGCACAGGTTACCCAGAGAGCCTGTGGAGTCTCCATCCGTGGAGATACTCAAAAGCCATCTGGACATGGTCCTGGGTAGCTGGGTCTAGGTGACCCTGCTTGAGCCAGGGGGATTGGACCAGAAGAGCTCCAGAGGTGCCTTCCAACAGCCACTCTGTGATTCTGTGAAATTTAATTTCTTTACAAAGGTGTTCATGTCACTGCAGGAATCTGGAGGCACAGAGTTTATTCTTCTGTACAAGTTCACTTCATGTCACAAGAGTCAAAGAGACCCATGATGCTTTCCTTTCAGTTTTCATCCTCGGAGTGCAGGAGCACTATTGGGGAGCTTTTTCTGTTCACCTTTACTCTCCTTTTGCTATCCAAGATTGATGTAGCTCAAATTGAAGATACATATTGCAATTGGTATTTTGCTTCCAAGATAAACGTTAATAAAGGCTGAGATATGATTTGTTTGGACAACAAAGACCATGCTTTATTTCCAGACAACTGGAATTTGGTTAGGCTGGTGGGAACAGCTGCTGAAATCTGTTGGTCACATGGTGCTTCTTAATGAATTAAACTAATTTATACCAGTGGTAGTGCTTAGGAATTCACATTGTTATTGTTTAAATAAAAGGGACCACAGATATACCCCGAGTCAGTCTTCTTGTTTGCAATAGTACTGCAGTTCTGTGCAATCCAACCACTTGTTGAACTCCAAACATCAGCCGGTGATTCACCTCTGCTGTTGTTTGAGCAACCTGTGCCCGACTGGTGCGGTATAGCACCAGTACAGGCCACTGACCTTTCCTCGTGGGGCCTTGCTGGCTCCTCCTCAACATCTGTACGGTTAGGAAGTGTGTCAGCGGGCATACACTTCCATTTGGCAGTAATCGTTATCAAGAAGAGCCTTATCTTTTGTCACAGAACAGTAAGTGGGGTGCTAATGGGGGGAAGACAACGGCAAGAGAAATGAATACAGACCTTGAAGAGTCAATCAGAAAATGGTAAAAGTATTGTGCGAGGAAAAAAGTACAATTAAGAGAAATCAACATACAAACAGTTTGTGCTATACAGTCTGAAGTCTTCCTGATATTATGAGCAATGTGACAAAAAGAGTATGAATCTTCACTCATATCAACAGATAGACAAGATAGTCAGAGGAAGAAAAAGCGGATTTCTCATCATAAAACTTCCTTTTATGCCACAGAGCACTTGTGTCTGTTTGACATGGTGTCAGCTGGGAGTTTCAGTTGGAGCAGATGTTTGAGATCTATCTTCTGCTAACCTCCAACCCCCTACTGTCCTTCTTGGAAATAATGCAGTCAACTCGCTTCCAAGCACCTTGTTGCTGGAGTGATCCATGCAACAAAGCGGGGACCCAAAAAAACAGGTTTTACATGTACTGCCTAAAAGTACTCCAAGTGCTGTAGATTTATTCACTTAGACAAAATTAATTATTCTTTTTATTTATTTTAGATACAGAGTGTATTTTGGAGCCTCTGTCTCTGCCAGAAAGTCCAGGTGGTGCTGTTGCTGTAGAAAGTTCTCCCTACGTGCCCTGTATTTTCTGCAAAGAATGCTATCTCCTAGCAGAACAAAACCAGCTCCTGAAGCACATGATTATTGAGCACAAGCTCGTCATAGCAGATGTGAGACTGGTTGCAGATTTTAGAAGGTAAGGTTATATTGTTTGAAATGAGTGCAAGTGTGTCCAGATGCTATAGAAAGCTTCAGAAAACTAGAGTTTGTCTTTTTGAAATGCTGTAAAGAGCAGTGGGGTGTTGTGGGAGGATTTTTATTACTGTTGCGTTGACCTTTCTGTTGCTGGATTATAGGGTTGTTTTCCCATTCCTCTCCTACTCCCCAGCCTCCAGATGTCCCTGGAATCAGGGGACTCAATATTAGAATACAGGGTAATTCCTGGTTTAGACAGACATCTCCTAGGGATTTCTCAGGTCCTGTCACTAATCAACAAGTTGCATAAAAACTAGAAAGCTGGATTTTGTTTTGTTTTGTTTTGTTTTGTTTTGTTTTGTTTTGTTTTGTTTTGTTTTGTTTTGTTTTGTTTTGTTTTGTTTTGTTTCATAAAGCACATTCTAGATAATCACCTTTCCCAATTTTGGGTTTTATTCATATAGGACAAGACTATTTCTGCCACTGTACGATCTCCTGAAGCTGTGTATTGTACACAGAAGCTGCTGAGTGCACACCATTCTGGGATAGTCTCACATTCTGGGATTAATTTGCCCTATTTTTAAGGATGCCAGTATTTCCCCACAGAAATCACATTTAATCCTTAACTATACTTTACATACTGTGATCTGCATACAACTGTGATTCCTATAGCAGTGTCATTGATCATCTCAGCAGGGTCACGTTTGGCTTTCTCTCTCTCAGCTTTCTCCAGTAGCTGGCATGGCCCCAGCTGGCTTGTAACTTCAGAAACGAGGCGCTTGCTTGGCATTTTGCTTTCAGACACAGAAACGTATGGGCCAGGCAGTAGGTTAGGCAATACCTGCCAGTTTGTAGATAGTTCTGTTGCAGTGTTCAAATGTTAGCTGAGTAATTCCTCAACTCAATTGAGTTTTCTGCTAGGTATTCTGTGATTAGTTACTCAGCCCAAGCCAATCACATAATCATAGAATCATCATGGTTGGAAAGGACCTCTGAGATCAATGAGTCCAACCATACACACACAAAGAAACCTTACAATCTCGGCCACTAGAACATGCCCTAAAGTGCTGCATCTACACATTTCCTAAATACCTCTAGGGATAGTGACTCAACCACCACCCTGGGCAGACTGTTCCAGTGCCTGACTACTCTTTCAGTAAAGTAATTCTGCCTAATATCTAATCTGAACCTCACCTGCTGCAACTTAAGACCATTTCATAGAATTAGAGAGAGAATCAGGGAATCATAGAATGGTCCAGGCTGGAAGGGACCTCTAGAGTCATCTAGTCCAACTTTCCCACCGTCAGCAGGGACACCTTCCACTAGACCAGGTTGCCCAAGGCCTCATCAAGTCTCACCTTGAATATCTTCAGGGAAGGGGCCTCAACCACCTCCCTGAGCAACCTGTTCCAGTGGTCCACCACCCTCATAGTAAAAAACTTATTCCTAGTATCCAATCTGTTCTTCTCCAGCTTGAAGCCATTGGCCCTTGTCCTGTCACTGCAGGCCTTTGTAAACAGACTCTGTTTACAGTTTTACTGTTTCCTCTGGTTCTGTCATTATTCACTTAGAAGAGCCCAACACCCACTTCTCTACAACCTCCTTTCAGGTTGTTCTAGAGGGCAATGAGGCCTCCCCTCAGCCTCCTCTTCTCCATACTAAGCATGCCGAGTTCCCTCAGCCTCTCCTCATATGACGTGCTAATAAGTTGCGTCTATCAAGGTGTAAAAAAAAAAAGAAATATTAAGATGAAATTTAGGAAAAGAAGTGTAAGCCATATAAATCCTTATTCAGATGTATGAGCTTAACGTTGCTTAAAATGGAAAATTGATACTTGTTTTTATTTGAGTTTATGCTGAAAGCAGGCAGAACAAGAATGCAATGTTCTTTGGAGATAATGCTAGTTTTCTCATAAATAAAGGGATCGGACCTGCTCAGTCATGGAGTGCCAGTTTAAGCATGCTTTGGGAGATTATTCTGTGTTAATAGAAATATATTTTAAAGTAACCTTTTCAAGAAAACGTCCATTTAGATTCTTTTTGCTGCTAATGCAATTGGAAGTAGCCAAATCTTACTGAAAGTGGCCCCAGGATGTGAAATGATCACTCTGAAGTGTGCCTTCTCTTATTTGCTGTACTGAATATCAGTAAAATGGTCTAATACTATGCACACATAAAAGGAAGTATAATCTAAGGTGTTAAACTGAAGCGTGGAAAATACAGGGAAACAGCTAGGAAAGCCTAGGGGGGTTTTATACTTAGCAATGAGTTACAACCAGTCTTAGGAATACATTTCTTGACAGAACTACAAGAAGTGGAGAATCCAGAGAAGTGCAATGGTAAGGGAAGTTGTTTGGTTTGGTTTTTTTAACTTGGAAGAATAAAGATAAGCTGGCATTAGGGCAGAAGGAAGAGATAAGAGGAATAAGCTTCCACTGCATGACTGAACATGATCACTCGTGGATACTGATCACTCTTTCTCTCTCCCCAGAAATATGACAAGGCATTGACTTTATTTGTTCATTGATTATTTGGGTTAAGTCTTTTGATTTGAAATCTCTTAACAGAAGGTTCATGGCAGAGACGGTTATGGTTAAGTGAGTTTGTCTGAACAGTGTTCGTTTATTTCAGTGAAGAGAACAGACTATATGACATCTTGAAATCCCTTCATTTGCACATTTATGTCCTAAAAGCTGGAGGATGACTTATTCTGGAACGCTTGCTGTTTTATGTAGCAGCAGGACTGTTTCATTGTGGGTTATGAACAGTGGAGTAGGCAGGGGGACAACAAAGTGCTCACCTCTCACTGACATCTAATGATGCCTCTGAATGAGCTTCAGCCACGCATGCAGGCTTCACTGTGCTTAGCTGTCTGCTGTACCAGGGCTTAATCCTCTCCATGTCAGAGTTAGCAGAAACAAAGTCGTGCTGATTCCTTGGCTGCTGCAGTTGAAATCCTTATACAGTAAGACAGATGGTAAAGAGGTAATGCACACCACCATTGGATGTGGTAGCTGTGGTGATTAAACTTCTAGATTGCATAAGTACTAAAAGCTACAACTATTTAGAAATGTCCTCATATCTGATTTTTTTATGATTCTTTTCCTAATGTCATGGCGTGTCAGTAGGAAGCTGTCACTGAATAGTTAGCCTTTACCTTAGTGACTGTCACATGATGTATATCACGCACATGAGTCATAAGTATAAACACACACTTAAGTATTTTCAGATATATTTTTTTTATAGTAACAATATGAATAATTAGCATAAAGACTGCTTGGTTCCCTTCATGATATAATTGAAGGTGATGATTTAAGTATTATCAGATATATTTTTTTATAGTAAGAATCTGAATAATTAGCATAAGGACTGCTTGGTTCCCTTCATGATATAATTGAAGGTGATGATTTCTTCTTGGTTAGACAGTAGCTTCTAGTTCAGTGGGAACCTAATCACAGTTGGTGTCTTTTAATGCTGCTATAATACAATGATAGTACAAGACTGTTTTCAAACAACTGTAGTTGATGGGTTAAACCTTGAAGATAGTTTAGGGCTCTCCTATTTTGCCTGCTATCCCACCCCCAACTGTTTGGGGACTTTATTTTTCTGTCTTTATAGTTGTCTGCCAAGCTACAGCTTTCACTGTAACTCCACAGGAGACCTGCCAAAACCTCACTTCTAACAAGTTGGTGTTTTTACTTAGTTTCAGATTCCTGCCCGTGTCTTACAGAACATGGAGCACAACATTTTGGCAATTTGAGAGTACTCTGCAGTGTACCTTTTCAGTAAAGATGCATCTGAGTGGCACTTCTGTCTGAAGACATGAATAGGTCATGGTGTTTATGTAAAGCTTAATGCAAATCTGTCTAAGTTCTTCACTTTGGCACGATAGTTAAACCCAGTTTTAGTGAATCCTCCTTTTAGTCCTTCTCACGGGCAATGAGCGACAGGACAAGAGAGAATGGCTGCAAGCAGCAGCAGGGTAGGTTTAGGCTGGACATTAGGAAAAAAATTTTCACTGAGAGAGTGGTCAGTCAGTGGAATCAGCTGCCCAGGGAGGTGGTGGAGTCACCCTCCCTGACTGTGTTTAAGAGTAGATTAGATGTGGTGTTGAGGGATCTGGTGTAGGGGAGAACTTGTAGAGTAGGGCTGATGGTTGGACTTGATGATCCCAGGGGTCTCTTCCAACCTAAATGATTCTATGATTCTATGAAGCTGAATGCATTTAATGAATTGGAAAAGTAAATTAAAGAAACAAAGAAAAAACTGAGAGAGGAATTAATAAAAAAAACCAACACAAAGCACTCAAAATATTAGAGGATGGAAGAAGCAAGAGCTCATCAACTGTTCATTAAACATTTTTTGATTTTTCTTTTTTCACTGATCCTCTCCTCTTTATTTTTAAAGGTACATCTTGTACTGGAAGAAGAGGTTTGCAGAACAGCCCATCACAGACTTTTGTAGTGTGATAAGAACAAATTCAGAAGCTCCATTAGGTAAATATGCTGCTCACTTACTCTCTCTTGGCCAGATCACGTGATAATTTCTGGCAGATACTGCTGCTTTGATCCGTCAATAGGTCAGAAAACCACAGGAGTAATGTTTAACTCTTAACCACATATTTAAACTTGCCTTTTCCAAGGATTGCAACACATGCTTCAGCACTGTGCTGAGTGAGGATGAGTTCAACAAGTGCTTAAATGTGCTGTTGAGCTGGGGCCTGTTGCAAATCAAGTCCTAGAAGCACCTACTGCATAAATGATTGGTGGCAGTCCTTCCAGAAGCGTGGAGAAACCTTCCCAGTGAGCTGTCTTTCACCACTTCTCCCTGTCCACCCACTGATGGCCACTAACTCCTGCTGGACAGCAGGCCTACAATCGCCCTTCCTTTCCCCTGCCACAGTGCCTACTGGCCCAAGAGTACTGGGAGACAATATCTTGATGGTGGTGGTACGAAGGCTGCCATTTTCTGGGCTCCAACAGAAGCCCAAAGACCATGCTTCACAGTTCAGCTGCGTTGCCACAGTGGGACGTTCCATCCTAAGGACAGTGATGACTGTGCGAAGGAAGTGGTTTTTTGCAGAAGAGGTTTTGGCTTCCCCTTTTCTAAAAGAAAGATGTAGTTTACCTGAAAGGAGATATGAGAACATTAATGCCTTTCCTAGAAAGCTTATGAGAGAGGAAGAAATGCATACAACCAGCATCAGAGATGGGGGAAGGTGAAAACTGAGTACAAAATGGATGAAAATACATTGTTTTAAATATTCAAGCTAATTTTACAAAAAATAGTCCTAGAAAACGTGAAAATCATTCCAAGGACCATAGTTGTATTTCTCTTATGTAAGTATGGTTTTGCTACTGAAATTTACTTACTACTCAGTTTTGAAATCACAAATCAAGCACCTGAATGTCAGAGCTTGCCAGAATTATAAGCCATTTGTTAATTTTAGTTGCGAGATTCTTCAAATATGATTGCTCAGAAATCAGGGAGGTTGTCTTACTTCACATAGGCTTCTGTGTGAAAAAGTGAGACAGGCTGAAATCTAGCAAGTTTGGAGTCGTAAAAGGCTTAATAACGGTCACTTCAGTTCACCAGCCACATAACACTGATTAATAAATTACCTACTTGAAAATGCAAAATATTTTTGTAAGCGGTTTTACATCTTCTTGCATGCTGAGTAATATTAAGGTAATTCATTTGAATAGGATTTGTTTTATTATTAAATTGGATATGAACATAAATAGTAAAAAGGATAGTAAACGTTAAATGTGCATAAAACATAAGTAGAATGTAAACTGTGCAAGTCTCAGTGTGTGTTACTAAACAGTTGTGCATAATTCTGCAGGTGGAATGAGATCTTACAGTAAAAGGTGATGTGAACAGTCAGGGTAAGGGGAAGGTATACCAGGTGATGATAACTACTGAAAACTGAGAGTTGCTTTGGGGAGCAACTGATAACCCCACTTGTGAGATAAAATTAAAGGTGGTTTCACATTTCTTTCATGCTGACTTTATACCGTGATCAGCATAAATTAAAATAAATAATAAAATTACTTTATGTCTCCAGAAGAACCGTCTTAAAAAAGAATAAAGCTGGTAGTGGGGAAAACCTTGTCTTTATACTACAATATAAATGATGTAAAGGTCTTATAAATATGTATTAACAAATATTTAAGCATGTTTCATTAAATCATGAAATTAAAATAACTACTTTAGTAGATTAAAAACCATGTTCTCCCACTCTTAATGCATGCCAGAGGTTTAGCAAATTATGTGCCAGAAATATTCAAAGCAGCTTCAACTTCCCATTCCTTACCCACACTTCCTAATCTCTTAACAGAAGAACAGGACAATTATTTTCTTCTGTGTGATGTTTTACCAGAAGACAGAGTACTTCGAGAACAGCTTCAGCAGAAAAGACTGGTAAGAAATTACTGTTGTTGCATTTTTTGAGGTAAACAGTTCAGTAGTGTGATATATGGTAACTTAGTGGGCATTTTAAAGTGAAAGCATTTTTTGCTAGACTACAAAATTCTGATTTTTTAATTTTTTTTTTCCAAGCTCATTTCCCTGGCTGGTGCACCAACATACACAAACCCCTTGTTTATAGATTTTTCTTTGGATTAAATTTGCAGGCTGTATGTCAGTGTTCCACGTGAGTGGAAAATATTCCCAGAGCTCTGAAAAAGGCTGAATGTGCTGGACATTTTTCTCCTTGCAAGCATCTGCAATGCATTGACACACTATCTTTTGTGTAATCATATGCATGTGGGGAAATCAGGAAAATAAAACTCAGTGTGTGATGCTGTGAAAAGAGAAGGTGATATTTATTTACAAAATCTTCAAGCAAGTTGGTTTTGTGCATTTACAGTCTCCTATCCAGATTTCATTAATTCACCCACGTAATCACAAGCACTGTGGCATGAGTGGAGGAAATCTGGCCAGCATTGTTTCTGTGGGAGGCAAAGGACAAGAAATGCCAGTCGTTGAGCCCTCATGAACCTCTCTGGTTCTTGCTTGGTGATGGCAACCTAGTTCTTGGGACAGTCTTTTTGTATCTTTTCAGAGTTGTCAGTTCTGAATGGGTGGTCCTTCATTTAAAGTTATTGCTGACTTCAGCTTCCATGAGTCTTAGTCCATGTTGCTTACCACTGGCATTTTTTTGGTTTGGTTTGTTTTCCTGTTTGAAATACACACTGTTGGGCTAATTCAAAACTGAATGTTATGGGATACATAGCAGCCTTGTTGTCAGTCTCCTCATGTTGGGACACAGGGTCTTCTGCTGACAAGTCATCTATACTGTGAGGTATTAGGAGTGCAGGCCTTTTCTTCTTGACATACAGGTGTTCCTCAGTTCACTGCTGGCAGCTCTGTCCTGGGAATTGTCAATACAGACCTTTTAACCTTTGTTATGCTGTTTCTTCTGGTACCTCATCTGGTCGGTCAGATGCCAACCTGTTTCTATTTCAAATCTGTCCATACACAGCACACAACTAAAGACACCTTAAAGCATTCAGAATGAAGCAGATGCTTACAAAACCCAAATTCTAGTCCCCAAAAAATTTGGATTGACAGGTAAAATCAATTTGGTTCAACCACCCTGTGAGTGCTGTTTCAGTTTGTTGTCTAAAGTAATGTTCTTCAGCTTAAGGCCCACAACTAATGAATCCCCAGAACCTGTGGAGTATGTACAAGTCTTAACGCAGCTCTCCATAGGATCCTAGCTCCTGCAAAGGAGAATTGTGATAGTTCTGCCACTGAAGATTTCACATGGAACTGGAGGTGCCTCAGCTGAAATCTTCATTCCTGCATGTGTCCATTGGACTGGCATGGACTGAGACAAAACTAGCTGACACACTCATTCCTAGCATGCTTATCTCACAATTCAATGTAAGGAAAGCCATCCCGCATTAGTAAAAAGGTTTGTCTGTATCAGTATCATATCCTTACCAGCAGCAAAGTGTCTGTGGTATTTGCCCTCTTCTTACCTGGTGGTGATTCTTTCTCGTAATATTTTCCTGGTCTCCAGCAATTGGCAGCTCAAGAATTTCTTAACTTGGCAACATTGCATCTCTGTTTATTAACACAATAGATTTTTCTTTCATGAACCTCCAACTACAAACCCAAACAAATCTCCAGTATCCACAGGTTCCTGCAGCAGTGAGTTGTGCAGCTTAACTGCACACTGGGAAAGAACCATCTATATCACTCTTTTGAACCTGTCACCTCACATCTGACTGGTTTTTGTATTAGAAGAGGTGGTGAACAATTCATCCTTTATCTTATCCAGACCATTCATGATTTGTTTCCTGATTTGTCTTCTTTACATCATCATGGAATCATTGAATGGAAGAGACGTTAAGTATCATCTAGTTCCAACCCTCCTGCCATTATGTCTTTCATTAGTCATGTGCTGCAGTGCACATTCACAGCAAAGAAGGCCAACAGCATCCTAGGCTGCATTAGGAAGAGTGTTGCCACGTCAAGGGAGATGACTTTTCCCTTCTACTCAACACTGGTGAGACTACAACTGGAGTGGTGGGCCCAGTGCGGGGCGCTCCAGTACAAGAAAGATATGGACTTACTTGAGCAAGTCCAGTGCAGAGTCACAAAGTTCATCAAACGACTGGAACATGCTTCATACAAGGGAAGTCTGAAAGCTGCAGCTTTTGAGTCTGGAAGACAAGGCTCAGGTTGGATCTTATCAGTGTGTATAAATCCTTGATAGGAATAAAGAAAAGGGAGACGGACTCTCCTCAGTAACGACCACTAACAGGACGAGAGGCAAAGGACACAAATTAAAAATTAGGAAATTCCATCTGAAAACAAGAAACCACTCTTTCTGTGAGGGTGGTCAAACACTAGAACAGGTTGCCTGGAGAGGCTGCTGAGTCTCCATATGTGGAAATATTCAAAACACAGCTGTATGCAGTCCTGAACAACCAGCTCTGCGACCCTTTTTGAGTGGGGGGGATTGGACTCCTTGATCACAAAATGTCCTTGGCAATCTCAACGATTTAGTGATTCGAGGTTAGAACGCTGCCTATTGAATAGGCAGCTGAGACAAAACTAGCACTATACATTATACTTCACTATACATCATTGTTGCACTTGTTTGTACCTTTTCTAGTTTCCTTTAATTCCTTTGAGGTTACAGAAGACAACTTAAACATTCCACATGGGCATGTAGTGTCAATTATGATGTTAGTTTCCCAAGCATCTATCATATTGTTTGTGGCTTTGAGGAAGGAAAGAGAGTCATGATTGAACACGCAGCAAATGTTTCTATAGAACTGTCTATTTTAGTAGTACCTCCTGGCTGCTACACATTGGACTGTAATTTCTCTTTTTTAAAGGGCATTTGTTTTTGGTTTTGTGGTACTTTGTGCTATGCAGTCCTATTCCAGCTAGGCCTTCTCTCCACTGCCAGTGTCAAGGGAGTGCAGAATCTGTTGGCAGGTGAGCTGTTTCATCTTGGCAAATAGATGTTTCCTCCTGTTTTCCACAGGAAAGAGCGCAGGGTATAGCCCAGTGCAAGTGCTGGTTTTGTTTATAGAGTAATTAAATTGCATTCTTATTTTGGTGTGAAATAGCCTTTGCTGCTAACACTGTACTAAATATCAGGATTTTATCTTCAGTTTTTACAGAAGGATTTTGTGAAATCAAGCCGCAGCTGTAGTTGGGGCAGATGGAGTCACTTCTTTAGTTACAGCAACAAAATCTGTTTAGTTGGGTTGTTGTTTTTTTTTCTTTTGCTGCAATCTGAGTGTTGACTTGCAAGTTAAATAGTTATTTTGCTTTGCAAAGGCTTTTACCTCCAGACAAGTCCAGCAATTAAGAGTGAGCTGGCAAATGGGCTCATGTGAGTTGCACAGAATAAAGACCAGAACTGCACAACTTTGGTGATTTTTTCTGCAGCCTTTGAATCCGTACTGCTGTCTCCAACAGTAAACCAAACAAGGACAAATGTTGTCTTTAAAATGTGCTAGCTGAAGCATTTCATTTTGCAGTTTTGAAACTCCAGTTTAGGAATATTTCAGGCGGTATTGCAGCAGGGGAGCCAGCCAAGGTGCGTGTCGTGCAGAGACATTATGGTGACTGTGATGTATTGAGAGAGGCCAAGGAATGAGCCTGAACTAGGTTAGAGAGCACAGCTTGCCGAAATAGCTGACAAGGCTATGTAATACAAAACAGATACGGTCTTTTGGAAAAACACAGTCTTGACAAAGAATTCATAGTTGTGAAGCACTGGAACCAGGCAGTGAAGTCCTGACAGCAAAAGGAAATGGGAGAGGCAGTGTCAGCATGAGGCGCTTGGGCTTATCTTTAAGGTTGTTCTAGAAAAGGCAAAACCTCAGACCTGTTTTTTGAAAATACACACTTCCTAATACTTCCTTGCCTTGCTCTCGTGTTTACAGCTATTCTCCTATCTGGTGTTCTCCTGTGACTGCTTTTTTTAGGTGAAGATGCTACTACTGTTTCCCATAATCCCTGAATAGCAATCTTCACCAAAACTTGGTAAGGGACACAGGGATGTTTAGGATAGTCAGCTATACCTGTTTCCCAGGATGAACTGTTTGTATGATCTCCAGTTTGTCACAAGCTTAAGCTGAGACAAGGTTCAAGAAGCTGAAGCTGTGCACTGGGAGGGGTCTAGATACTAGCCTAATTTAACATAATTAGATATCTGAAGTGCTTACAGTATAGTTTATAATGTTACCATGTTAATACCTACAGCTGAAATTCTACAGTTCCTTCTTTCCCTGTGTTAGCTATTTAATTGCTTTTCTCAAGCACTCTGGAATCTTGCCCATCCTCTATGGGCTTTTGAAGAAATGTCACACTATTGGTCAGAAGTCATTTTATCTAATTCCATAATGACTCCTGGGGAAATTCTGTCAGATTTGAATACGTATAATTTCCAACTTTTAACCCTTTCTTACCTTCTTCTGTTTCAATTCCTTGTTTCTTTTGTTTTAAATGCATTTTTGATACAATAAATTTTCCTGGAATAGGTAAAGCCCTGAAGATTGCAGGCATTCCTGTCTGTGTTTGGTCTCTTCCTACACTAAGTAATGGATCTCTGCTTTTATTTGCCATTATTTCTAGCATATCTGGGGGCATGGGGAGGTGGTTTTTTGCTCTTCTATTTTACTATGTTAGCCTGTCCCCATCTTACTGTGGTTGTCTTAGTTCACAAAGATTTCACCTATCTCTCGTTTCAGCTTGGCAGTCTGTGGTATGTCTACTGTGATTTCAACCCTTTCTCTTTTTGTACATCTTTGCACACTTACTTAGTTTTCATTATATCATGAAACTCTTCCTCCATTTTTCAATTGGCTCAGCTTCCTGAACAAGCTGTTAGAATGTCTTCTACATCAGTATCACAGTACCCTTCAGAGCCTGAGTCATCTGACCTCTTGTTGCTTACAGTCTGTTCAAGTGTAGGTTGTAGCCTGTATCACCTCAGCCACTGAGTCAACTCAAGAAGAAGGGCAATAGGGAAGAGAGGAAGGACCTAAGAGTGAGGCAGCCAGCTAGGGGAACAACCCATTACAGCCATCTTAATTAGTCATTCCCGCTGTTTGCTTTGAACTTGAGCCCCACAGACTAGTCTGGAATCTAGGATAGGGTACAGGAAAAAAATCATTTTCCCTATTCCTAAGAGGCAACTTGCCATACAAAACAAGAGTCAGGAGAATGCACCTTAGAGGTGTCGCAGTAAATTTGTAACACTCAGATTGCAATCCTAAGACTTCTGTCAATTAATTATAATGCCAGCTAAGTTGTAGTTTGGTCTTTGTACTCATTTACTCTGCCTTGGATCTGTGGCTCAGCAGACTGTCTGGCTTGTTTTCCTTCTTACATCCTTCCCCTCCTGCCACCACCATTTTCTTCACAGCTTCCCAGTTTTCCAGTTGGTCACAACTCTTGTTTCTCTCTGGGCTTTTTGTTTCGGTCCTTTCAAACTTTGTTTAAAGTTGATAAGCTCGTGTCCTAAAATGCTCTTCTTCTGCTTTCTCAGGGTACTCATTGAAGCCTTTGTTTCCTCAGCCATATGACAATATTCTTAAATGCTCCCTATTTTGTCACTGTTTCCATAGCTGTATATTCCTCTCTACAACATGCTGATCCATCCATGCCTGTGCCTTGAAATCAGCCAAAAGATTCAGGAATACACTACCCATTCCTTTTCCTACTTCATTCTTGTTCACAGAATTTTGTGGTAATATCTAAGTATCTAATAAAGAGTCAGGAATGCCCAGTTGGGTGCTCAGCCTGTACCGGATGAAGTTGAGTAATCTCAGTTTCATCTCTAGGTAAGCAACATTTCTTGGATGATAGTATGGCACTGACGCAGTTTTCCTCTCTTCTCTGTCCAAAAAGTGGGTCTCTAATGCCACCATCCTTCATTCCTTAGTGGCTAATCTGTCTATCGACCCAGTGGGGCTCTGATTGTGACATTCCTGAACTATGTCTGAATTTTCACATTCACTGGATGAGAAGGAAAAGTGCACAAAGTAGTCAGTAAACACATCTACGTTGGATGGTGTGACAGCTAGTTTCAAACGTGCTGAGCGTTCTCTAGACTGGATGTCCTACCCTGACTTGTATTTCTCTGCACCTTACAGCCAAGCTGTTTCCTGAAGGACTTCTGCAGGCATCTGATAATATTAAAGACAAGGCAGTCCTCGTGAGATAACATTGGTGAGGACGTGATAATGAGTACAGAATTG
>VZTM01011272.1:104199-114580 GCA_013400555.1 Jacana jacana | reverse complement strand
GAAGTGGGAGAACTGAATGCGGTGATCAATAAGGAGAGAAGCTCTAATACAGAAGTTAGGAGACAAGTTATTGATGCACACATAAGATTGCAGGTCTTTACAGAGGTGTGAAGTTTCTGATACCATGATTCTTTATAAATATTTTTCCTATTTAGCAGCTACAGGCACAATCTAATGTTCATCAACCAATCTTTGAGGAAACTGCAGGCACAAAACCAGATGTAATTTTCTTCCTCTAGTAAGAGCGGTTTATTCTAATGGTGTATATAATTGTCAAATAAATAATGCACTCAGTGAGTTTTTAGAGCCTGTAGTGCATCTCAAGTGTCACCAGTCGTGGTGTGCTGTGCTGTTTTGTTTTATTGCCAGTAAAGTGTATAAGCAGCTTCTTGTGATCTGTCAGCACAACTTTTTTGTTCAAATCAGAATCTGTTTCACTTGCTTCCTTTGCCTACAGCAATAGCTAGTTTCTTTGAGCTCTCAGCAGGGAAGTGTAACTCTTATTCAAATTGGAAGAAACTACAACTAAAGATACACACTGTGTGTTTGAGAGATCACCCAGGAGAGCTTGATAAAATATGTATTCTTATTGTGAAGTCTCTGTCTTATATTATTTAGATCCAAATCCACACCTACACTGGTACTGGTAGTACTTTATTTCCTGGGTAGATGCTCCAATTTCAGTAGTTTTAACGAGTCCATTATCATAACAGAGGAACGTGGCCTGTGATTATGCACTCTTCACAGCAGTGTGACAGAGTGCTCAGTCCTTCACACTATAACAGTCACAGAATCCTAGAATCATTTAGGTTGGAAAAGACCTTTAAGAGCATTGAGTCCAACCATTAACTTAGCACTGCCAAGTCCACCACTAAACCGTGATTAGTGGTGCATCCCACTTTTAAGTGCCTCCAGGGATGGTGACTCAGCTGCTTTCCTGGGCAGCCTGTTCTAATGCTTGACAACCGTTTTGGTGGAGAAAGTCATGAAGTTTCCTCTTCAAAGAAATATCTTTTACTTCTCCAGAGGATATAGCCACATTTATAAAAAGCTTTCATTGGAACTTCCCTCAACTGATCATTTGTACAGCGTGCTGTCTTTCTAGTTTCTTGCCTAGAGAAGTTGAGCATGAAGGACCAGAACTGGGAAGACAGGTGCCAACAAGAATCCCAAACTACAATATGGTCTTCACCCGGTAGAATCATAGAATCATTCAGGTTGGAAGAGACCCTTCAATCGAGTCCAACTATAATCAAGTACTTAAGTTGAGACTTCTTGTATGCTTGTTTTCAGATGAGAAACTTTGGACTTTACCTTGTCAGGACTTATGGCAGAAATTTTATTTTTTGGTCCTGAACATCTTAAAAAAGAAGACACATACTGCTGGTAGCTCTGTTTTACAGATGAAACTGCAGAATCCATCCTCCACTGCACAAATGGGTTCCTGAACTGAGGAATAATAAATTCAGGTCTCACTGCAGTCAAAATCACTGCATGATCTTGTCCTGAACTGCAGTGTAATCTGCCTCTCTCACAAAGCTGGAGAAATACTTTCTGCCTTAATTTCTTATGTATCAGAAGGCTGTGATTATAAAGAGATAGAGTTTAGAGAAAGAAGTAATACATTTTTGTAAGATGAATGGATGTAGTTGGAAAAAACCAGGCAAAATTTTGACCACCAATTTTTTCTTCAGATTGGAATCAAAAGCAGCAAAGCTCGTGCTGAGTCCTGGTTGTGAATGGTGGTTCTATGTCAGTCATCCAAGCCATGCATTTTAAATAACTACATAAATTATTTATGAAGGCCTTGTTAGTAAAGGAGTTTATGATAAATTCAAAATAAAACAACAGAAGCAGTGGTCTGACAGCAATAAAGACAGACAATTTTGCACCTGGGATACCGTGTCTGTTGGAGGGAAGGACAGCAGGAGTTCCAGTATCAGAAAAGTCTGCTGTAACGAACTGTCCTGAGTCCATAGCTTTTGGAATTCAATGGAGTTAGCTTTTAGTCTTACCTTTTGAAGGCATTTTGTATGTCTTGAAAGTCTCTAGAACTATAGACCAGAGACGAAGTAATTGTTTAAGGAAAAGTGCTTACTAACTGCAAGTATGCATTTTTCATCTTTTACTGATTATCAGTGTGAATTCTTGCTGATGCACAGTGCTTAAGCACTTCTGGAAAAAAAATGGGTAATTTCTTCCAAAATATTGCTTCCTAGGAGAGAAATAGGCACTTTTTTTTTTTTTTCAGACACATTTTAAATTACCACCTCCAGGGTGAAAGTCTGAACTCCTGACAACCTCAGACTGAGCACTGTGAATGTGCAGGGCATTTTTCTAGACTCCCAGTTACAAATTTTCATGCAAATGATCAAATTGCTTTTATACTAGCAGCTTAGTGTACTGGTATATTTAAAGATGATCATCCTGGTAAATAAATTGCACATCCTTTCCGTTTGTTTTTTTTTTTTATTTTATTAGTTAAAACACAGAGTAGATAGTATTTTGTAATTTGGTTGGGTATGTTTTTATGGTAGACCACCCATGCAGTAGAAAGTGTATGACTAAGCTGTAGAAGCGTTTTTTTCCAGACAAGAAAAAGCAGAATTGTATTAAAACCGAATTGAATTGTATTGAATACTTCGAGTAGTCCTGCAAAGCAACTACACTTTAGTTGCATGTAAGTATGATCAGTAATATCCAACTTCCATTGGCCATGTTTGAAGGTGATGAACCACTTATGTCCTGTAGAATTTTCCTAAAGCTGTTCCATGGGAGGCTGTGAACTGCTGCAGTGATATCTGGTGCTTATTTGAGCTAGGCACTGTTTAAAAGACAGAGCTTGTGCTTCCGAGAACTTGTCATAGAATCATAGAATCATTTTGGTCTAGCAGTACTTCCTTTTGACAACATCTGGTTGATCTCATAAGCTTCACATGGTTTGTGAGAACAAAGAGTTTAGACTAAGAGCCTTTGTAATTTAGGTTCTACTTCGTATCAGTGAGAATATCTGCTCTGTCAATGGTTGTTTCATAACTAGTTTGACAGTCTTCAGTAAAGTAATGGAAAGGAATGGAGGAAGCAGTTAGCAAATCATAGAATATGGCAGAAAGACTGGAGGACAAATAGGTGTCAGAACATCTTACGAAAGATGAGAAGAGATGGGGGTCAGGAATTATTCAACAAACTGTAGCAGTATCATAAACTATTTTCCTGATATAAGCCTATGGCATTTGATTCACTTACTTTTGTAGTGTTTTGGATTAACTTTTCTGTCTGTGCTCAATTCTTTTATTCATTATGGAAAGTGTATTTTGCGATCTGTTTCCTTTTTCAAGTACTTTGCCATCTCATTCTCTGACACTTCAGTATGACACCGTATTCTAAAATACATTGCAAATTTTTCCAAAATACTGAATACGAATAGAATTTTGAAAATACCCATGGCTGAAATGTGTCTGGGTGGGGTTTTTTTGTTGTGGCATCAACCATGAATTAATGTAACGGCCCCAGCAATTCCAATGGGTTGGAAACTGCTGTAGGTGTTAAAGTAAATAACTTATTTACTACTTCACAATTTCAGTTTAAGCTTGACTTTCATTACCACCTGAAAGTCTCCACTCAGAAAAATGGCAAAAGTTTGACCCGAGTTATTATAATTGCTACTCTCCCTTCCGAGTCCCAGCAATGGAGCAGAGGTAGAAGGGTGTTTGGGAGGGCCTGTAGGGAGGAAAAGCAGACCTCTTGCTTATGGTGTACTTGACTTGAACCAGTGCTTTTAAATCCTCACCTGTGCAAGTTCCACATTTGTTTGCTGACTCAGAACATTACCGGTAGCAATGAAAGATGCCAACATTTGATAAAAGGAGTATCTACTTCAGAAAACATTTGTTAAACTCTGTTGAGTAAACTGATAAAGCTGTGATGCTGGGTTAGCCTAAGCTTCCCAGCTACTGAGTGTGGTGGTGTAGGGGCAGACGGGAAGGGTGAGAGAGCTGAGTAGCAGGGGCACCATCTGTCTGGGGGATACAGTATGCTTCTCCTTCCGCCCCAGGCATATCTGGGAGTAGCAGCTCACCAGGGCCTCAGTAAGCAATTTGTTTAAATAGGGAATGTGGAGATGGGCAGCCAAGTATTGCAAAACATTATTTCAGTTTTTCAATTAGGGACCTATGTTGGAATATCATTAATGGGAGGTTCCGGATGCTTAAACCCTTGCTATCTTAATGTTTGAATTGTACATGTTATCTTTTGATTTCATTTTAGATTGTTTCTACTGCCTTTGCAAGGTATGTAAACTACAAGCAGACACCTTCAAACTGAAGGTTGGGCCAGCAGGGTCAGATGTGTTGCTGAGCACAGAGAGGTGACAGCTCCAAGTATCAGAGGAAGCCCCGCTTCTTACTGATGCGCTGTGGGATGTTCACTGCCCGCGTGGAGCAGACAGATATCCTCACTTAATTGGGTCTTTGCTGAAGGGCTCTCACAAGATGTGTTATGCTCCATTTATCTCCTTCTGGAGTCAGCCCTGAAAAATAGGAATTTATATTTCTGGTAGCTGCTGTTTTGCATAATGCAGCAGGACGTGAGCGGATATAGCCTGGAATTCAAGTAGGCACTGCTGAGCGTGACTCCAACATAAACCATACACCTTTAGTACAAAAAAAACAAACGAAAAAACCATAAGACCTGCGGTTTTCAGGGTAACAGACTCTTAGTTGTTGTGTGACAGCTACAGCTCCCAAATCGTGTGGTTGAATATGAGCCCTAGAAAGGGCTATGGTGTGGTGGGTTCATCCTCTGCAGCAGTCACTGGCCCTAGGCCAAACGTAGCTCCTGCTTTCTCCAGCAGGTATCCTCTCCATCCCACTGCCCCACGCTGGATACAGTGTGCTGCTCCTGTGCTAAAGAAACCAACAGCACATTCATTGTCCCAGCTTTAGCCTCCTTCACGTCTCTCAGTGGGCAACAAGATGTGGTGTGGTAGGCCCACCCCAGCCCAGCCACACTGAAGAGTACATTTGAGCCTGTAGTGACAACAGTTCAAGCCTTCCTCTTTTCTCTTTTTTCTTGTTCTTTCTTTTTTCTTTTCTTTTTCTTTCTTTTCTACCTTCTGTGGAGTTTATCCAACTGAATGTGTAGCTGAATGGGAATTTAGAAGTAGACTGTGGGCAAGTTTGGGCCTTAATCCATGCAAAAAGGGTTCTAGAGGGCTAGGTGAGAAACACAAAGCTCCACCGTTGCAGGCTTTAAGAAGATAAAGAGATTGAGAAAATCCCCTAAGACATTCAATCAGGATCCTGAATGTCAGAAAGCAGACAGCAGCACCTATACATTGCACAGAAAATAAATCCTTCACCAGTTATCAGTACTTAAAACCCAAGTACAGGGTCATGTACTGCCAGGCTGAAAATATGCTAAGTTTTAATACAAACACCGATTCCTCCTTGTCCCAGATGATTATGGCCTTTCCGTCTGAAGTATATAGTAACTCCACAGTATAACAAGAAGACCATAAATGAGAAGGCTGAGGTACTCAACAACTTTTTTGCCTTCACCGGTAACTTCTCTTCCCACACCTTTCAAGTGGATGAAGTGCATGATGGGGACTGTGGTAGCAAAGCCTCTCCCACTGTAAAAAGAGATCACATTTGTTACCACCCAAGGAACCTGAACATACAGAAGTCTCTGGGATCTGATGAGATGCATCCCAGAATCCTGAGGGAATTGGCTAATGTAGTTGCAAAGCTGCTTTCCATGGTATTTGAAAAGTCATGGCAGTCAGGTAAAGTTCCCAGTGATTGGAAAAAGGGGAACATTGCACCCATTTTTGAAATGGGTAGAAAGGAGGACCCTGGGAATGACCAACCTGTGAGCCTCCCCTCTGTGCCTGAGAAGAACATGGAAGAGATCTTCCTAGAAGCTATGTTAAGGCACATGGAGGACAGGGAGGTGATTTCAGACAGCTGGCATGGCTTCACCAAGGGCAAGTCCTGCCTGACCAATCTAGTGGCCTTCTATGATGGAGTGGGTACCTTAGTGGACAAGGAAAGAGCTATGGGTGCCATCTATCTGGACTCCTGTAAAGCCTTTGACATGATCCCGTGACAGTGGTATTGAGTGCATCTTTGGCAAGTTTGTGGATGACACCAAGCTGAGTAGTGCAGTTGACACACCTGAGGGACAGGAGGCTATCAAGAGGGACCTGGACAAGCTTGAGAAGTGGGACTGTGTGAACCTCATGAGGTTCAACAACTTGAAGTGCAAGATCCCGTACCTGGGTCTGGGCAACCTTGAGTATCAGTACAGGCTGGGGGACGAAGGGGTTGAGAGCAGCCGGGCCAAGAAGGACTTGGGGTGTACTGATGGATAAAAAGCTGGACATGAGCTGATAATGTGCACTTGGAGCCCAGAAAGCCAACCATATCCTGGACTGCATTGAAAGAAGTATGGCCAGCAGGTCAAGGGAGGTGATTCTGACCCTTTACTCCACCCTGGTGAGATCCCAGCTGGAGTACTACATCCAGTTCTGGGGCTGTCAGCACAGGAAGGACACAAACCTGCTAGAGCTGGTCCAGAGGAGGGCCATAAAAGTGCTTGGAAAAGAAATGGCTGAGACAGTTGACATTATTCAGCCTGGAGAAGAGAAGGTTCTGGGAAGACCATATTAAGTACAAAGTTTTTAGCAGAGCCTATTGTGATAGGACAAGGGGTAATGGTTTTAAACTAAAAGAGGGAAGATTTAGACTAGATAGAAGGAAGACATTTTTTACAGTAAGTTTGGTGAAACACTGGAACAGGTTGGCCAGAGACATGGTGGATTCCCCATCCCTAGGAACATTCAAGGTCAGCTTGGACGGGGTTCTGAGTAACTTCATCTAGTTGAAGATGTCCCTGCCCATTGCAGGGTTTTGGGACCGGATGACTTTTAAAGGTCCCTTTCAAGCCAAACTATTCAGTGATAACTACACTGCTGCTGTTAAAGCACCAGAGAAAATCACCTGCTGCGTGGTTTTATGTTGTAAGGGGAAATACGGTCAAATGTTGCAAAGTGTCTAGCCTAGCCTGTTACTCTACGTTAAATGGGAGCAGTAGTAAAAGCAATCTGCTTCTCCTTTTCCCTGAGTTTATTATGTGCCATAGCTCCTTGCAGAAACTGCCAGAGCTCTTGTCATCCATCCCATATTATGAAAGTCTTCTAGATTGGTTGTAATTAGACATGTAAAACTGAGTTTATAATTTCCACTGGGCATTAATGTGGTTACCCGTAAACTTGTTCACCAATACCAGAGGTAAATCTGAACCTAAGTAGAAGCAATAAACTGATACATTTTAAACAGAGTCATTTAAATAGCTGTGTGAATTCCCACTGTGGATTGTATTTCTTTCCATGCACCTTGTATAATACTAGGAGAATTTTAATGGAACTCAGCTGCTTTTGAAAAAACTTGTCATTTTGTGACAACCCACCCTCAAAAAATACTAACTTCTGGTTTGTGTCAGCAGCACATTTTGATTTCGTATGTTGATTGTTACCAGCAAGGATAAGGAGGTATCATAAGTTTATGTGATGGAATGATTGTTATATTTTATCTGAATAACTGTGTCTGTTTCTTTTCATAGAGAGAAATTCTAGAACAGCAACAGCGAGAGAGATATGACACAAGTTTTCGTAGTATGTGTATGTTCTGTGATCAAGAATTCACAGGAAACAGGTTTGTTTATTGGCTTGTTTGCTGTTGGTTAATTTATTTTCATATCTACTCCTCATCTTTGTGGTTTTAATGTTATCAAACCAGCTGGTGTCTAATGGCAGGACTCAGAAGACAGAATTCTTTTTAGGTATAGTTTGATCATTTCTTTCAACTGAAGTGCCATTTTAAATAGATTCTCTTCCACTTCTCGATCCTTTATTCCAGTACAACTTTTTATACTACACAGTAAGCTGGAGTTGAGAACTGAACCGTTTTGAAGAGAAGCAGGTTTTTGGCAGTTGTTTTAGTAGCAAGGAGAGATTTTAAGCCAGTATGAGCTATTAAAAAATATTTCTATCCAGTTACACATTTTCCTGTTTAAATCTCAACAAACCAGTTGGCAATTTAAAGACTGAATGAAAAAGAGGGGAGGAAAATTAGAGTGACAATGGAGTGCTTTGCAGCATCAGTCAAGTGCAAGCAGAAACTACATTCAAATGCTTGCTCCAATGAAAATTTGGTTTTACACAGTACATCCATTTCAGCTGAAGAGACTGAGCTTTATCCCTGAGTGTCTCTTTGCACGGGTAGTTCTAGTACTCTGGAAAGGTAGAAGAACCTGGGGTCACGTCCCTGCAGGTCATTCCAGTGTTGTGTGTGTGTAGTATTGTCTTTACTGCCTGCTGAAGTTCAAATCATTAAGCCCCCAAGAAATTCATCCTCTGCTTACACTTGGGTCTCACAGAATATGAGATTCGAAAATCATGCCTGGACTGTGACACTTGGATCATTCCTTAGTCCCCAGACAGAGAAGATGAGGCATATAGAGATGTTAGGCACCCTAAGGAATTAACTGGCATACCTCTATTAGAAAAATAACTTAAACATCCATTCGGCCTTTTTATGCACATTTCTGAGTGTTGTTCATGTTGTTAGTGCTTTGCACAGTAATATGGCTGTAAAAGCATATCAGACCCAAGAATTTCTGCTTTGTTTACCAGGACAGAGAAAACTGACAAGTGGCTTTTTAGAATGATTCTCAGGACGGTTGTTTGAAACATATGATTGGCTTATTCAGGTTAATAAAGGAGCCTTGCTAACAGTGAGGGTCAAAATAAACTATATTGTAGTTTTCATTTAAAGGGTTGTATTTCATGCCTGCATATTAAGCAGTAGCAATGTTGCTTGAATGTTCTTCAGATCTGAAGTTTAGAACTTCCTATTTTCATAAAGTTGTATTCTTTTTTTCTAGCAGTGGCAGCAACACTATTATTATTTAATGTTGACTTTATGCATTTCTTGAGGAATTGGTGTATTTTGAGTCATTATTTAATAATTCTCATATGTATTTTTAAAAAATATGTAATGTCCTTTTTGAATGTCTTTTGTAGATCTGTCCTTCTCAATCATATGGCAAGAGAGCATGCTTTCAACATTGGGCTGCCAGATAACATTGTGAATTGCTCTGAGTTTTTGGCTCTATTACAGGAGAAGCTTGACAAGTAAGTAGGGTTTTTAGTTGGTTGGTTGGTTTTTTATTTGACTTAAGTCCTATTTCTTTTAACCTTGGAAATAAGATGGCTTAAAATAGATGCAATATTCCTGGTTAGTTAAGAGGAAACAAAGATAGAATGTAAGTTTATTGCACGTGCTCTTACATGATTTTTTGTTGACTCGTTGACAGCTAATTCATAACAATTTGTATGATGTGTTTCCTGGAAGAATGGAGTCACACGCCGTGCTTCAGTTGCCGTGCATTGCACAGTTCCCCTTGACATCAATAATAGCACATCCCTTTTTCTCCTAACTGTTAGACTTAATAGTCTTCTTTCTCATCATAACAATCTTTTTGCTAAACATGTTTTTAATCGTTGAATACAGAGTTCTTATGCCAATCTTTGTTTGCCCCTCTATATATAACTAACATGGGATGTTTGGTCTCTCCCCTCTCTACTGCTTACAGACAGGGTACATCCCAGAGCAGAAGGGGAAAGCCAGTGTATGCGCTGCCTCAGAAACACATAAACCTGAGATGGCTGAGGACATTAAGAAGGGAATCTGGGAGAAGAACTTAGGTGGCAAAGAGCAAGAAACTCTTCACTTTTAGTTTCTTTTGCAAGTATAGAAGGGCCTTTTATGGATTTCATAAATGGGACACTGTGAAGTATACTACAAATATACATTGGGCTCTAGTAGAAAATGTACTTCCTTAAGAATGAAACTGTTGCTTTAGCCAGTTTATTAGATTTTAATACAGTCTGTAATCAAAGACTGTAGGAGAAATTTGCCTAAACTTTAGGCTAAGTTATGAAAAGCTATGGAACACTGGGATTTGTAAAAACTGGGATATGGGAATTAGAGTAAATATCCCTCTGTGTAAATTTAGGATCCATTGGTTTGCACATCTGGAAAAATAAAAAAAGAAGAAGAAGAAAATTGATTTGAAGGATGGGAAAGCCAACTGTGCTCTGTAACTTAGTCTTTGGCTTGACAAAAAATGTGCAGTCATGATAGATACAGGTTAACTTCTTCCAGAAGTGAAGACAGATTAAGAATGCCTTTTATGTTAGCTCTGGCAGGGGGATTGCACTAGATGATCTTTCAAGGTCCCTTCCAATCCCTGACTTTCTGTGATTCTGTGATAGGTGTTGCCTAATCACTGAAGTACCTTGCCCACTGCTAAATTG
>VZTM01011272.1:89965-101794 GCA_013400555.1 Jacana jacana | reverse complement strand
ATATATTAATTCATGTCTATATATGTGTATATACATATACACGAATTATTATATATATACACGTGTGTGTGTGTGTGTGTGTGTATTTGTCTACATGAATTTATTTACTAAATTTGTTTTCTCAGGATTTCAAAACCCATTGATCACCCTGGTAAACTTCCATGTAGACTTTGTGTAGTTAGAAGTATAAAATTTTCTGCTTAGCTAATTCTAATTGTTTGTAAAGATATGTATCACATTCAGAGTTCATGGGGTTTTCACTCTAAATTATAAAGAAGCAGTTACTGGTGGATTGGATGCCAGTGTAAGTGCATGCTGAGTTAAGAGTTCACATGTTGACAAATCAACGACCCTTCCATGCACTGGTAGGACAATTCTGAGTAATCAGACTTTCCTTCCATATTGCATGCGGGGCAAGCAGTAAACTTTTTGATTATGTCATTTTTGTAATCTCTGTGTTTGATTGTTTCTACTGTAATCTATGATTATTTTAGATTAAATAAACCTTCTTTTTCAAAGAAGCTTTCATTTACCTTGCTGTCACATGCTTAGAATTAATCTTACTGTATATATCTCCAGATATATATTTATATATTTAAATATACTATCTTGTATTCTTTTCATTATAACATATTGACCTGTTGACCTTTTTATCTTAGTTTGCAGTGTTTATACTGTGAAAAAGTCTTCAGAGACAAAAACACACTTAGAGATCACATGAGAAAGAAGCAGCATCGCAGAATCAATGCCAAAAACAAAGAATATGACAAATTTTATATCATTAATTACTTGGTAAGTGGTTCCATGAATAATTAGTAAATTGACTAAAGAGATACAGGCACTATCTTGGTAAAAGTGAGTGATTCCAAACCAGCAATTAGTACAAAGGTCAAAAATCAAGTGAAGGACTCTTAAGAAATATGCTCATTTATGGTATGATATTCTGGATAATTGTTAAACTAAGGAATAATAAACATCTGTTTTTGAGAATTGATTTTGAGAGATGCAAGAATGCAGCTTGAAGAGATGCTAATCATCATGTCATTAGTGCTCAGTCTCTGCTTTAATAACCAGAAGGGAAAATTAAATAGAGTAATGAAGTAAATGGAGGTCTAACTTGAATGCTATTGGCTTTGAGCTTGTTTTCTACAAAGCTTCAGCTGGAAGGGCTCTTCAGAGTATAAATTAAATTCAGGGGAGGAAAATGAAAGATGCACAGATGACAGAAAAAGTAAGTGTTCGTTTCTAGCCTCCAGATAGGTGTGTTTTGCTAGGTATTATTATTTTTTCTCTGAGACCTTCAAGAGTGTTTATGCATGTGTGTGTGACATTTTCACTTCGCTTGCTGTCTTCAGCTCAGGAATATGGGAGCTGCTTCTAAAGCTGCTATATTCTGTCCCAGAAATATTTCACCAGAACTAGTCTTTGTGCTGGTGTTAATACTTGTGTTAATGTCCAGGTTACAAATAGGCATTCTTGACCGGCTTACCTACTCTTTTCCCTTTATCTCCATGGGCTTTACTCTAATACTAAGATCAAAAAGTTGTCTAGGTAATGCTCTGCCAAGTCCCTTCTACCCAGATGGTGTGAATTCCCTCTATGATCTTGTATACTTTCCTCACAGAGACCAGTGATCTGAGGCCTATATTTTCCTTTCTAGATACTCAAATATCACTAGTTTAGAGACTGACCTATACGTGCTGCACAGTGGGGAAAAAGCTACAAAGTTTTGCAGAGTAGATGTTGTCAGCTCCTCAACAGAACTGAGCATTCGCTTCTTTCTTGCAAGTTAGCAGACTTACATTTAACAGTGTAATTGTTTTAAGTGCTTTTAATAGTTTCGTTCTTCTCTGTTAGTCCTGCAGGTAATTTTATCTTTTCAGAACTTTGCATCTTTAAATTACCTTCTGTGTCTAATTTGCATTCATTATTCAGGTTTGAATCTGTCACAGCTTTGATCAGGAAATTGATCTAGATGACTGCCCAGAAGCACAGGGAGCCATGTGATACTCCTTCAGAAATTTTAGAGACATGCAGGGAGTGCGTAAGATCAGTGCACAGTAGCTGTGTCATGTTCATAAGCAGAATATGCCAAACTAAACATAACAGCAAGACTAATATTTTTATACCTAACCCTTTTCCCACTCTCTCCAGTTGTTCCAAAACTGGTGGCCTTATCCATGCTGTCTGCTGAGAATGATCTGTGGCCTGTACGCTTCCTGAACCATGTCCAAGCATTGTCTGGGTGGTAATGCTGGTGTGGCCACAGAAGATGCAAACTGTTAGTCACAGGACAGTGCTCAAGGCAGGGCCTTGATCCTCTTTAGTTATTGAGTGGTATTCTGGGCAGGACTTTGCAGACTGATTTTTTTATGCCAGCCTGAACCAGTTCAGGTATTGATCACTTAGCAGCATCACTTAGAGATGTATTTTTCAGGTTGTTGCTATTACAGACAGAACAAATAACATATGTTAAACCACAAAAATGGTTAAAGTTGTACAGGGACATCTGCAGGTGCAGGGTTTGCACCACTGTGCTGTCAGGGTTTTTTCTGGGATGTACTTTGATCACAATTCTTTGTCTGGCTGTATGTGTTCTGTTACAGCCAAGTTTTCTTCCCACAGATTTTCCATTGCCTCCCACTAAATTCTGCCCAGTGGGCTATTTCGGCTCAGTCTTTCTGATCCTTCAAACTGTAGCCATTTTAGAACTTCTGACATTTCTTCTTTTAAAGAAAAGATACTTTTTTCTTTTTCTTTTTTTCTTTTTAATAAGGGATTAAAAACAGACTAAACCCTCTGTTTTATACACTTACACACTAGTTTGCTGTAAAATGTGTATTTACACACTAAGGTTGCATGAGTTTACATTTTTCATTGACATGAAACTCTTAGGATAGTTCCTATGTAGTAAAAAGTGTTTGCTTTCAAAATAGCCTTTGGTAAACCCTTTCTTTTTGCACAAAGGAGCAGAAGATAAAAGGAAAGAATTTTAATGTAGTCTACAGTAGATTATAGTAATGTGATAGACTCAGATTAAAAAAAAATATCCTATATTCAGTAAATTCTAGATGTTATGCAAGGGGTGCTTTCTGTAATGACTTGATGTAGAGATTTTGTTTCCTCTTCTTCACAATTTCCCTCACAATTTACTAGAGGATTCTTTTTAATGTGTACTATCAAGCTTTGCTGACTTATCAATGAGGCTTAAAGATGTGTGCTTTGCATTACTCTAAATGTTCAGGGGAATTATACAATTTCACAGACACAGACATGGATTAGGTATCTTATCTGAAACAACTGATGTACCGTTTCAAAATTGACTACTTGAATGCATCTTGACCTAAAGGTCTAGGTGCACAATTTATCTGTTTTTTTGTATGCTTTCACAGAAAAGTTTGAATTTTGAGTATGTAATTACGATCCTTCTCTGCCAGTTTGATCAAGTTTGTTTTCATCCTAAAGAGAATATAAGATTAAGTAGGTCTTTAATGATAAACATCAATATTATTACAGTCTTATCCACCTTACTTTTAGGATGTGCACTGTAAAGCTTTTCTATCAGCAACTGGATCTTAAGCTACTTAATTGGATAGTTCTTTAGTGCAGCCATTTTACAGACATTATTGTCCTTTTTTTATAATTTTCCATTACATATTATGTCCACCAAGCACTGTGTAAAATAGGCTTATTAAGCTGGAATTGCCAGTTTCCTTTATTTTGTGGCTTTTGTACAGAGAGGCTTTAAGGGTTTTTTGTTCAGAGGTCCTGAGAATGTCTGCTGAATTGCCTCATGATCTTCTGGCCAGTTCTTACTTGTGTTTTTAAGCTGATGGCAAGCTCCCATTGATTTCATTTAAAGCAGTAGGCTTGCCTCTCACCTTCCTTTCCCTCTGTTCTGCTTTTGACTTCACTTGAGTTTTTAGGGCAGTTGTAAGAATCTGTTTTCATAACACGAACTATGTTATATGTCTTTGTGTTGGTAATTCCCTCCCCTAAACTTCCTATTTGGCATAGCAATGAGTAAGACACGTGCCAATTCCTTTTGGTATTCTGCGACTTTCCGTGACTTCTGTCATGACCTACAAGCTGCTTTGTTTTGTCTGCCCCCATATTACAGATACGTTCTGTGGCTCACAGGTTAGTGTTAAGAGTATTGCTTTAGTAGGAGTGGAAGCTTTCTTGGTTGTGTGCAGGTATAACAGATTTCTTTCATAAGCAAGTATCAAAAGTTTATTATTAGATAGTTCCATTGGATTAGAGTGGGAGTTTTGCAATTATGCAAATTGCTTGAAAGGCAGTAGGGTCAATTCCCCAGTGGATTTGGAGATCTTTTGTCAGTATTGTGTAAGTATGGAAGATGATAGCGATGCTGTTAGGAAAGGCTTGAAGTACAAATTAAAAAAGAGCAACTAATAGTAAAGGCTGAAGAACTGAGCAACAAAGCATCCAAGATATATATGTAGGTTACATTGTTTTTCTTTTCTCCAAAAAAACCCTCTGTAGTGCCTGCTGGAGCTGTAAAAGAACAGAAAGCAATATTAAAATTCTTAGTCCCAGCCCAAGGAGCTGAGGTGGACGCAGACTGACAGGACCTCGAGGGAATGGGCACAAGTTGCACCAGGGGAGATTTAGATCAGACGTCAGGAAAAGCTTTTTCTCCCAAAGAGTGGTCAGGCACTGGCATGGCTGCCCAGGCAGGTGGTGGAGTCACCATCCCTGGCAGTGTTCAAGAAATGTCTGGACGAGGTGCTACAAGACGTGGTTTAGTAGCTGAGTGGGTAGTATTGGTGACAGGAGGATGGTTGGACTAGATGATCTTGCAGGTCCTTTCCAACCTTGTGTTTCCATGATTTCTATGACCTTTCCTTCTGTGTTCATCTGATTGTTATCAGCAGCACTTTAAGTGTAAAGTGTAGGAAGCACAGATAATTATTTTTAAATTGACTGGTGACATATATCTGTAGTAATGTACCTGTTATATAGTAATGGTAGCTGTTACTTACTAGAAAACTTGATTCATAAAGCCTTTACTTTTCCTCAAAGATAAAAAAGATGTTTTCTCCTTACTCCTTTTGACTTACTTAGTGTATATTTTGTAAAATAGTAAAGGAATACCTTTTATCAGTTGGTGATAGTTCAAGACTTAATAAAATCCCCCAGGTTGGGGAACGCTTCACATTAAAATTCACCCAATGTATATTAACTAATCACAGAACCACAGAATGGTTAGAGTTGGAAGGAACCTTAAAGATCATCATATTCCAACCCTCCTGCTATGGGCAAGGACACTTCCCTCTAGAACAGGTTGCTCAAAGCCCCATCCAGCCTGGCCTTGAACACTTCCAGGGATGGGGCAACCACAGCTTCCCCAGGCAACCCAATTCAGTGCCTCACCACCCTCACAAGAAAGATTTTATTCCTAATATCTAATCTAAATCTCCCCTCTTTCAATTTAAAGCTGTTACCCTTTGTTCTGTCACTACACTCCCTGATAAAGAGTCCCTCCCCATCTCTCTTGTAGCTCCTTTTAGGTCCTGGAAGGCTGCTATAAGGTATTCCTGGAGCCTTCTCTTCTCCAGGGTGAACAACCCAAACTCTCTCAGCCTGTTCTCATAAGAGAGCTGCTCCATCCCTCTGATCATTTTCATGACCCTCCGCTGGACCCATTCCAACAGGTCCATGTCCTTTCTGTGTTTAGAACTCCACAGCTGGACAGTCTCGGGAGCTGCTCTATAGCCATTCTCCACTGAACCTGTATTTGTGCCTGGGATTGCCACATCCCAGGTGCAGGACCCTGCACTTGGCTTAGTTGAACTTTATGCGATTTGCATTAGCCCACATTAGCTCTCAAGCCTGTCCAGTCCCCTCTGGATGGCATCCCTTCCCTCCAGCGAGTTGACCGCACTACCAAGCTTGGTATCATCCACAAACTTGCTGATGGTGCACTCTATCCCACTGTCCATGTCTCCAACAAAGATGTTAAATAGCACTGGTCCCAGTACCGACCCCTGAGGAATGTCACTCGTTACTGGCCGCCACTTGGACATTGAACCATTTACCACAACCCTTTGAATGCGTCCATCCAGCCTGTTCTTTATCCACCAAGTGGTCCATCCATCAAATCTATGATTTTCCGATTTTGAGACCAGGATGTCGTGTGGGACAGTGTCAAACACTTTGCATAATTCCAAGTAGATGACGTCTGTTGCTCTGCCCTTGTCCACCAAGTCTGTGGCAGTATCGTAAAAGGCCACCAAATTTGTCAGGCACACTTTGCCCTTGGTGAAGCCATATTGGCTGTCTCAAATCACCTCCTTTTTTCATGTGCCCTAGCAGAGATTCCAGGAGGATCTGCTCCATCTTGCCAGGCACAGAAGTGAGACTGACCGGCCTATAGTTCCCTGGGTTTTCTTTTTTTCCTTTTTTGAGTATCAGGGGTATATTCCCCTTTTTTCCAGTCAGTGGGAACTTCACCAAATTGCCACAATTTCTCAAATGTGATGGAAAGTGGCTTAGCAATTTCATCCACCAGCTCCCTCAGGACCCATGGATGGATTTTGTAAGGTGCCATGGACTTACGCACCTTCAGGTCCCTTAGGTGATCCCTAAGATATCCCAACCCCTTAATGTTGGGGTAAGACCATCTCTTCTACCTGATAAAGCATTTTGAGCTCTGCAGCAATATTAAACAATTCAGATGATTGCAGTGAGGCAGGTGAGAAGAAGGATAAGAGGAAATTTGCAGGGGAAAGCAGCATCTGTTTGGAGCTTCTGAGCTCCACAGGCCTAGAACTACATTTGCATGTAGTTCAGTAACTGCACTTTTGGGGATACTGCTGGAGATACCAGCTGCTGTTTCTAGTTACTGCCATCTCAGCACTTCTTCTCAAGTTGAGGTATGTTCCCTCCGTGAAGCACGCAGACCTTCTCCCTGTAGAACCCTTGAAACTGTACTCAAGTTGAGAAGATAAATTGCCTGTGAGTCAATTAATCTCTGTGCATTTAGACTTCATTTTGGAAGAGGAAAACAAGCCATATGCTTTTCCATGCTGCCCTCACTTTTCTGTAGGAACCTCCTCTCCGTGAGGTACAAGGGAAATATTTTTTTTAAAAAAGTTTGTTTTCCTTGGGTATATAGCAAGGCCTGCAGCTTTTTAAATTATGCACTTTCTACTGTTTGAACTATTAATAATGTCAAGTCTAGTTTTTTTCTCTGTTTTTGTTAAGAATTTTATAGTAATCTCTAGAGGTGATTGCTCGAAGCTCTTGCATCTTGGATGAAAGAGCAAGGGAAGCTGAATACTTAACAAAGATGCCCTTGGTCCCAGATGCCCATCAAGCTGTAGAATTGGAAAAGTGTTTTTAAAAAAAGAAAATTTAAAAACTGAAAGAGCTTTAAGAATGTTTCGAAGAACTCTTTCCAACTGAATTGCTCTGCTTCAATCTCTTGGCACTTTCATCACAGTGTGCCTGGTTATCCATTCACTGTGCAATTTTCCAGTGATATAAGACCTGATTAGCTTTTGCTTTTTTTTTATCCTCTGAATATAAATAGATGAGGGAAACAGAGACCTCTTAAAAGATCCTTCTCTGCCTTCTTCTCAGAAACACCAGAAAGAAACAGGAACAGTAACAAAGCTTGTGCATGGTTTTCCCCTTTCACCTTTAATTTCACCTTTCACTGCACCCTCAGTAAGTTTACAGATGACACCTGACTGGGTGGGAGGGATGATCTGCTTGAGGGTAGGAAGGCTCTACAGAGAGACCTGGACAGGACGTATCGATGGACCAAGGCCAATGGGATGAGGTTCAATAAGGCCAAGTGCCAGGTCCTGCATTTTGGTCACAACAACCCCAGGCAATGCTACAAGCTTTGGGGAGAGAGAAAAGGACCTGGGGGTGCTGATGGACAGTCAGTTTAACATGAGCCAGCAGTGTGCCAAGGTGGCCAAGAAGGCCAACAGCATCCTGGCTTGTATCAGGAATAGTGTGGCCAGCAGGAGTAGGGAAGTGATTGTGTCTCTATACTTGGCACTGGTGAGGCCTCACCTTGAGTACTGTNTGAGAGGGTGGTCAGGCACTGGAACAGCCTGCCCAGGGAGGTGGTGGAGCCACCATCCCTGGAGGTTTCTAAGGAACATGTAGATGTGGCACTTCAGGGCAGCTCTAGTGCCCAAGATTGTTGGCTGTTTTGTTTTGTGGTTTTGTGTGTTTGTTTGGGAGTGTCTTTGTTTGTTTGTTGATTTGTTCATTTGTTTGGGAGTGTGTTTGTTTGTTTCGGGTTTGTTTGGATGGTTGGGGTTTGTTTGTTTATAGTTGGACTCGATGATCTCAAAGGTCCCTTCCAGCCATAGGGTTTCTGTGATGCTGTAATTAAAAGGTGAAGCTGATGTTTTGAACAAACTCTTTTGTGCATCTAACTTCAAGCTGGTAAGGGGGAAAGTTGTGAGGATTTATCTTCATTTTGCAGTGGTTGTGAGCCGCTATCCTCTCATTAAGGTGTTAACATTAAGAGCCATAAGAAACTAGTGTGCAGCTGGGAGAACATGTGGTGAGAGGTGTTAATGGCTTCATGTTATCTCACAGTAATGGTGACAGTAATGAGTCTCCCCTGTAACTCAGAGAGTTTACTCACTACCATGTAGCATCACTGAATTAATTACTGAATTTTCATTGTGTAATATATGATGACATTATGTTTAGAGCTCTCTAGAGACATTTGTTTATCATTTACCTGATAGACACTAACAGCTTTGAAAATTCTCATTAAATTGTTAAATGATGGATATCTTTTCCTTTTTTTTCCAAACAACCATAAAGGCAATAATAACACTTGTTACTAAGGATATTATTAAATATATTTATCAGAGGGAATATTTGAATGAAATAAATGAAAGAACAATCCTTTTATTAACTGCACAAGATCGTCAGCTATGATCTTTGTGAATCCTTCACAACCATCAAAAGTATGAGTTCAGAACTACTATTTTGGTTACTGGGTAGTTTGCTCTCATTTATTTTTAAAAGCAGGAAGAATCAGAGGAAAGAAAAACACTAACTAAAGATCACTGCTGGTATTTCAGCAGAGTGCTTCAGCTTTTCATTGCCTGTTATTTATATCGCAGTCCTGCTGAGAGTGCTTGCCATTGTGCTGAACGCTGCACAAATGTATTGTGATATACTTTGTGCTGAAGGACTTTAGGCTATAAATAAACAACACAAAAAAGTAAAAGGAAGAGTGGAACGCCATGAATAGATGTACTTACATTCACGTCTGAGAAGGGGATAGAAGAGAAACTGGAGTCTGGCTTAGAGATCTGTGTCCTGGTTCATTCTGCCCATCTGGAGTGCCTCTAGCTAGGTTTCTGACATAACCTTCCAGAAGGTTCAGGCGCTGCCTGGTGTGGTGCTGCCAGCCAAAGCCTCAGGTGTGATAGCTGCATTGTTTAAGCAGCCTACACTGCATAAAGAGCAAGGCAGGTACATTGGATTGAGCAAGCATGATGGCAAACTGGAGGCATTGATGACATACCCACCTCAGGAACATCTGGGTAGTGTTGCGACAGTCCAGTTTTACAGAAAGGTTGGATCCTCTTCTTGAAAGCTCTGTGCCAAATCACCTTCTTTCCAGACATAGGGTGGGGAATGCTCCATTAAAAGACAAAACAAATTGTTATTTTAAAAATTACTAAATCAGTGTTGTGTGCCTTCCTTTAACTCCCAGAAATACCAAAATAATGCAAACTAAGACATTGATTGTGATGGATTTCAGGGATTCATTCTGTTGCTGTATAAAATGTGATGTGAATCAGGAAATGTTTTTTTCTTTTTCTTTTGTGTTTTTTTTCTCCCCAGGAATTTGGAAAGTCCTGGGAGGAAGTGCAGTCAGAGGATGACCGGGAATTGCTATGTAACCTAGAAGAGTAAGAGTTACTTATATGGCCATTATAACGATTTGCAAGACCATTATTATTGAAAGTATTTAGAGGGGAAATGCTTCTGTGCATAGTTAGTACACAGTTAAAATTCATTTAAGCCAATCAAATCAACTCCAAGTTGTTCTCATCCAAGGCACTTCTCCACAATGAGGGCTGTAAATGTCATATTTCAGCTACAAGCCTGTTTTTTGTTTGCTTTTTGGGAGAAATGTTTTGGTTTTTTTTTAATTGTGTGCTAAAAAACAGTTGAGTGGGTTTTGCTCAAATTTAAAAATCAAGAATAAGCATCAAAAATGTCAGCATGAGAAAGAAATGGTATGAAAAAGTCTGATAACAGGATTTCAAAGGAAACTTTTCCACAGTACTGACTTAAGACAACATCCATCTCTCCTCTGCATTCTTCTGTGGTCCAGGCCTGCAGATCACTGCAGAGATGGCTTACTTGGCCACAAAGAATTTAATAAGAAGGAATTGATTTGTGAGTAAGAGGGCCCCTGACCTTCCTGGTTCTGTCTGTGACTTGGGCTTAATTTTGCTTGATTATACTTGGTTGCAATTATATTTCTGTCTCTCAGCAGTATTGGAGTTCTAAATAGATGTGTTGGTAAAGTATTTGCTGTGTGCCTGTCTAAACATAGCATAAATTAGTGTCTCTTTCAGGAATAATAATATTTGATAAGTAAATAACACTTAGAGTGAACTCTGCTTGATGCTAAGGTCTTGGCTGGTGTATTGAAAGATTAGAAAGGTATAAGAACTTTAAAAGACCTTGTAAAAATAAACACTGAATGCAGCATTTGATGAATTGCCAAACTGGATAGAAATTCAAGTTAAGATCGTGATTGATAGTGCAGGCAAATTTAAGTAGGACTTACTGCCTGTCTGCACAGTAAGACTGCCCAGTAAGACAGGCAGTGTTACCGTGCCTGTCTTACTATCTACCTTTAAATAATAAGTGCTTAATTATTCTTGAATTTGTAGGGTTTTTAGCCTGTAAACCAGGTTCTAATCATGTATCCAGCTATAAATCCACACTCCCTTCCACCCCTTTAAATAATTCAGTTTCTCTGGATTTAGTTCTAGTGCTGTGAATACAAAATCTAAAGTGCCCTTTTGCAAAATGTCTCTTCCATTTTCTACAATTAAATTCTTCTTTTTGACTCTTAATCATAAGAGACTGGTCTGACTGGGAGGAGCATCCTGTGTGTGCAGTTTGCCTGTTCTGTGAACACCAAGCAGACACCACAGAAAAATTGTATCTTCACATGCAGGTAAGACTTCTTTTAAATATCAGATGTTTCATCACTTTGAAATTAAGAAGTAAGATTGTAAAGAACTGTGTTAAGATCAAATCAGGTGCTGCATTAGAATGCCCTTTTTAGTGCAGAACTAAAGTACTCCATGCATTACCAGCATCTGTTCTCTCAAACATGCAGAGGAGTCAAGTAGTACATTGAGAGTGTGACTCGCTATTACTTGTCTGTACAGACTGGTACAAACAATAAAGATGTAGCATCTTTATTACTACAGTGACTTGATGATTTAATTCATTTGATGGTTAGCATCTGTGCTTCAGTTCTAATAAACTATTTAACAGTTGCAGTTTAAGAGAATATGAAAGTTTCTTCTGAAACAAAATTTCTGAGGGTTTGTTTCATATACGTGTTTGTGTTTGCATGTCTATATGCATCTGCCTTTATCAGTCTATGAAAAGCTGAATGTTTTTAACTTGGATAGTAGAAGCAGTGGAAATAAGATATTTTATTCTTTCCTCTTTTTTTTCCCTCCAGAAATCACATGGATTTGACTTTCCTAAAATAAAGTCAGAGCATGGTGAGTAAGAGCTGCTGTAATTGTCAGCATTTGCCACTAGCGTGGAGAAAACCGC
>VZTM01011272.1:42560-88789 GCA_013400555.1 Jacana jacana | reverse complement strand
ACCAAGGTTGAATCTGTGCATCAGACTGACATCTCAAATGCCCTATTTGTGGGCACAAGATTCTTCCAGCCATTAGCTCTCTAAGACAGATGGAGATCATGCCTGGAATGGGCACCTGGCATATATTTCCTTGCTAGTAAAGATACAGCCTATAGAATGTCTCTGGGTATGTTGTTCTAGAAACAAACCAAACCTCTTCTTTTGCATGTCTAATAGAGATAGATGCATAATGTCTATCTAACTTTAAGCATCAAAACAACTTGTTTGTTTACTCTTCGTTTTCTCCGTAGCAAATAGAGAGTAAAACGCAGCACTAATTCAGGTAGGCTGAAGAGGTCTGGGAGATGATGCCATGAGTGGTAAAAATAACTCAGACATCTCAGTTCACCACTTTTTATGGGACAAGTCCAGACCTATGGTTTCAGTTGTAACAACATACAAGGGAAGAAATCAGGGGAAGGACTTCTCTGTTGCCACCTCTTCTGTATTACTCTTGTAATACATACATCCCAGTTGATTTTTTGGGTATGTTCATTCTAGACAACTGTATTTGTTGGGTTTCTTTCCAAACTTTCTCATTTTTCCTTTTTTAAATCTAGTATCATAAAATGTGCTCTGCCTCTTTCAGACTAAATATTTGTCCATCTAGTAATTATGCCTTGTTGCTTTCAGGTATTATTTTCCTACCTATGAAAATGATACACTCCTGTGCACGCTGTCAGACAGTGAAGATCTGGTAACTGAGGATCAAAGTGAAGATATCCCTGTTGTAAGTGAAGATATTTCCAATCTAAAAGCTCTCAAACAGAACAGTGTTTTAAACCAGCTCCTCCACGAAGAGAAAAAGAGTCAGGAGAAATTTTGACCTTGAATTACAGTTGCTGACCTTTGAGAGTTTCTTCTGCAAGACAAAAATAAAGTACATTTCTTTCACTGCTACTGGAATACAGTCTAACTCATAAATGTTATCACTGGGGAAATATTACTTGAATGGGAATACTAAATAAAATGTCTCTTTTTTTTTTTTTATTTACCTTCCTTTAAATTCTAGGTTTATTTTAAAATTAAATGATGGATTTTGTGCTTGGCTCTCTAAAAACTTGTATTATTTACAAGTAGGATTTTTCATCTATTTTTTATTTTTTCTGAATGCACCAGAATCAGTTATATTTTGTCTTGATATATGAGGCAATGAGTGAATCTTCTACGTCTTATTGCTGTTAGCATATGGAAAAGAGCCTGAATTTAATTCTTGGTCTGTTCCATAATGCAAATTTTGCTGGTTTTAGCCTTAGGCCTTCTTCAAAGGTCTTCTAATAATATCTCTATTATTCATCATCAGTACATAAGATATATGCTGCCTGCCTGTTCTGAAAACTGGCTCAGAAACACTGGTAAAGCCCATGGATATCTGACTGCATGGAAAGATGCCAATCCAAAGCCTAAAAAAATTTAGGAACAATTGCAATCCAAAGAATTCAAAGTCGACTTCTTGTATGGTCATGAACTGAGGTGCAAAAGAAATACTTAAGGAACTGCAGACACATAAATCCAAATTAAATCCTCAAAATCTCAACTCAACCGTCTATTAAAGTTACAATATTTCCTTTAATATTGAACTTTACAGTTCCCAAAGCAACAGAAGGTCTTCAGTCTGTCCAGAAATCACTTCAGTGTTGATAGGGCAGAGCAGCTCAGGGCACAGGTCCTGCTAGGATAATCTGACCTAGGTATTCCTGCCTCCCTTTCTCCTCTGAAATCTTAAGTAGTTCCAGAGTTCAGGTTTCGCTTTGCATAATACATATAACTACTTTCAAAACTCACAGCACATTCTTTTTATTTCTCTAGGTCAGTGTTAGAGCATTTGTTCAAAGTATGGGAGTCTTGGCTCAGCGCCCTTCCTCAGTGCCTGGAAAGATTCAAAGCCTTTGCACAGCCCTCATTGCCTTAAAAAGATTGCTGTCAACAAGAATTGTCATTTGTCATTATAGGGGGATTGAGAATTTCATACCAGTGCCTGGGAGCAGAGCTAAAGTTCAAATCTTTACTTGTGTTCTGCTAAGCTTCTATATCCAGCCTAATTCATCCTGCAATTCTTGTAATTTGCATTGAACTTGCCTTCTCCTGGCATTACCCATCACTTTGTAGCACCCCTCTTTACTTCCCCTTATTTTCTCTTGAGCTCAGGTGCTCTGGAGATAAGGTTAGAACAACAGGCTGCTGAACAGGTACTGAGGAAGACAGATCGACCGCTTAACTACTGCACCATGAAAGAGGGGCAGAAGCGATATCTGACTCTGTCGAGAGGAAGTGGGATAGAAGTGGTTCAGTAGGTGCTGAGAATACAGACAAAAGAAGGTGTAGTCATATGTCTGCATTGGCTTGGCTTAATTAGGCAAAAAATTTAGGAAGAACAACCCCAGTATTTTTGAATTAGAATCTGACCATCTTAAGCTATAGTTGGTAATTCTTGCATTTGTTAAATTTCTTAATTTCATGCAGTATTTGTAATGGCTGTTCCTGTTGATTATTGTTTGTTCCCTCTTAAGTAATTTTCTTCCCAAGCAGTTATTTTCTTCCAAAATTAGAAACGGTCTCCAGTCCTAACTTTTCAGTCAGATATTTAGCTGAGGTGAGAGGAAGAGTTGATGGGGTTTACATTGATAAGTGTGTTGAGCAGTGGAAAAAATCAGCAAGAGAACTATGGCTAAATCAGCAGCACATGAATGTGTTTTATGGCAAGCCCATCTCAGAAGGGCACATTAAGGGAGAGATAAAATTTTATTGATATAGCATAAAGTGAAATTGCAAAACATTTCCTAATCATGAGGAATGTTGATGCTGAGTCACTCAAATCCCTACAAAATTAAATCAAGAATGTTACTGTCAGCAATATGGGATGACTGCTGTTCCTGGTTCTAACAGAAATTTGAAATAGCAATTTATTAGTGTAGAATTAAGATAAAATCTTGAGGGAAATTGTATAAATAACATGGATTGATATTCTTTTTCAAATAAAGAGGAGAGATACTTAGGAAAAAAATATCAGCAGTGTATAGTGTTCCCTGAAAATGCAAGGAACATGAGAAGTCAGATTAGGGTTGATCTTGTTGCTTCAGAAATGAACAGCAAGCAACAAAATAGGCTTAAAGTATCTGTAAGTTCACAGAGAGAGTTGGGGTACAGTTTCTAGAGTGAAAATCAAACATCTTTGTTTAGCAGAATGATGCTCCTAATTCACATTTTATTGGAGCATACGGAATTTGTTTGTATAATGGCCATAATTTTCCCTAGACATTCTTGTCCTTTATCTAAAGCAGGGCCAGCATCAGTGTCTGTTTTTAAATCAAATTTATCTTTTTGTCACAAGCAGAAAACACAGTTATGACTGCATACAGTGTATAGGCTCAGGTAATATAGGGGCAAATATGTTCTCCTAACAAAAAAGCATTTTTGGAAGCATTACAACAAAACCGGTGTTGCCGTAAGTCATGGAATGGACAGAGGGAGTGCTTTGCAAGTGCTCTTGAGAGAATCAGATCAGGAGAATGAGTGGGGCTAACTGGAATGAAAAAAAGCTGCACTATTTTAAGTCCAATGCACTTTTCCTACCATAATATTTCCTCTTGACTCCTTGTACACACTCACTTTGCTTTATTTGTAGTTGTCCCCTTGTTTAGAAGGACCTGGGTAAAAGGAGGAAAAGGCTTGTGTCCTGATGACCAGTAATTCTCCCTGTCCTTTTTACAAATACCTTAATTATGCCTTTGATACTCCTTCACACACCATTTATTCTGACAATTCTGTGCAGACTTAATCTGACTTAACGAGTTAATGGTTGTTGACTTTCATTTAAGATGCTTGCTGTTCTCCGTTTCTGCATTACCTTTTTCTGGCATGCTGTGAAAGAGCTGTCGGTGGCTGTGTCGGCTGGCTAAATGGCAACCGATGGGCGAAACACCAAAGTCAGTCTCTGGAAAGTCTGCTATTGTCATCGTGCAGTGACATCACTGCTTCTGAATTCTGGTTACATCTCTGCTATTGAGTGGGATGCTTGGTTCTGTATCTCTCTCTCTTTCTCCCATTTCACAGAGTGCTTTACCTAAATCCAACATGAGAAACTGAACTGTCTACAGAAGTACAGTCAATTTCTTCCAAGGTTACCAGTCTCCATACTCAAATTCAAGTCCAGAGCAGACACTGGACATAGTTCTTGGCAACATCTACCATCCATTGCCATCGAGTGGTAGCAAATTTCACAGCTTTGCTTATGACTTGGTACTTTATTTGCATTATTTTCATTTTACTTGGATATATACAAAGGCAAAGGAGAATCAGAGGTCCCTGGAGAAAAGGTTTTGCAAGGCAAAATGAAAAGTACCTTTTTTTTCAGCAGGAGCATTAATTAAGTCATGATGCTTTCCGGGCCTTAATTACAATAGTATGACTGAAGCGTGTATGGTCAAATTGTGCCCTCATCTATCTCTGCCAGGTACATCAAAACTTGGTGAGATAACAGCTGTCACACAGAGCAGGTATTTCATAACCTTGGAATGAATTACTGCTTCCCTGTGATAGTCATTAGAATCAGCTGCTGTAGAAATACTGCAGGTAACAGTGGCTGCTTGAAGAACATACTTCATGTAAGATTCATTCCTTCTCTTCATGAGCACTGAGTGTGCTGTTGTCCCCAGTGTTTGCGGATTTTTTCCTATTAGAAGTTTTCTGCTACTAATTCACACTTAATTTGACTTCTTCCACCAGTGAAATTTTCAGTTGCTTCTTGAATTTGATGTTACAGCTTCTGGCTTATGAAGATACAGATAAGGTAACTATTTTAGAAATTACCATGTAACCCCTGGGTTGAACTGACATTTGGTATGTCATATCCCTGATAATTTCACTCTCTCCGTGGGAAGACGAGGGCAATTTGGGATATTTACAACTAAAAATACATCAGTTGTCCCTGCGTAAATTTAGATAGAAACAAAAGCATTTTCCTGCCACAAATGTTCCTTGGAACACAGTTCTTTCCATCTGGTTTGCCATCCTGAGACTGGGAAGCTGCCTGTGTATAGACTACATGTTACCCTAATGTCTAATCTTCATTATAACCAATAAAAGTAGTCTATGGGTCCTAGAGTCATTCAGTTCACCCTAAATTAAACACCTGGAACTTTATTCAGGTCCTTGCCCGTAGACATCTAGTGTCTTCTGAGGTGGTTGAAAATGCAGTGGTCTCCAGCTCCTGTTCCTGAAGGATGCTGATCTCTCGGAGATCTTGTGTCAGTTCTCCATATGAGCATTTTCGATACCATGGAGCATCTCAGATGGCAGTGAGGGATATCTAAGTCAAAGCAGCTACATCCAGCACTTTTGGCTGGTAGCTAAATATCTCTTTTAGGCTGCAATAACTATAATGGAAACTTAGGCACCTAGATCACAGCTATTTCCCTGCATCTGGACTCCTAAATTTCAGTATACTAATTTAGAGCTAAATTCTACCCTACTGCTATGGAAGTCATTTAAACTAAAGGCAGATATCTACATGGATCAAATTATTTGCTTTCTGGAATGGAAAAGTAGCTTTGCTAGCTAAATTTGGAATATCTAAAACTAGTCATTTAGCTTCTGCTGCTCTGTTCTCACAACAGTTTGGGGGACAGGAGGACAACTGGTTACCTTTTGGCACGTACAGTCACAGGTTAAATCATAATCATGGACCTAAGTATAGAAACCACTAAAATGTAGGGAAAATACCCTACAGAACACACATTATGTATGTGATCCCCTGATTAAAGAATCTCAATTATAATCTGCTGTTGAGTAGATGCATGTTAAACAGGAGTAGTCAAGAAGCTGGACAAGTTCTGCAGATAGGTTGTGATGTCTTTGTTCTTCTTGCCCATGAAGTATTATTGTGTCAGTATTTTCGTCTGGGGAGACCCTCCTGAGACTGAATATGACTGAAAAAGATGGTAATAGAAGTCCATAGACCACACTGAGGAATATGGCTTGACTATTGAGGAGAAGTGTGACTATCCCACTCCTGCCTTTCTAACTGCACCCCACGTTTTTCATCTGTATCTTAAATTTTTTTTGGTTTGTAAGCATTTTGGGTCAAGATCTGTCTTTTTATTTTCTTAAAATTTTATTTTGAGCATTTAGCATGCATAGCTTAAGCAGGTTGAGACCAGCAGGCACTATTGCAATGGCAAGGAGTGACATTGTAATGACATCCCTCAAAAAATAGCCATGGTTCATGGTGATTAATTTAACCTGGCTCTTGACATAAATTATAATAGTCTTTGTACCAACTCAGCACAGAAGAAAGCATTTGATAGCACTTAAAATGGCACGTATCCCCTCAGGGTGCCTTTGCAAAGGGAAGAGTTTGTAGCTCTGCACAAAACCAGGACTGAAAAGACCCCAGCAAAATATGTCCCTTCTTCTGGCAGCTCATATCTTTCGGTGCCAGCGTAAACCAGGAAATGAAACCACAAGGACTTAGGTATGAATTCAGACTAGAGGGGTTGCTGCTAGGTGTGAAACCTAAGGCACATACTAGTCAGTGCTAATTATTATTTTAAAATCTACAGGCTGGTGGATTTTACAAATTGTGCATCTGACTATATTGCAAAGAAAGCACAAGGAGCCTTAATGCATCACAGGAAGGAAAAACATACTGCTCTTTATCTGCACTAACTGCTTCTGTGTGCCCAGGTGCTGTCACACTCACCACCCCTGCAGCATTTCTGTTGTGGGTATCCAGGCTGGTACCATTACTCAGATAAGAGGCATTCCAGAAATCCCTGCTTTTCCTTTTAGCACCACAGGGAGCACGGGAAGTGGCAGTGGCAGCTCTCTAGTATCACTGCTAAGCACCTGAAGGCTGGTAAGCTGTAAATGTGATTCTTTGGTATAAACAAATGGTTAAAAATTTCAAACTCTGAGAGGGTCATGCAATGATTTTTTGTATCACATCACATGAGGATGCGGAGAAATCCCAGAGAATAATTACAGGCAGACTTGTGGTGTCACCTCCAGCGACAGCTTCACGGAGTGTTAGGAGAGTGATTTGCCATTTCTGTGCTCTCTGGAAATATCAGAACAGTATAAAAATAAATAATGCAGGAATTACTGATTGCCCATTAGAGAGTCTGTCTTTGTAAAGTGGCTGCCACAGCTCTGCAGAGCTGAGCATCGCTTTAACCTTTAGCTGGTTTTAGTTTTAAACTTCCAGTTGTATTGTGGTCAGTTTGCTGCTTTCTGACACGTATCTGCCTTCATACCATTTACAGAAATACTGCTGTGAATCTTCACAAATATTTGACCCATTGTAATAAACTGCCTGATATTTTTGTTTGAATCTAGATGAAATAAAGAGCAAATAAGCAAGGCTGGAGCTTAGCATTTGTGAAGAAGGATGGTGAACTTGTGATAGCGCTGGCCTCCTGTATTTTTACAGGCAATGACTTACCATACATCCTTCAGCAAATATCGTTACTTCCCTGCACCTCAGTTTCCTAAACAGCAAGACTATGATTATATGTTAACAGCTACCAGGAAGAAAAAAGGCACATGTAAGATAGGATTCCAATATATGCATTTTTATATATGTCAGATTTTCATATTTTAAATACTTAGTTTAAAAGGTGACTAGATCACAGTCAAAACAGTTACTCATTCAAGAAGGATAAACTTAATTTTGCAAGTACATTCCTATAAGAAAACAAAAGTTAAACATTTGAAAATGACATATTTCAAAAAGAAGGGTTGACCTCTGAATCAGATTTCCAGAATATATCTGATTTGCCATTGCTTTGTAGGTAGATAATTTATATTATATAAAACATCCTCTGCTTTCAGTCACATTACAGATCTTCCAAGTGTTCAGCTGCATACTAAAGAAGATTTTCTGTAAGAAAAAAATCTCTGCATAATGTAGAGTAGCCATGGTCCACACAGATTAGAGACTGGTCTCCTCTAGCCTTAAAAGCTATAAAGCCATGAGTTTGCTGAGGTGAAAGAACAAAAAAGCAAAATGTTGTGCATCCTTTAATTCCTTTAATTGTTCCTTTGCTTTGTAAACAGTGTCCATTTAAAACCCTAGCTCTCCAAGAAGTTTTCAAGTGCAGGTTTAATAATTTCCTCATAAAGTATATACACATGATGCAGATAACATTTCTCAGGATTCTCTGAAGCTTGTGTTATTGTGTGTACCTTGCCTTTCCATCATCATAGGAACATTTCTGAGTAAGACAGGACTTTTTTCTCTACTGTAGCTGGAACTTGGATGAGATTCTTTTCTCAAAAGTTACTGCAATGGTACCCTTGTTCATATTCTCATGTTAACCAGAGGCCTGTGTTTTCTAACTTGCATTGAGCCACTCCAACAAACAGGCTACGTTTCAGGTAAGTGATCTGTGAAAGGACCGATCCCTTAGTAATGCTGATACTATCTCTATAGACATAAAATATGAAACGAAAACCCTTCTGATCCTTAATTTCTTTGTCTTTTGTGCACAGAAATCAAAGGGGATCCATTAAAATCTTTAATAAGAGAAACCCTAATATCCTCTGGATGACCCCTGTGATATTTGGGCTGACAAAAAGCCAAAGGCTGATTACACTTGCAGCAGCCCCAGAGTGCCCTCAATGACCCGTCACCCTCTGAGTGTAGTAGAGAGGCAGGTGAAAGCAGCACCTCCAGCGCTCAGCAGGATGCTGAGGTCTGTGCTGCAATGGAACAGCACAGACCAGTTCCCCATTGATGCTGGACTGTGGAGATGGAGTTCCTGCTGCTTCCTACCAGACTCTGGTGCCACTGGGAAAACTGCCTAATTGCCACTAATGACTGGTTTGAAACCAGTTAGAGGAGATTCCAATAAATACATCCCGTCAAACATATTATTTCTGTTATTTAGTTTTGTTTCCATCTGGAAAAAAAATAATCAAAAAAAAGTAATAATTCCTTAAAGAGTTTGAGGGTGTTTATCCACTAAATTTCTTTAGGGCTTTGTGCTCATTAAAATAGTACAGTCAAAGACTCTGGTCTCTCTTGTTCCCACTATTTTATTCCTCATCTCTGCTCAGCCACCATCCCTCCTGTTACTCCTCGGTCAGGTCTACCTCAAAGGCTCACAGGAGTCCTCAGTGTAAGCTCGGACTCTGGTTCTCCTCCCATGGGATGACAAAGTCCAATAAGACTCTAACAACAACTGAAAGCTGACATGAAAAGAAATAAAGGGCTTTGGGACTAAGAGAAGGGAATCTATAAAAATAATGCCCCAAGTACTATCTTAAAAACAAGACTAAAATGAAAGGGAAAATTGTATAATAAGTTGCGGTGAAATCACAGGAGGGATGGGAGACTCTCGTGGAACACTGGGTGGAAACTTGCACTGACTTCCAGAGTGACAGCAATTGCTGGAAGGAAAAGAATTAAGATGACAAGACTACTACCAAATATTTTCTACTAGAATAAAAATATTGAACTCAAAGTATCAGGGCAACATTGGCCAAAAATAGAGCTGAGGAAACCAAAGCATCAAACTGTCATCTAAGTGGAAGCCTGAGTTGTAGGTGAAGCCACATACCTGAGATATTGTTATATCATCTGGAAGCTAAACTAAATATTATTTCAAATACTTAAAGGTTTACTAGAGCTTTCCTAAGGACACATACAGGATGTTTCCCATACAGGCTTACGGTTTTGCAGAGGCAGAGGAAGGTAGCAAGACCTGTTAAATGTTGGTGGGCTCTGGTCATGAAGTAAAAGGCAAGAACACATTGTCTGCACGGATGTAGGATGTTCCATGTAAAAATCAGTAGTTGTGGGGTCTTGCAAAAGGGCTTTGATCAATCAATAATGATAAACTACATACTGATCTATTGCACATAACAATATTTGAGCATAATATAAACAGATGACTGGTGTCATGTTGTGCAGGCTGTGAATCGATGTTGTGGTGGCTACAATAGTGAAGAAACTCTGGATTTTTTTGTAATTTCAAGGAACTAATTAGTATTTTGCCCTTTTAATTACAAAGCTTTTCTGCCTGCCTTTGAGAAGGCTGTATCCAAAAGATTTGATCTTTTTCTCTGGGTGTTTACAGTGGTCACTGCTTGCTCTTCTGTTTTGTAACAGGTTTAACTCCTTGCCCTCTGAATTTAAGTAGCAATTGAAACAGTCTTAGCTTAGACACATGGTTATAAGGCAGCCATCTGTTTAAAAAGTGCTCCAATAAATCTCATTTTCTGTCATTGATGTAAAATACCCATTAGTTTTAGCTCCTTTCATTCTATTAGCTTGTTTTATTGATGATTTTTAATTTCTTTGTTTGTCTCACATTACATGGAAAATAGGAGGCTCAGAGCCTGTAAGCTGAAATGAAAAAAAAAAAGGCAGAAACCCTGTAATGGTACAGCTTGAGATGCAGGATTTCCAAAAATGCCAAAGGCATGCCAATAAATGCATTTTTTTTCCCAAGAATAATCAGAAAACTTGCAAAAATAGGAAATGAACTAGTTTTTAAAAATTTTCTGAAATAAAACTTAATTTTTCTGGACTGGGAGACATTGACAATACTCGATGCACAGAAAGTGTTACAAGGCGTCTTCACAACTTCCTGACACTGAAATGCCAAGGAATAGAATGGCAGAGGTATAAGCTGAAATGACTAATGAGTCCTTCCTAGAGACTGTCCTTCCCCTCCCACCTTCCCATCAGTCCTGATGTCTCAAACCTCCCGTAAGCTTTTTAGGACCCTTGGTTCTCCCTGGTTTCAATAGGAATTGCCAGGGGTGGGCAGCTTACAGATTCGGTCACCCGATGTATTCACTCCTGTTGCTGACTGGTGCCACCAGTAACTGCAGTAAGTCACACTACAGCACATTTTTCTCGTGAGCAGCACTTGTTTTTATGACAAAGAGCCACAGGAAGTGCTTGCAAAGACACTGAGGAAGGGAAAGACACCTCTTCATTTTCTCCCCTCCCTTTTCCAGCAGCTGTGTGACACCGCTTAGAATCATAGAAAGGTTTGTGTTGGAAGGAACCTTAAAGATCATCGAGTTCCAGCACCCCTGCCATGGGCAGGGACGCCTCCCACTAGAGCAGGTTGCTCAAAGCCCCATCCAGCCTGGCCTTGAACACTTCCAGGGATGGGGCATCCATAACTTCTTGGGGCAACCTGTTTCAGCATCTCACCATCCTCACAGTAAAGAATTTCTTCCTGATATGTAAATCTCCCCTCTCTCAGTTTAGAGCTATTATTTCTCATCCTATCACTACACCCCCTGATATAGAGTCCCTCCCCATCTCTGGTGTAAGCCCCTTTTAGGTACTGGAAGGAAGACCTTTTAGGTCTCTGGAGCCTTCTCTTCTTCAGACTGCACAACCCCAACTCTCTCAGCCTGTCTTCATAGGAGAGGTGCTCCAGCCCTCTGATCATCTTTGTGGTCCCACTCTCTGGACCAACACTCTCCCATCCACCAGCTGTTTTGCAGCCAGTTGCCCTTTTATCTCAGGGCAACTTACTTCGCCCTAGGCAAAATTCCCTTTTTCCTGTGGTGGTGTCAGGCTATGGCTTCCCTGTCATATAAGAACAGCCAGAAGAGTGAGAAACCCTCCTGATTTCTCCATTCAAGAGTATATTTTTTGTATTTACCCTTCCTGTGCTTGTTTTGGAGCCATGTTCTTACCCTGGCCTTTTTCTTCTGTGCCAAAACATCCACAAGGGTCAAAAATGTTTAAATGAGGCTGACTGTGCAGAAGATGCTTGCAACTGTTTTAGGTGGTGGAAGAGACCAGACCAGATCTTTACTCCCTATGCAGCTCTTACATGGCAATTCTGCCCACAGTGTGAAAGAAAGCAGTGTACACCTTTCAATAATATAACGATGAAAACAACCTCCAGGGAAGACCGCGGGCTCCATATCTTACCTAGGAGAAATTCCTACAGCCTTCATTCAGGCAATTCTATATTTATAAGAACGGGTTTTTGAGTGCAAACTTTATTGTCCTGTTCTGCTGGCTTCTTGATTCCTGTGCTGATGGTCTGGGCTTTGTTTGAAGATGCTTTCCCTGTGGACTAGAGAGGAAACACGAATACCAACTCAGGGCTCTGTATTTCATGGCAAGAGCTGGTACATAAGAGTTGCTACACAGCATCTCAGCTACTCATAAAGGCACCAGCAGTTCCTGCCCGTGAGTAGAGTTGGGTCCTGAGCAGAAGCAGCGTACATCAGCGTGGAGATGCTGCGCCCAAAGCAATGACCAGAGCTGACGTGCTTTAGCACTAGCTTGGTTATGGCTCTCAACTATATAATAGTGTAATAAGCCACAGTCTGGGGCTCGAGGCAGCTCCCTTGTGTCAGTGCTGTTTAACTTCCCGAAGTCTTGCAGGTAATTGCTAGAGAAGTAAAAAGCACACGAGCCATAACAACTGCCACAAATTTGCCATTATTCGATTAACAAACTGCAGAGGTCTCTCCTGTCCTTTTCTACACAGTGTTTCTGTTCCTGTTTGAAATTGGTTTTGTCACTGGTGACAGATTGCAAACTACCTTACCTTTCGAAAGTTGACCGCTCTAGGCTCTGCATCCATTACTGTCATTTACCACATTGGGAGAAATGTAGAAACAACTGCTGCTTCCACACACCTGCTACAAACTTCCTAGGAAAAAAATCAGAGGTGATGTTTTGACAGCAAACATTGCTTAGCATGCAAGGCTTCTGAAATTAGCCACTTAATATGCTGGAGTCGGTGGACAAACTACAAATAGGTGCCTGCTTTCTCAAAACATTGAATAATTTAGGTTCACGAATTCACTTTCACAAATCTATAGAGAGAATAAAAATGAGTTTGTGTCCTTTGGGGAGAAAAAAGAAAGTTCTACCTGAGATGATAGGCAAAACACCATCACTGAAGGAAAAAGGCTGAATTGAAGCAACTTCCTGGGATTACACAGGGACAGCACAGAGCAGGAATATTCAACCCTGTTTTTTCATGAGCGTGGCACATGCAGAGTCACACACAGAGGATACGGATTTGCTCTTTCTTGTTCACTTTGGAGGCAGCCCCCGGACCACCTGGTTGGAAACCACAGATTTAGGGCTTCCAGAAGAAAGGAAGGAACTAAGAGTGCCCCACTTTCTGGTCAGTGAGAGTGAGCAAGCTTTATGAAAAATGCCTTGTGTCACATAAAAGTTATGTATAGACTACAATTGGTAGATGCCTGACCTCGGTGTCTAACCTGAAAGGACAGGAAGGGCTGTGGGGCTGACAGCCCCTGCACCCAGCTGTGCAGTGCTTCATCTTGTCATTCCTGCTGCATGGCCATTGTCTTGGTTTTTTAATGAAATAAATGTTCATAGAGATACCAATCTGGGTCACTGAACTCAAATCATTCCTCAAGCAGCTTAGTCCAGTAATATTAAAGAAGGGCTCAAGTGGGTTTGAATCATTGATACACGTGATGATCTTTTATTCAGTATTTTCTGTGCATTATTGATTGTATCTTTTGCTCGTTTGCTCAAATGGAGTTCAGTTGCATTCAGGAGCTGGAAGTTTGTACCAGCTGACAGTTGGTCTGAAGGCATCTCATGGCCACCAGGTTAATTTCAGAACCTTAATCACTGTGCAGGCTTGATGGTTTTCAGTGATTAGCCAGCATCTGAAAGGGAAGATGTGGATTCTGAACTTGCCCCTACCCAGGTGGTTTCTTCAGGCAATGAGTGCAGAGAGAGCATGCAGGTGTCCGTCACAAGTGCAGAATTTTAGCATTCAGAGCTTTTGGCATCAGACAAGCTCCTTTTAGTGTCAAGTAGTTTTATATTTTGTAATTAAAATCCAGGGAACAAATTATTGTCTCTCTGATCCTATCCCAAATGTTTTCTTAAAAGAAACCAGTTGATCTGGGAGGTTGAGAGTGCCTTTAACAAATATTTGTATTTTTACTCAGATTAGTAAATCAAGCACATGCATTATTATCTGCTGATAGTTCTTTTTTTCCTTCAGTAGCCTCTTAAAGCCTTCATCTCATTTTTGTGAGGACAGCTCAGACAGTCTCTCTCCAACTTACTTGAGTGTAACGCAATTTAATGCAGGTCATGCAATCTAAGAAGAGCAGCTGCATTTTCTGTTCTGCCTAACACTGACAAGGCCTCTTAAGATAAGGAAATTGAAAATTTCCTATGATATTTGTGCCTTTTCATTAAACAGGTAGTTTATTCCAGCCCCAGAACCTTGTCCCCCACAACTTCTGTGTTAACATTTGGGGGTTTGTAGCAAAAGGAGTGAGGGGGAAAAAAAAGAAGGCATAAATGCAATTGTATCAGATAAAACTGCCAGTAGAAGGGCAAAGCAGCCTCACACAATGGTAGAGAGTAACACTGTTGTCTTTGCTGGGCAATTTACAGAAAAATGCTGAAATGGAGTTCCTGATCCAGCACAGTGTCTTCATTTATCAGTGTGACTTTCCCTCCTGCATTAGGGCAAGTTGGCAAACATGTTTTCTTGCAGAGCAAATTTTGAGACTTTCAGAAATACTAAATCTATTTATCAGTCTAATCTGTTGATATCTTTCTCAAATACCTTTTTGTGTAAATGGTGTTCAGCCATCTCTTTTAATTCAAAGCCGCTTATCCTGCCCTAATCAGGTTTTCCATATATACAACTTGGCAAGTATTTTGTATTAAGGGATAAATTAACCAACAAACATAAGGAGAAAATAATAAGTTCTCTTCTCTAGAGAGCTCACTGAATGTGAAAAGAAGATTAGTGATAGCTTCTTTTCTCTACACTTGAAGGTGAAAAAGCTGAATTTATTTATAGGACTGTTGGTTTATGAAGAAAGAACTACCAGGGGAAGGACTGCATTAAAAAAAAAAAAAAAAAAAAAGGATTTTTTTTCTATTTGTTTCTGCATATTAACCTCCCAATATTTTTTTTTCTATTGCAAGTGTCCTGTGACTCCATGTCAATGCTCTTCATCCCGCATTGATAAACACCCTTGTACACCGAAGAGTTCTGTTGAGGGTGCCACATCCTTGAGCAAGAGACAGGATCTCTGGAGCCCAGAGCCCAAAAGTGCCCTCCATGTATGAGTGGTGATTGCTCACATTCCCTCTTTCAGGTACAGAAAGGTAACAGTCAGATGGAGGTGCTAAAAGCTAAATATAAACTCTGGGTCTGATTCCCAAATAGTTTTGTGGGGGGTTTTTTGGACTAGGCAGGACGACTGTTTAATCATTCAGTAGGCTCTCATTAAAAATATTTGGAAGTCTTGATGTGTCATTAGCCAATACAAACAGCATCATTACAGTCTTTCTACTGCTTCCCGCTCCTTCTCCCCTGTTGCATCTTAATCCTATTATGTCCTGGGCTTTGGGCGTCAGGCATACATCCATATGTATCTGTGGAATGCCAAAATATCATGAGTACCTTTTCTGCTTTGACTTAGGTTCTGGCATAATATAAAAAATGTATGATAATATTAGCTCCCAGCTTTTTCTTTTGAGAATTGGGTAGGTGCATTTGTTCATCCTCTATGGGCAGTTATCATCAATTTATAATTAGGCTCAGCTACTTCACTGTAGGATTCTGTGCACTTTTCCAGCTGGCATATAGACAATACTTTCTTAATATTCTCAGAAACCACATCTTTCCCTCCCTGAGGTATTTCATTAACGCACCACTCTCATGTTTTCTAGGCTAGCCCAATTCTACACTTTGATGTTTACAGAAGTTGTTGGCTGCACCTAGCGCAGGGACTCGAAGGGTGGTGTAATTGCAATGTGAAGATCTAACACGCTGAAGTTTTAAAACTGGTAAAAATTCTGGTGTGAATCTATGCCCTCGTAAAGCAAGTCGTTCTCTGGAATTACCTGGAAGTCATTAAGGCACTTATGAGCCCATTAATCAAACAGGGTGGGTAGCACTATTCTCCTCACCATTTCCAGCACTGCTTGGGTGAACCTGAGCAGTGAGCCAGCTGGACTAGTTGTGATGATGAAAAGCATTTTTAAGCAGTACACTTCGTTTATTATTTTTTTATTCATAATTAAATACACTAAAATACTCAAATATGGTGGCAGTAAAGTGATACATACCATAGGTATATGGTAACCAGCTTCAGGCAACAGGGAAAGATACCGTGCACTGCCATGGAAGAATCCCAGGCGTACCTTACAGGATCAGGCAGCACCTGCATGCCATTTTTGCTCACTCTGTTTTCTGTTTGCAGCAATTGTTTTTAGGATATTAGGCTGAAAACCTTTTCCTATTTCCAGCACAAATGCGTTTGCGTTCACATGGGAGCACGCTCTGCCATTGCGACTAGCTGGATGCTGAACGGTGTCTTCCTTTTCCAAATAGAGGTATTGCTCAACAGGAGCAAAGGAATTTGAATGCAAACCCATAGTTACCCAGTGGGAATGAGGAACTATTTCTTGTCGTCTCTCTGCAATTTCAACCGAAGTGAAACACACTGGGTCTTATATGTAGCTTCCATTATCTGTGCAGGGAAAGTCTTTGCTGCTTTCCCATAGCTGCGCTATTCTGCTAGGAGAGCTGTGAAAACATGGCTGTATTTATAGGCTTTTTAGACAAACATTTTCTCTGACTTGCCCCGGGTCTGCTTTGAGTTTAATTTGGAAACCTTTCTAGCTCAAAACTAATGAGGGTAAATGCCTCTGGTGTGAGGCAATTCTGTAGCAAAACATGAAGCTCCCTCCTCCTAAGAGCTGTAGGGTATGGTGTTATGCCTTGTAGACATCCTTCAAGCTCTGCCCGTTCTTGCACAGAGCCTGCATAATACAGAGATTGTGCATATTATAACTGGGTTGGCCATTAAAAAGATTTCCATGTTAGTAAGAGGACAAGGTAAGGTCTGCTAGAAGTTTGTGCCAAGTAAACATCCTCACTTTAAGTCTTCGTTCGCAGGGAGACGGTGTGCAAGGGCCGTTCCAAAAATAACCCCTCTGCTCTTACTGCCTATGGACAAGGAGGCACTGTTTAAATCTTAACTCAACAAGTCCTTTTAAAAAATCAATCATACACTAATCCCATTGAGCAGCTTGCTATGGATGGAGACATAGTCATTAATACATAGACATGAAAAAATACCCTGACATCTGCCCTGGGCTGCACTCAAAAGTTCATGTATAACAGCGGGACTCAGTTAAATGCTCAATTACTGTGAATACCCTGAAAACCTGGCATTTCCAGCCATCAGACATGCAAGTTAGGTGCTCCACACAGCCTTTTGCAGACTGCTGTTTTTCAAACTAGGCTCTACAAGGCCAGGAGCAAGTCAGGAAAACAAGTGAGACAAGGGGCAGCCTGGAGGATTGCTTGTGAAACCCTTCTGTTGGAAACAGGCTCTGTGCCAGCTTTGCCTTTTCTATGAAGTTTTCCTTTCAGGTTTGGGTCCACTGTCTACCTCTGCCTCTTTTGAAGATTTTTTTTTCCTTTGAACATTGCGTTCTTGCTTCACAGGGAAGCAGAGCCATGGGAGCACCAGCAAAAAAAAAAAAAAGCCACCCCATTTGTAGCTCCAGCATCCAGAGTTCTGGCCTCTCACTTCATTTGCTTCGAGCTCGCACATATTCAAACCCCTTACAAGCCCAGTCACTGCTGGCAGCAGTGGGTTTGCTAGTTCCCAGTTTCTTTGAGCGTTAGAGGTATTATTAGGGCATCACCTACTTCTGCAAGAGAAGGAAATTACTTGGAAACTTATGTAGCGATTGCAACCTAATTTCCTTAAAAAGATGGAGAGGGGTTTTTTCTTCTTTTTTTTTTTTTTTCCTTAAAAAAATTGGATCCCAGCTTGATAATGCCTAAGAAACCTCTGAAACGCTTGCTGAGCTGGTTGAAATACATAAGCCTAAATTAGATTCTCTGCAGGCGGTTACAGAAACTTGAATCTGGAATATTGATCAGGTAAGAAGCGTGGCTGTGGAAAAATCCTGGTGATGTATAGCCATCTTTCACAGTCTAACCTTGCCCATCCCTGCTTCGGGTAACAGACCAGAGTGCTCAAGCACCTTAGTGTTATGGAGAGGCACTTTTTTTTTTCTTGAACATAATTTATCCTTTTCCTGCACTCCAGATGCCCCATTTGGAGGGCTATGTCATGTCTTAGGCTACACATCCACAACAGGTAAAGAAAAGGGAATTAAAACCTTTCCTATGCCAAATCCCCCTCTGGAGATCATCAGACCATCATGTCTCTGCACTGTACCACTGGTCAGCCCAGCCAGGTCCACCGAATGCTACTGCCCATCACCAGCACCTTTGCAAGCCTCTCTTGCTCCTTACGGCACCAAAGGCTGGGCACCTTCCCAGTCTCTGGCAGGGGCATCTCCAATGTGCAGTGCAAGAAGCCTTGCTGAGGGCAGTCTCAAAGCCAAGCCTACTTTTGAGTCTTTCCTTTGTTTTAATCTGAGGGAAGGGGAGTCTGGTGCTTCCCAGCCAGCACACTGGAACATCTGCTTTTGGATCCTCTGGAGCAGTGGCTGTCTGCTAAGTGGCTTGTGTTTTCAGGCATCTGTTGTTTAAATAGACTATACACCTTCAGTAGACTCTACACGTGAAGAAGTGTACTTCTTTGGGATGAAGTGTGCTTGGGTATTTTGTTGCACATTTTTTCAGAAGCTGTAAACTGCATGGAAAGTGCAGTTTTCATATTGCAGCTGCCCTGAGTGGTGGGTGCAAACCCAAGATCTCCCAACAGTCAGCCATCTCAGAAGTTCCCCAGTGTGCCACGGCTGTGTATTGACGGCAGGAAGATCTTCTGCCACAGAGTTCAGCAAGTCTGTGCTCCTTCTCTGAAGTTCCCAGGTATGGTGTAAACTCCCAGTGAAATGGGGAATCACTACTGTTTCTTTCAGTTTCAGAGTGGGATCAAATCACGGAGAACATAAGGAAAGAACTGCAAGGGGTGACTGAGCCTACATTTGCCTTTTAGGTATTACAGCTTATCACTTAACCCCTAGACTCATCTTCCAGGAGCCATTTAATCCCAGAGACGGCTGTGTTACTTTAGCAAAATAATAGCTTAGAACTGATTCTTGTTAGATGATTCAGCAGGCAAATAAAAGCATGTTCAATTTACCATATTATATTTTATAGAATACTTTGTGGCAAATTTGTTATTCCATCCATGAATATTCTCACCAACACAACAAAAGGACTAGACTCAAAGTGGTGATTTCAGTTTGTGGCAATTAGGACATTATGAAAATCATTTTGCTTACATGGCAGAAATGAAAGAGTTTATTAAAATACTTGGTTTGGTCAGTCAGATACATTTTGTTTTCATCCTTTTATCTTAAAGTTGAAATTGAATAAATGACAATGAGGTCAAAAACTGACAATTGGTTATTGAAAACTTTGCTTGCTGCCCATTTGGAAAATACTAGTGAGCTATTAATGGGCCAGTTTGCATTCCAGCTGAGAACTGGTAACTGGTTTAATTACTGAAATGCACTACTATTTAAAGAAAGAAGGGTGCTTCAAAAGAGGAAGACAAAATATTCTATGGAAAATTAAGATATTGCCAAAATAAGACCTTTCCCTGTACGACCTTTGGGTCTAAGCTAGTCTGCTTTTTCAGCAGAGGTATATAGTGCTGGGAAGTTTATGAAGAGCTCTTTTATAATAGTGAAGGGGGTGAGTCTAAGGGAGCGCATGCCTGTCATGGGGAAATTTGATGGCAAAGTACGTAGGTGATCAAACTGTTCAAATCCTAAAATAAACACATCATAACTACAAAGGCTCAGAGGGAGTAGCTCTGCTTTAGGTCTATTAAACCAATGATCTTCTCAGGCTGTGGTGAGGGAGAGACCAATTCTCATCTCGATTTGTTGGTACAAACTTCTGCAGGCAAGGACAGGGATAGCTGGTTTAGAACAGTGCTGTTTGTCTGCAAGGGTGGTTTAAAATAATTTTCCCTTCTAGTGAACAAGTAGAAAAATGATCTAATAATCTACCATAGTATCTTTAAAAATCTGGTTTCTGTCTGTTCTGCCCTTCCAGGTGGTCCAGTTTCTTTGTAAAATGAGATATTTTAACTCTTGTCATAGACAGGTTCACACAGACAACTGATCATAGTTTTTATGTTTGCAGCATCATTTCATCATTCCATTTTATTAGCAGTGCTAACAGAATAAACTCAGAGGTCATCATCTCTCCATTTCTCCGCTGATGTGAATATTACCCTGTGCTGGATGGGCCATTTGAGAAACCTTAAAATCAAAGAAAAAAATGTAATCCACCATGTAAATCACTGTCACTTGAACAACTTTGCTGCACAAACTATAAAGCTGATGGAAACCCACAGCAGAATTCAGACCGGTTTTAAGTACATGCGACTCATTCCTTCTGCTCTGCCAAGTCATCCAGAGAGGAACACACAGACACGCAAAATGATTCATGCAGGAAATCCAGAATACTGCAGAATTCATCCCTCTGCTGTGACAAGCTCGTTTTCGTTTCATGCATTTTATTTCCAATGCAAATAGCTTTCAAGGGAAGACACTGCTTCTGAGTTTATCCAGGTTTCTCAGGATGTTGTGCAGGTGAGTGACGTGCCTTGACACAGGCAAGAATCTGCAACTACAGCACACGGTTTCACGAATTCGGGGATTCTGCATTACAGACCTTCAGCCCAGAAATGTCAGCGCTGAAGACACTGCTTACACAGGAGTCAAGTTTAACTCAAGAAAACATCTCCCTGAAGGACTACTGGGCCGGAGTCAACACAGGGCATCTGGATGAGGACCAGCAGCAGGCTGGGCTGCCTTCATCTGTACTGGGGCTCAGTCTAATCAGAAAGGGAACTTTCAGAGATCAGAATAGACATAGCAAGCATTCAAACATCCTGTGGATGGAGCAGGATGAAGGCACATAGCCCTGCTGAGAGGGGGAAGACTCACATCATGCTTACAAGCTTACAAGGCAAGGGACAGAGGGACCAAAGCCACCTCATTCCCTTTTCCTCCCCTCCTGCATGGATAAGAAGAGAAATCAGTCCCACTCCTGAAGGACACCAAGGGCAAGTTTCTTTTGCTGCTCGATGAGCCTGCACTTGGCTGTACCTTACTTTAAAAAGCCAATATCTGGTTGCAAGGCACTGAAAAGCCACACAGGTAATGAAGAAAATGTAAGTGTGCCTAAAACTGACATTTGCCAGCAGCTGCATCTCCTCTCGAAATTCAGCACACTGTTAGTGAGAAATGAGTGAGCTGCAAGGCACAGAAAGTCCTTCTGGAGGGTAAACCTGTGTGTGCGGGTTCAAAGCCAAAGGGACAAGGGAAGCACTTGCTTTCATGGGTACAGCAAACCTTGATGCCAGCTCCTGGCTGCTGGCCCTCCCTCTTCCCTGCTGGCAGAAAGGGAGCTCCACACCAATGTAGGCACCAACTTTTCAGCATTATGGTAAAGGACAAGGTGGCATGAACTTCCATGGCTTTAACACAAGTTTCATAAAATTCTGCTCATTTCTGGATGTTGTGGCTCTTTGTGATGGAACACACACACACACCCCACCTCCTTTTTTTCTAAGACTAATGTTTGGGGGAACATAAGCATGGAAGCATAACCTGGATGCACCTGAGGAAAACAGAAATTAAGTACAAATTAGCAGAAAACAAAGTGGATTTTAAGTAGCATTTTAATCCATTTCTACTTGACTACATCTTTTGAAGGGCTGGTTTGGCAGCTCTGAAGATAAAAGGCACAACACTTTTTAGAAACAGTACAAAGGCTTTTAAAAGGCTTTCAGAGCCTTTTAATCCTACTTTTGTGTTCTGACAATCTTCCTCGATTAAATACTTCCCCGGCATCAAAGATGCCCTTGGCATTGACAGGAGCTCTCTGTGGCACTTATCCTTCCCAGAACCCGCTCAGTCTTCCCCATGTTTTCGGGCAGGTTTGTCTGCCGAATCCTGTGGGTTTGCTCAGTGGGGGAGAGAGGCATGAGCAACAGGTTTGGCTTTTGTTTTATTTAGCTTTTTTTTCCAGGCATCAGAACACCCCAAAGGTGATTTTTCCTGTGAGTTTTGGCCTCCCTACTCCTTCTCCCCTTTGGCCTGTTTGGCCAATGTTCACTGGTGTTTCTCACCACCGCTCCTTCTTGTACCTGCACTATCTACAATCAATTTGATAAACAAACTCAATACAGCCAAAGCAGCAGTGCCTGATAGTATTTTTTTTCTAAAATGCTTTTGTTTCCCTCTTTCAGTCCCACAGCAAGTTTTTCTGACTGTAGTTTGTTGCAGAGTAGGGCAAAAATGGTAGGAAAGGTCTGTGACCCCAGGAAATACGGAGAGGAGACAACAATAACTCTTCTACATGGCTTCTTTCTGCTTCAGGCAGTGCACAGCAACTGTGCAAACGGGCAGCTGAAGGTAAATGAGAGGAGAAAAGGAAGCCAGACTACAAAAATAAAGGCAGTTTCTCCTTGGGGATGATCTCATATCTGAAGAACTGAACTCTCACTTCCTTGTCCTTTGTCTTCTGCTGCTTGTTACCCATGTTGTCACGCAGATGTCAGGAAGGAAACAGAACAAAACAATTTTAGGGAGAGATAACGTTACTTGCAAATATCTGAGATTGCTAGCAGGAATCATCATTCTCTTTCTCCATTAAGAGTTTTTTAACAGCACTTTCTTAGCATAACATAAAAATGAAGGAAATATCTGAGGAAGGTTGGTTTCCTTCTGGGTGCTTAAAAGTAGCAACAGAGACTCATCTCAGAGCAGACATTTAGCTAGGACCCTCTTCACACAAAAGAGGTGCATTTCAGCTTCTTTCAAAACAAACCCTAAAGGCACAGACTTAGGACCATTTGTTCAAGACTCAGTTCCTGCACCTTGCTTTGACTATAGTGGTACTTCCATGGCTGCACTCCACCTCTGGCTCCACAAGCCTCTCTGCAGGTGTGAGCAGCGACAGAAATGGGCTGGGCAAGGTGAGGGCTGAACTTCAGCATCTCTGCACAACTCAAACACACCAGCTGCTGGCAAAACAGTGGAGGAAGATCTCCCCTTCCAAAGGCAGAAACCTTTGTAGCAAAAAAACATCTCACAGCTGTGAGAGAAACCCCAGGTCCGCAATTATCTACAGCTCCTTGCGCATCACATCTGCCTGGAAAGAAAACGATGCTCTATTTTCTAAATGATGCTCTATCAGACTTTTCTACAGTCTTCTCCCCAAAGAAAACCAGGGGAACTCACAGGACCACCACCCTGAGTGTGCAGCAGCACCAGGGTGGTTCAGGGTGAGGGTGCTTCCGGAACCAGTACCCGCAAGGGCTGCTGCGGTCAGGAGCTCTGGTCCAGGAGGCAATGATGTGTACAAGCCTTGCTGCCCTCACTGCCGTAGGGCTCCCTGCTTGCCCCAGAAATAATGAGTGTTCCTCTTAAAAATACAAACCACAGATTCCTGGCATTTCTGACTATCCCTGCAAGGGATTTATAGGCAGCTTTAGCCTTCAGAGTTCAGAAGACGAATTAAAAAAAAATAAATTAATGGGAATTAGCATCTAGATAACTCACACACAGGCTTGCTGGGTTGTTTGCTCTCATTGTCAAGGGAAACTGAAATACCTTCAGACTGAAAACTACAGAATCCGGCCATGCCGAGCAGGTTATAGCGTGACCATAAACCAGAAAGCAGTGTCTTGGTTTCCAGGAGAGGTTTTCTTTGCTTTTCAGCAGACCTGTGCCATTTCACAGCAGCCAAAGACCCCACTCCACAGCCCCCTGTAATGCAAATGACAAACATATAGGCTTGCAGCTCCTCTAATTTTCAGGAAGCCGTATTAGCCGAGCTGGAAGATTGAAACGGCAAGCCATGAGTGAAATTAGTGTACTGTGTTACAGGAAAAGCATTCAGGCTGACTGCAAGCACCGTGCATAAGAAAGACACCTTTCTCTCTCTCCTTCTTAGTAATTCTTTTTCTTTATACTCCATTTACGGTATATTAACTATTTATAAGAGATCACTTTAAATCCCCTTTGCAGTCAGCATGCATACATCTCATCTGAAGACTCACGGCTATTTGTTGAGGCTCCATAGCCTTGAAAACACACTGTGGGTAATTGTTACCTTGAGGGTTTCAACTGAACAGGTAAAAGGTGTTTGTTTTAAGTGGCTTTACCAAAAAAAAAAAGCCATTTTCCTATCTACCTTCTCTTATTTATGCGCAATCTAAATTCATTTAGGTAAGAATGCTAGCATGTCCTTGAGAAATAGATGCTAAACCAGGGAGAACCAACTGAATTTCATGTTTTGGAATGGGAAAATTACTTTTTGCCCGTATTAAGAGACAATGTGTGCTGTGCCTGCAAGGAGCAGCGTGCAGTGTGGTACTGCACCCTGTTGGTCTGCTGCGTTATCGAAGCCTGAGTGCATCCTCAGTACAATGCAAGGCAATTTCTGTTATATTAAACCTTTCAGCCAAGCTGTCCCCAAATGCAACATGGAGACAGGTGGGAAAGAAAGGGAAAGAAACTAACAACCCTGCAGAAAGAGTATGACCTGTGAAGGTGAGCAGAAAAAGTTGGATTAGAAAAGCAGCCGAGATTGAAGTGCCCTCATTCACTAGTTAGAGGGTAGAAGAAACAGAAAAAATAATAAGCAAACAAGAAAAAGGGAAGAAGGTTTTCCTGCTGCTTGTACAGAAGCACGGAAAGAGTTGACTCAAAAGCATGACTCACATGGTCTGAACATCTGCAAAAGAGAGAGTTCAGAAGAACCTCAATGACATTTTGGGAACTTGGTGCCAAAACTCAAATGCCAGAAAAGATGATGAAAAAGGTGCCTGATGAAGAAGTCTTGCCTGAATACATGGCCATTGAACTCATTTTAACTCAGAATAATGACATCAGAGTGGCCTCCCAGCAAAGCGGGGAGAAAAGGCTTCCTAGAAGGGGGCCAAAGTGAAGGTTGCAAGGCCGAAGGGCTGGCAGGCTGCAGAAAAAGGCACGTATACAGGGTCCAAGTGCCACTGTGAAGTGGTTAGCAGAGAGATCATACATCCAATGAAACAAACCAGGCAGGGAGGTTCAGGGGCAGCCCATCAGTTAGGAGAGTTCTCTGCAGAGGAGCCTTGCCAGCCTACCCCACTGGTCATGTGCTCTTATGCCATTGCCAATACTTTACTGCTGAGTCAGGAAACAATGCATATTCGTTGGGCAGTATTTGCCCAAGCAGTCTGTAAAAATAAACTCTTCCTGGTGAAGCCACTGATTCAGGGATTGCACAAGGCTGTAACTTCCTCTACGTGTTGGTCTTAACGAGTCTTTCCCAATCCAGTCCTACTGGTTATCTCTGCTGTGCCACCACCTGCTTAGTGGGGACCTCACAGTCATTATGAGACCAGTCAGTGATTGCTACGTCCTCGTTTGCTCCCATGCTGCCGCCCACCCTCTCCACCTCAGAGAACTGCCACAGATCCTGGTCCTGCCTGGCCCTTGCTTAAATCAGTCTTGGCCTGAACGATTTACCCTAACACCACATAGGATAGAAATAGATGCCAAAGACAAGCAGCTGGCTCTAGGCACTTCTGGACTAGCATCTTAAGGGAATGGCTTTTAGGATGTTCATTTAGTGAAACTACAGTTTTTTAATCATTGCTGACAGTGGTATTTTAAATCTGCTGCATTGTAAGAGTATGAGAAAGGACTTGGAGATGGGATTGTTATTTTGTTCTCCTTAAAACACAAGTTTTAGTGACTCTTCGTCTCATGACTTGGAACTTAAACTAGGATGCAGTACAAGCTGTACATGCCTCAGCATCCAAGTACTCACTTCTCACATAAGGGCATGATTTGCGATTTGCTTTCATTATAGCTCCAAACCCCTTTCATATTTATATTCACACCACCAGCTTCCATGGTTTTCTCTTCATGCTGCTCGTTTTGCTGTGGCGTTTCCTCCCTCCACTACTGCACGCTTGTCCCTGCATCTGTCACTGGTGCCTGAGGGCACACTGCTGGGGCTCAGGTTCACTTTGGGTGCTACCAACTCCTCTCCTCTAGCAGACATGGCTGCTTCTTGCTCCACACCTTGGAATGCAAAGCAGCCCTCAGACTAAGTGGTTTTATGGAGTTTAAGCCAGCCTGGAGGAATGCTTCATGTCAACAGTTGTGATCTGCTGTTCTCCAAAGGTTGATGACAGAGCTCAGCACGTCCCTGTACAGGCAGGAGCTATTCCTCAAATATTATATGTTTAATTACTAATTTCTATGAGAAATCTCAGCATTTTCTGGCTCTTATTCTGGTGCTTGCCTGTAGCCCCTGGCAGGAAACAGCTACATCCCAGCAGCCATTTGTCACACAGTGAGAGAGAGAGATCAGGGAGAGCTGCCACCGCCTCAGAGAGGAGGCAAGGGGTGAGAGCCAAACATGCACCCCAGCCCTGGCTCCATGCACCCGGTGACAGCAACCCACTTGGGAACACTGCAAGCAATACACAAAGCAAGTCAGCATAGCAATAAAGCCACACATGTCAGCACAGCCTTCGGTATCAACCCACCTACATATGCAGATGGGGGAAGCAAAATTGGTGTGAGGTAGAGCAACTCACGGAGAAGTTAGCTCATGTAAATGGGCTGGGAGGGCATCATGGCCACCTAGGGAAGCGGGAAGGCATGGGGCAAGCTGCAGCCTCAGAAATGAAACACCTCAACAGCCCACCTGCCAAAGCAGGGCTGGCTGAGAGCAGACAAGCATACAAGGAGAGCAGGTAGCAAGGTGGCCACACTGCAGTGGTGCCTCTGGGCAGCCCTGTGGGCTGCTGAGCTCTCACACCATCCCCATACAAACCTACACCTTCTCCTTTCCCTGAGGGCATGGTTCACTGCATCACTAGACTTGCAAAGTGACAGAAACCCAGAGTCTTCCTCCCAGTCCATACCCCAGGGGCCACCACAGGACCCTCCTCCTTCTGCATGCACCCAGCAGGCACCAGCTGGCCACCCCATGTGGTGTAGAAGGCAAAATCAACCATCGCTGCCCAGCCCAGAGCAACCAGCCCCGTTTCCAATCATGTTCCCCTTTGCTTTTGCAGTCCTTGCCCTTGTGTCCCTCTGCTGCGTAGCACCCTGCCCAAAGGGGCAGGTTGTCCACCTCTCTTGTGGAAGTTAAGCACTTCTCTCTGGAGAAGTCCCTCTTGTCAGCAAAGAGGAAGACAGCTCTCCCCGCCCTCTGTAATTAACAGCCAGATAGGACTTTACATCTTCCAGCACTAGGAGCCAGCAGAAGGCAAGGCATTGTCACCCTACTGATTGTCATGTAGAGGAGACAGGACTTTTCTCAGGGAAATCCAGCTAACCTTGGGGCAGCTCTGGCCTTCAAATTGTCTCTGTTCCAAGGGATAACTTTACAAGGCCCAACGCTGACTGATGCCATGCATTAGGCTCCTTTCTTGTGTGCTATCTATTTCTGTACCTTTGCCAAACATTGCGTTTATTGGGTTCAAACTAAGGGTAACAGCAGGTATCCAAAGTGCCTAACATGAGAAACAGAGCTTCTGGAGCTCCCCAGCTCCAGTTCCCTTCTGCTTTAGCAGGTGTTAAACCTCAGCAATATTCTCTGTCGCCCGGGGGCTGGATTACAGGCAGAGCCAAACAGCAGTTGTGCAGATTTGAGGAGTGCTTTTAACGTGCAGGGAGCAGGCAAGACCTTCAACACAGGAACACAAGAGTGGAAATGGTGATCTGGCACTGTAGCTCTTGCCTACCCCTTTGAAAAAGAGAAATTTTAATTTTCATTTGACTGGCCACCTGAGGCCAGCAAATGGGATGTATATCCTGCAGGGCAGCAGCCATAAATATTGCTGTAATTCAAACCACTGAGAACAGGCTTCCTCCTATCTGTTTGCATTGTTTTTCATTTATTTGTCTTGGTTAGATATTTAATATTGCCTTTTCTTTCTTTGTAAGCTAACCTCCGTCTTTCTGGTCTCCTTGTGACATGCATGAATATCAATCACTTATCCTACTGTTCAAACTAACAAGGATGAAAATTTAACTCTATTAAGCCGATTCATTATTTTGTGATGTCCTTCACCCCCCGCCCTCAGCACTGAATATCAAGGGAAAGTTTCGATCACTCCATCTTGCTTCAGACCACCCCCCAAGATGTTATTAGCACATGATGAACACAACCCCTCTTACTTTATTAGTTCATTATCACACTTAAAGCTGCGGCAGCACAGCCAGGCAGCAGGTGACCTCCTGCGATCAGCTTGCAGATCTGCAAGGAAATCTGGACAAACCCTGGTGTTTTTAAGAATTCAGAGTTTGTTTCCCTGTGTTAAACTCACCTCTTCCTGCCCCGGTGGTGCCCAAAGACTTGAGGAGCCCTGGGGCCAGCAGACCTTGCTGGGGATCGTGCTCCTTGGGGGTGCACTTTTGCTCAGGACCTGTCATTTGATGGCCAAGAGAGGCATGCTATCCCCCTGGAGCGCTGGTCCAAATCTCCATGACAACCGATTTTGGATGAAGACCTGGCACTGAATGCCAGGAGGTCACAGCGGCAAAAAAAAAGGCGGGTGGAGGGGGAGAGGGGGGAAGGGAAGAGCAGCTGGGGAAAAGGTCAAGGGGCAGCTTGCAGCTCCTTCAATCACACTGAAGTTTGAGTTTAAAAGCTCCATGTGCCGGGGCTTTTAAACCAATTTGTTGAGAAGTGATTGCCATAAAGGACGAATCCAGCCAAATCTTGTATATTTCTATCTACTACTACTTTTTTATTACTGTAACGGGGAATACAGAGAGTAAAAATACATTTCCTGCCCCATGGACGTTGCGATCTAAATTCAGGATAAGAGATGAGAAGCAGCCTGGTAGACGGGCAAAAGGCAACAGTACTTCTTAGGATCCTTCTTCCAATGTAATTCGTTTTTAGCTTGGTTTTCTAAGGAATTGGAGCTGTGCAATTACAGCATCTGCCTGTCCTCCTGTCGCCCTGCAAAGACTCCTGAAGGTGTCAGGCTATTTTTACCAAATCTGCCAAAAAAGTATAAGTCTCAAAGATTAACTCCTAGGAGGATCACAAGATGCTGGTGACTGTGCAGAGCAGAGAGTAGAAGAGGGAGTGCCCCGAAGGAGGAGAGGAAAGGGTGGCTCATCCTTCCTCCTCTGCAAGAGGCATCACTCCGCTGCATGAACAGCATGTGCTTGCTGGCAACCGGGCAGCAGGAACGGAGCCGGGGACCTGCTGAAGCATATGCTGCCTCTAAAGCTGCCAAAAATATAGAGGTGTATGAGGAAGATGAAGCATCGCAGTGAGGAATTAGTGAAAACATGATGTACAACTCGAGGAACTGGGGGACAGAGTGAGGGAGACTGGGGTGATCTGCCCAGTGTTACATGAAAGAGCATGCAGAGACGAGGAAGCAACCAGGACAATTCACGTGTGGGAGAATGTTGGGGGACATGGAATGATCTGGGCAGAAGCAGGTTCAGTCCACAGAACTATTTGGAAATAACTTTTGTATGTGTAACATCCTTGGAAGTGCTCAAGGATAGGCTGGATGGGGTTTGAGCAACATGGTTTAGTGGGAGGTGTCCCTGCCCATGGCAGAGTGTTGGAACTAAATGATCTTTAAGGTCCCTTCCAACGTAAATCATTCTATGATTCTGTGACGTAACTGTGCACCTGGGAAAGCTGTTGGGCTAGGGAACACAGCAACTCCAGTCCCTGATTTAGGTGGAGAGACACACCAGAGTCAACAACAAACCATCACCTACCCCACTGGTAAGGACTACTTTCAAGGAAAGGTGAACATGGCATTCACTGAGCCTATCAAACTGCTGGCCAGGGTTGATGAGAAAATTGCTGAGCAGCATAAGTGCAGTGGAGAAAGCATTTTGGAAGGTGCGCTGAGCCCCACCTGCAGAGCCGCTCCACCAGACTACATGTGCCCCCCCCACTCCTCCCGCTCCACGTGCATTCCCACAGCTCACTGAAATGCTCCAGTCAGGCTGTCATCCGCCTGCAAATGCTCCCGGGCATCTGCTTCTGCCAAAGATAAGGGCAGTTTTCCCACAGGTATGTCAGCCACATACAGCGGTTATGAAAAGATAAATAAACCATAAATATTTTATATTGTCTCCTGTGCACCTTCGCTCTCATCTATTCTGCAAGAAGCAATAAGTCTGATGTGCGTTGCTGTAAGCAGCCTTGAATTGTACCAGACCCCTGTCTGCCACCACGGCTGTCACTGTGCATCCCCTGCTCATCCTGCCATGCCCAGTGAGGGCCTCATCAGGCCACCATTGTCTCAAGTGAGGGCTAAGCCTTTTTCCTTTGCACGCCTTCTGTATGCCCCATTAACAGGACACACGAACTCAGCAAGCCTTAAGAACAGCAAAGAGAAGCGTGTCTTCGGTTAGCACAACATACAGTGTAAGTCCAGATTCTGATCGCGGTTGTTCTTGAGCAATTTCATCAGAGCCAGTTGTATTTCACTTGGGTAATTGGTAGTGGGATTAGAAACTAGACTGTAGATAAAAATTACTTAGTTCATTGCATGGGATAGAGGTTCCTACAGAACATCTTATTTGAGGCTATTACTTTACTCCACTGTGCAAGAAAAATAGCTCTGCCTAAGGTTAGGTTTTACAGATCTGGGTTCTGTGGTCATTTCTGTATGCAAAATACTTGTCGAGTGCAAATAACTCTGCTCCAGAGAGTGCTGGGAGCTGCTAAATCCTTTATTATCCCCAAATAAATTCTAATCTGATCATAGGGAAACCATGCTGAACTCCAGAAACCTGGATGCCATGGGGGCAAGCTGCCAGCCAGGGTAAACCAAAGACATTCTGTCCTTGGGGTGGGAAAAGGTACGTGGTTGGCATGAGCTCTAAAAAAAAATAAAAAAAACACCAAAAAATAAAATAAAATAAAAAAAATCAGCATCAGGAAGTCTCTTGGCCAAGAGGAACTTGGCAGAGCAGTATTTGAGCTTTGCTGAGGGACTGTGTATGCCCATTGAGAGGGTAACATCTGTGGAGGAAGGGCAGAGCGCGCGGATACAATGCAGTTTTATGGCAGCGCTGCTTAGTCAGGGGAAGGGACTCTGAAGGGAGCCGCTGTGGCCAGCTGGCTGGCTGGCCAATGGAGTAACCACTGGGGGAAGAGATCAAAAAGCCAACGGGTGCTCCATCCTCCCCCATAAAAGCAGCGGTATGAATTTCTGAGGAATAGTGAAGCATGCAGTCGGGAGTATGGAGGTGCAATGTCTGGAAATATTGAGTGCTTTTTGGCTTCTTCATCATAAGAAATTGATTTGGTCTCACAAGTAAGACAACGCAATGACAGGACTCCAAAGAAGCTGAAGTTCAGCACAAATGAATGGAATACAGACTAAATATTGGGCCTTGGTTCACAAAATGAGGGCAGAAATTCAACATATTTTGTATTGGTATTATGGATTCCCACTGGATTCCGCTGTGCACCTCACAGAGCTGCTCACTGCGCAGAGCACAACAAAGGCTACTTTTGGCTCTGAAATGTGTTGTGGTGTGCAGCAAAAAGAGCTCTTAAAGATATTTATTTTTCTCAGGTTACTGCAATTTTTATTTCACCTTTACTGAACTTCAGGACATTTTTTCATTTTTCCTTCATTTCCCACACTTACTGAACCACAATAACTATAGAGACATTTTCTGCTGATAAATTCCAAAACATGAACTAATTACTGCCTCTACACCTCTTCTTGAACTTCTGTGCATGATTTCCATTTTTTCACACTTCCTTAAAACCCAAAAATGTTCTCCCTTTCCCTTTTCCCACTCTGAAAGAACCATATGAACAGTGGAGAAATGACTTCAGCAAAGCCATAAAATTGATTGCAGAGCTGCTATATCAAATGCCTTCCAAAACGCAGAGAAATACATTTTTTTTTTCTCATGTTCCCTACTATCATCATGGGTGTTACATTGTGACTACAAGGGGCAAGGCAGTTCAAGAGACCATTGCAATTTTCAGCTGGCAATGGTCCTTCTGGTGTGTATTACCTTTTCAGATGGTTTTCTGCCATCTAACAGCTGCCTTCAGGAAGATTTATATGCTACTTGAGTTTGTTTAATTTCTCTACAGTTAATATGCCTTTGTTATTGCTGTGTGGAGTTCATTAACTGCACCAGAAGGTGGCAGCAATGGAAACCACTTTGGTGACCTCCATTCATAAATTACGTTTCATGCTGAGCAGCAGTCAGTGATATGATGGTATCAGGCGACATATAAAAACTGTTTTAAAAAAATCAAGAAAATAGTTTTAAAAGCAGCAGTATTCACAGCTGTAGACGCTGAAAGATGTGAAATGTGTAAGGAACTGCCTGATTTGAAGGTCATTTTTCCAACACCTCAGTTACAAAGATTAGAGATAGAGATGTGGATAAATAAAAGCCTCAAAAAGCATGATTTTCCCAGGCTACCATGACCAAAACAGAGCTTAAAGTTGCTGTAATTCATTTGACCTTCCTGGCATGCAGCACAAAGCATTTGGCTGTGGAGCAGAGGAGAACTGGGGAAATTCTGCAGAGAACTCCTAAAGATCAGAAATACGTTTTGGGGCTGCTGGAGATTTGTGTCACTGATTCGGTGTGAAGAGGCACTGGGAGAAAGCTGTTTATTTAAGCGTTTTTATAAAACATGTGAAGGAACACGTACAGCCAGGCAGAGCGTTTTCTTAGGAGGAATGAGTATTTACACAAGCAAATTAACATACATATTTCCCACAGGACACAAGCATTATTAGACCTGTTACGAGCTTTGTCAGCAGCCACTGAGGAAAAAAAGAATCTTATTTACCCTTCTAAACACAGACCAGTCTTCAGGGCAATACAGCTGCTAAAGTTATTGACACGGGTGCTTGTGTTCCAGCCAGGATTTATCATCCATGATAAATGCAAAACTGTCTCAATTTCAGTTACAAGCTTTTGCTCCCAGAATGTTATTTATTTTATTTATTTATTGCTCGGAATAATGAAAACATGGAATTAGGAAGCAAAGGTTGCTGGTGGTGTGCTCTCCTGAAAGAGAACTCAGGCGGTGAGAAAAGACACAGCCCCTTATTTCATTTCTTTCTGAACATGGGGATATTGTTGACTTGCCTTCTTTGTGAACAAAGAGGAACTCCCCTCCTGAAGAAACATCTGCTTTCATCATCAGTGTATCCTCACAGAAAAGACTGTAATACATAAAGCTTTGGCTAATTGCTTGTTTTAATGAGATAACAAAGTAAATCATGTTTATGGAAGTCAATCTGTCCTGCATCGCACTCTTTTCATTAGTGAGAAATTAGTCATGACTACTGGAAATGAATGATGTTATGAGGTTTTATGTGGCTTTCTTGAGTTAGAAAGACTAATATTGCCAGAAGAAATACATGGAGTTTGTAGCTAGAAGCCATTTCAATCATGGTAGAGACTTCTGAGTATTTTTCCTTCTGAAAATTGATGATCCACAACCCACAAGGTGTAATCAGCTCTATTGCAAGAAGACATCACTAAGACTGCTCGGAGAGGTCCCCTGTGCAAACCAGGTCAGTGAGTATGTTGATGTAAAGCACTTGATCTAAAAGAAATGCAGATCAAAAGAAGCCTCCTTTAGTTATATAAAAAACTGTAATTAGGGGGTTAGTTAATTTGCAGAACAAGAGATCACTACCTCCGGGTTTGTTCATAGTTTAATATGTTCTGTGTCTGAGAGCACATGAGGAAAATGGACTTTTGCACCTCTAATTGTTCCTGTGGTTAGTCTGTATGAGATGTGCCTTCTCTTAAACACCTCAAATGTAATTATGTTCTATTACTACCTGTGTCAAATATTTTATTACAAGCTACAGTGAGTAGTCATCCTACCTGGGTCTCTAATAGTTTAATATGCAAATGTGTCTCTCTTATTTCTAGCTACTCAACTGCACCAAAAGGCAGTCAGATTTACATTTTCAGCATGTTATTCTACGGCTCCTGAAGTTTTCAAATTAAAAATGGAAGGGAGGGGACACACAGCACTAGTGGTATGTTTTTAGTCTATAGGGTATGTCTCACTCCTCCAGCCTTATTTATATAACATATAAATAGAACAGAGAGACTTAAAGAGATTCTAATAATTCTAGGTACAATTATGAGCAGACAAATTCTGTGATGCAGGAAGAGCGAAACAGTGTCTTAAATGTTGTCTAGAGGATATTTTCTTAATGCTGGTAGAAGGGCATGTGGTGCTGTGGTATCATGCAGAAATGTGGAGGTCCTGGGCAGCAGCATCCAAGAAGAGGCTGCTCTGGTCTTTGCTCTGTAGTCTTTGCCCTGCAGGAGGAGGAAAGGGCCTTTGAAGGCTTGTGAGCGCTATCCCTCACCCTGCTGTAGGCTGGGTCCTGACTGCCTGTTCAAATCGCAGCACAGAGCTTTACTGCAAGCCTCCTTTAAAAAGGAGATACCCTCCAAAATGCCTACATTTAGTTGCAGATGTATTACACAGGTTGGAATAGCAATTAGCTGTCTCCAATGTCACCAGACTAAAGGGGGCGTTTGCTAGATTTAGTAGTGGAATCTAAAAAAACCCCAAAGAGCCAATGAAAACCACATAAATGGAAAACAACCCAGAAGAATTACCTTGCCCTTCCTTGTCTCTTGACCAAACTACAGCTTTCATAACCACAGCAGTCATATCTTACACAATACAATACTGCATTGTATTGTATTATATCTTGCAATAGCTTATCGTCTGCGTTACCGCCTTGCTTGTACCGCTTTCCATCCTGAGCCCCCTGACTCTGTCCTAGAAATAGCTAGAAGGGAGACTACTGGAGTGGAGCTGCCAGATGTGAGGAGACCCTTCACCAGGCCTGATCCTGACCTTCACTCACACGCAGGCTGCTGTACCAGCCTGACCTAGCTCTATCCCCATCCCCATGGAGGTGCCCGATGACTGGAGATGGGGCTGCCCCCAGCTGCCCTTGTGCCCTGACAGAAGACTGGGCTGAACAGGGCTTTGGTGCTGACTGCTTGGAGATGAGGATTTGACTTTTAATGACGATACTGGCAGGTGTGGCAAGGTGCTGGCATCAGCCAGACTGGTTTGGGATGCTGACCTCAAGGCAGAGGAATGCTGCCTACGCTACTTGTTGTCATTATCACCTCCAACCAGTCAGCTCATGAGGCACTGCATCTGGGGATATTTCCACTGTGTCTGTGCTACAATATTCACAACAGCTCCCATTAGATGTGCAAATACAGGGTGTTTTGAACTCCCTCAGGGATGCGGGGACAATATGTCCCATGCTGTGCCTACAGGGACAGCCATCAGAGGTGATGGTGTGGAGGCCAGAGGTGGATCCAGAGTCTGCAGATGCACCATCTGTTTGAGAGATGTCACATCCACGTTCCCCTGAGCGTAACGCAGGTCAGGTAGGCGGTAGTTTCAGTATTTTTCTCTCATACAGGAGAAAGCGAACTGCTGGAGGCAGGAGATATCCCACGTGGAGTCTCACACATCCAAACACTCAATGTGAAACTGCTGCAGCGCCCTGTATTTTACTATTTTACCCTCCTCTCTTTTTTTTTTTTTTTCCCTAACATAGTTTCTTCTTCCTTCTTCTTTCTTAAGGTCCTTTTGCCAGGAACACTCAAATATCAGGAAGACAGTATGTTTTTACCCACAGATCTCATCGCAAATATGATTATGTATTTCCAATCACACGCATATGTGTATTTTCCAACAGCTTCTCTTGGGGATGGGTATTTACACAATTCTTCTCGGGATAAAGTAAGTAAGACTACGAGTCTGTCCTGCTGTGTCCTTGGAACTAAAATGTGCTTGGGAACGGATGCGAGTTGTGTGGCAGCCGGGCAGGTCAGTGCGATGGGGCTGCCAGGCACGGACCCAGGTGAAGGTGACAGAGCTGGGACAGGCAGCGTAGGCTACTGACGTGGCAAAAGTATTGTGGCTTGTCACGTGTCAGTGAACAGCTGGTTGTGAAAGACACAGTTTAAACAAACTGTTGTGTACAATTCCACGCCAGTACCTGTCTGCCCAGATTCTTATTTTCAAAGTGCAGCTCTTAAGCATATTTGAGTGAGTCATTATTTTTGGCCAGCATTTACGGCAACTGGAAAAATTTAAACATTATTACCCTGCACGTCCCCCACGCTCCATAGATTGCACAGGAGTTTTCTGTATGGGTTGCATCCTATTTCTGCTCCCTTCACACCCTCTTTTCTCTATTTTCACCCAAGAGCATTCTTGTTCTGCCAGGAAGGACTCTGATTCCTGCTGGACACATATGTTTCTCCCCTCGGTGCAAAAGCACCTCTGTGTAGCTGCTTATTGAGCAAATGGTGAGTACTTAGCACAAGCAATTTGATTCCTTTCATTTTATTCACGGGTGCCTGAAATGGTAAAACAGCTTTTGTATCCAGGAGTGAGTCCTCACCTTTGGGATTTGAAGCCAGGGCCCACAAGACGCTTCATACCAATGGTTGCTTGTTTATGTTTGCCTGTAATGGGGTAACTGTACAACATTGCATTCAATCATTTCCAAAATATTAAAGGAATGTTACAGACATCCTTGGGTAGAAACTTCCTGATTTTGAGACAATCAACCAGAGAGCAGTGGTCAGACCCTTCTAGTTGGCATGTCCAGCACTTCCACCAACAGGTGGAACTCTCCACCTCTCAGAAAATAAGTTGATGAAATCTTTCAGCATTGCAATGATCTCAGCTCTTCTCAGTGTAAATTCAAAGTGTTTGATTAGGTCTGTGAAAGAGAAGGGGGGAGGGATGAGAGAGAGGGGAATTATGGTGACTGTGGTGAGGGAAAAGGAAATGAGGGATGCTAAACCCCTTGGGGGAGAAGGAGTTTACCTAGATGCAGATGACACACACGCTGTGGAGTGAGGGTGGACTTGGAGATGGTGAATAAAGAGAGGCAGTAAGGGAGAACACAGTCATTCTGTGGGGAGGAAGAAGGCAGGAATGCAGAAGTATCTGGGATGTGCCAGGAATTTGACCTTGAGGTTCCACAAGGTGTATAGCCTGCTATTTCCTAGCTTTGACTTAGATAGAACAAAAGTCATGTAGCTGGTGGCCTTCTTAATACCACAGAAAAACACCAACTCTCCCCTCTTTGGAAATCACCTCTGCCACTCCTCTTGCTCAACCAGCTCTCTGTAAGACAGAGCAGCTGGAACAATCTTTCCCCTCCAACTATTAACCATTCTTCGTATTTGCAATTTTGAGTGTAAAGAGAAGTGTAAGGTCTGCATATTACTCAGCCCTTGGAGCTTGGGCTTTGGCAGGCCCCAGCAGATCCACTGCAACTTGCAGTGAGAAATCACCTTTCAAATAAGCAGCAATTAAGCAGCAATCAAATAATCATCTTTCAAATAAGCAGCAGTTTCCACTGACGGCATGGAAATAGGGCTGCAATTACGTGCGAGATGATAACAGCTTTGTAGTTACATTTCCCTCCATTTCAAGAATAAATTTATGATAAAAAAATTACATCTTTGGACATTCACTATTTGGGTAGCCCAGCAAATGTGTGAGCAACAAATGGGTGACTATTCACCACAGTATGCAGACTTCCAACAGGAATTTCTTGTTCTTGGGAGCAAGACGCCTGATGCTGCTATTAATGACCAGGGCACCAGAAACAAGGGGGAATTAATGAAATCTAAAATTGCCATGTAAAGTGGAAGGTGATGTATTTATAAGGAGGTTTTAAATATTGCCTGGGAAGAACTGTCCATGAGCTCTACGCTGACAAAGTACAATTGAATAATGCACAGTGAAAGATCATAAAATCATGGACTTCAGGATTAACATGGATTTCAGGTCAAAACTAGGGAGTTAATGAACTGTAAATCATTGGGAGAAGGGAAATATAGTAGAAAATTCAGTAAACAATGGCAAACTACTTCAGACAGGGTATTTCCAATTAACAGAGAAGCAGGAAAGCCATCAATGACAGTGATGGCACTTCATCTGGAATACTGGTCACCTCTGTTCAACAAAGATAAATTCACATAGGAAGCAGTGCAGAGAAAGACTTCAGGACTGGTCAGAAGATAAAATCCAACAGCATTAAAGCCCAGGGTTATGCTGCCCAACTTCAGGTACTTCACATTATTTATGAGCACAGTCACCAGGGATGCCTGTAGTCAATGAAAAGAGATAGGCATCTCCAATCATTCAGACTACGTAAAGTCTGACTTGACTCCTAAATCAGATGTCTTATTTAAATACCTCAAGCCACGCTACATAGGAAGAATATTGCCCTAGGGAATTTACATGGCATCCTCAAAAACAACGGCTGAGAAAGGAAGCAGCTGCTGCCAGAAGTATAAACACCACAGAAGAGGTGAAGGTCTGGTTTATCAGCAGAACAAACTGATAAACGGTGGGCATGAATAAACTTTTCTGAGGAACAGAAGGCCTATCTTTGGAAACAGCCTTCCATATGTCCATGGGGGAATAAGAAACTTGACTAGAATTAAACTGCAGCTGAATGAGTTAATTTAAGAGGTTATGTGATGAATGTACCTGGGAGAGCAAACATTTGGACTGGCAGGTACAAAAACATTCCTTCTGCTCTTCCATGCTATCCTGTTTTATTTGGATTTACTGAATACAAACAGGACTAATCACAAGAAACATCTTGCAAAATGTTTTGGCAAAGAATTATCGGGAGGTGCTGCTGCCTTGTCATTGTCCACCACATCAAGGTGAAGGACAGCAACATCTATTTCTCGGGAGCAGAATTGCTCAAGAGGAAAACAACCGAGAACAGCTACAGCGCTGAGTGCCTGAGCTGCCGTTGTGCTATCACACACCAACAAACCGAGTGAAATGCTTCTGCATCACAAAGTGACACTCAGAAGCAGCAGAAAAGCTAAGAAGGTGCTTCCAGTTGTCACCGGCACACGTGGCGTGCGCAGCAGTGCCTACAAGCAATGGCAAGTTAGGCCAAGTCAATGTCCTCCTACCTCATGACTGGTGCAGTCATGGAAAACCGTTGCCCATGGGCCAGCCCCACATCCAAGCCTCAAGTGCTTGGGACACACAGTTAAACATGTCCCAGCAAAGGCAAACGCAGACTATCGATTGCAGCTGTGTGTCTCCAATGAGGCAGCGGAGCACAGTCAAGTGCCTGGCAAACAGCAAAGTGTGACCCTGGAAGGGCTTTGGCTGAAGTATTTGCAGAAATAGATTTGGGGTATCATCTCCTGCGATGAATATCTTTGCTCATTTTCACTGGAAAAAGCTTCTGTACACATTGCCCAAAAATAATGAGGGCGAAAGAGAAACATCTGATTCCCCTACAAATGACACGGAACATTGGCTAACCAGTTGGGTCTACAGGATTACAACGTATTATAAACATGTTTGCTAAGAGGAACAAGATGCATACTCTTGATTGCTGTATCACATGCTGGGGGAAAGGCTGGGCCACAGTTCTCCAATTCTATCCCAACCTGGTATTTTGAAATTAATTTGAGGGGATGGTAGTTATTAAGAATTTTAGGTTTAAGCTTGAATCTGGATCTAAAGAAAAAAAAAATATTAAAAAGCCCCAACCTTCATTTCAGAATAGCAGAAAATCGTTGATTGTCTTCAGTAACACTTAGTGTCAACTTAGTGGTTGAGATTAGGAAACAAGATTTTGCAAAACCAGCAGAGAACCAAGTGAAGCAAGACAAAAACTGACAACATGCACAGCCTTAAGAGGCATAGAATACTTGCTTTTACAACACGGTTTTACAACCGCATCGATGTTCATTACTCAAAGTTGTTTGTCCACTATAGCCCTACAAGAAACAAAAAACTGGAGACAAATCTAGAGTCCCATGCAGCTATTGAAAAAAGAAATAAATGTTCACCCTTATTCTAGCAAAACTTATTGGCTATTGCAAGATGTTTGCAAGGGCTTTGCATTTGACAAGGATTCTTATCTTTATTTTTCCAGAGAGGCAAGGTTGCTCTGTAATGCTGTTATTGTTAGGGATAATGTTTGTGGTCAGTTGCTATTGACAGTGACAGTCGAAGTTCAGGCGTCCAAATTTAGACATGAAATTAATAACGGCATATGTACCAGAGAGCTTAAGTATGCATGGTTTCTTCATGACTTACCAGGAAAAATTCTTACTGAGGTCCAAGAAAGTTTGGCACGAGTAAGTCATAAATATGGAGTGAAGGATCTGCCTCAAGAAAACGAGGTAAGTCTCAGTACCATATGGATAAAATCAGCCAAAATATCTGGGGTATGAATGCAGCTGAACCCCCCTGCTGTGCAAAGTCAGGGTAGTGTGTAACTGAGGAGGAACTATGCTGCATAAAATACACAGGGTTTGATAAAGTCCACGTACACCGTACTGCAGAAATCGTTAATTTAAAGAGGATTGTAAATTTTATAGAGCAGGAGCCATCTTTCTTTTTATGTGCAGAGTGTGATATATGCCTCTAGCACTGTATATGTATAATATAAACACCACCAGGGCTGCAAGGGGACAGTATCTGAGTACTAACTGCTCAGCTGATTCACAGGGCTGTGCTTCTGTCTCAGCAGGCAGGGTTGCTAAACCCATCCGCTCCCCAAAAATAATTCAACTTCTTTCCCAATTGCTTTCTTCTCCCTTCAAGCTGTCCTCTGCACAACCATACACACTGGGCTGCTATAGGGAAAAGAGCACTGCTTTTGCATCCCCTCACAGCTCTGGACTTCAGCCCACTCAGGATGTTCCCTCAGTGTCTAAAGTTACTCCTTCAGCTACGGCCAAAACTTCCTCAGACTCTAATAACAGTGACTCCAATGGTGAGCAGGCCATCACACTTAATTTTATTCAGGACTTAGGGTTCTTGAATCTACTTGGACCACAACTGGTAAAGGCTTCCAAAACACAAATAAGGAGATGGGAGGTACATGTTGTAAGAAAACTGAAAGGATCTCCAACCTTGATGCTGTACAACTTTTGCTGTAATATAATACACCTGAAATACTATAGTAGGAACGGCTTAGCCCTCCAATAAAATAAAATAATAACTAAAAAAGCTGCAGCTTTTGGCTTTCCCTCTCTATATTTTTATTTGAAGTTTGTACCTTACTGTTATCCACTAAAAATTCCTGTCACTTGCAATCACCATCTCCAAAATGTCATTATCCCCCTGTAAGAACTGATCAGATACATCTTGCACGTGTGCCTGGAAGTACATGCACCCATCTGAGCACCTCCCCAGTGAAGACCTGACATGAGTCTTCCCTTCCAAATCGTAGCCTTTCTCCCCAGGTAAGAGACCAGGTGCCCCGCCTATGCCAAAGAAATTAATGAGTGGCCTCTGTCTACAGAGCTGAGTAAGTCCCAACTAAACACATCACGGCAGGGACTGCAGCCACAAGGGAGGAGAGCTGTGGCTGCCATTTGTTATGGGCAGATTTATTTTGGGCAATGAGGCTACACATTGATGCTGACAGCATTTGGAGCATTAAGTGTTCCAGACTGAGGAACTGGTAACAAGGTTCACACTCTGAAGGTCTGTCAGTTCTGGCAGGTCACCAGAAACACGGGTATTTTGGAGTATTTGTCCAGGAACTGCTTTAGCATGACCCATCATCCAACTTTAGACTCTCCTCTTGGTTCTGGGATCCTTTATGATTGTGAGAAAGTTGGCTGTGCAATACAAGGCAACCAGCATGAGCCTGGGATTCTCTTGTGTCTGAAGAAAGATGTATTCAAAGGAACAGCTGAAAGAAAAAACAAAATCCAAAGGATTTTGTCTAAAAAGATAGAAGCATCATGTTGAAAGAGGAGGAAAACATTGCCATATAAATCAAAGATCCGTGTGATTCCCTGTGACTTCTGACTTCTGGTATGGTTTGAGGAACCCACAATAATTTATTGTCATTTAGACAATTATTTTATCACCCAATGACCCCTTCCCACGAGGGGAAGCAGATTTAACAGAGTAAGACTAACCAATTAGCATTAATAATACTAAAGAACCAATATTGATCCTAATACCAACATGAATTATACAAGAATTCTATCAGCAGGAAGCTGTGCATTCCCAGCAGTGAACAAATGTTGGACACTGTGAGTGCTACAGCTTCAGGAGGAAGGGAAGGGCTCAGGGGTCTGGCACAGGGGCCAGAAGTTCCCAGGATCATAGACATCAAGGAAGAGAGAGAACTTTTCAGCAAAATTTCTAATTTATATTGAACATGATGTTTATGCCATGAAATCGCCCTGCTGACCAGCCTGGGTTAAGCGCCCAGGTCTTGCTCTGCCTCATCCCTGTACCTGGCTAACTCAAAAACACCAAAACCTTGAAACCTGCATACCACAGCTGGCTATAAAGTAAATATTTTCACAAATTCAGACACCAGAGTCTTCTAAAAGTGCTTTCCCAAGTGTTAGAAGAGGTTTTACTGAAAAATAAAATTACTAAAAGAGAAATTAGTCCTGTGTTGCTCAAACCAGGATACTTCTTAACAGCATTTAATGGTGTAAACAAGGTAGGTCTGGCCATGCCTCCAGTTGTTCATAATATGATGATGGATTACATGTCTTTAAAATAAACTCTGGCAGACAAATACTTACAAAGCCACATATACTCAGACTCACATACGTATGCTCCTCAGCTGGGCTGAAGTTCTTCATTAGACCTTTTCTTGGGGCCTTTGTCAGTGTTAAGCTGCCTGTGCTCAAAGGTAGCTCTGCTGCTGTGTAGCCAAGGGGCCTTGGACCAGGCAGCTGTGGGATAAACCACTGGAAAAAGGGAGAGCCACTTAACTTAGCTGAGGAGTTCCTCTTGCCCTGAAGCACTGTCCCTCAGTCCTCACCTGAGCAACGTTACAGATACACGTGTGCTGGGCCATGTATGTGCTGCTCCAGACCCTGACCGACCCAGGCTGATCTGGGATACTCCCCATCACTGCAGGCTCACGCGATAATGAATGGACTGGTGGCTAGCTAACCATGGTTATTGTCACCAAACAAGATTCTGACCCCAACTCGCTGGGTTGAATTTCTGGCTCCAACTCAGACCTCCTTGTCACTATTGTCACTGGTATCATCATTGGTGATCTGCACTCCTTGCTGAAGCTCATAACCACCACCAGACCTGCTTTGCTCTTCTTGTTTGGATGCTGTGCGGTTGTTCCTGTGGGGCAGTGAAGCCACTGTTGTCCCTTCCTATAACAAGTGTAGAGTCTTGCATCTGGGCAAGAACAACCCCAGGTACCAGTATAGGTTGGGTTAGGGTTAGGGTAGAACTAGAGCGTACCAGTATAGGTTGGGAAATGACCTGTTGGAGAGCAGCGTAGGGGAAAGGGACCTGGGGGTCCTGGTGGACAGCAGGATGACCATGAGCCAGCACTGTGCCCTCATGGCCAAGAAGGCCAATGGCATCCTGGGGTGTATTAGAAGGGGGGTGGTTAGTAGGTCACGAGAGGTTCTCCTCCTCCTCTACTCTGCCCTGGTGAGACCCCATCTGGAATATTGTGTCCAGTTCTGGGCCCCTCAGTTCAAGAAGGACAGGGAACTGCTTGAGAGAGTCCAGAGCAGGGCTACCAAGATGATTAAGGGAGTGGAGCATCTCCCATACGAGGAAAGGCTGAGGGAGTTGGGTCTCTTTAGCTTGGAGGAGACTGAGGGGTGACCTTATTAATGTTTATAAATATGTAAAGGGTGAGTTTCAGGATGATGGAGCCAGGCTCTTCTCAGTAACATCTGATGATAGGACAAGGGGCAATGGGTGCAAGCTGGAACAGAGGAGGTTCCACTTAAATATGAGGAAAAACTTCTTCACAATGAGAGTGACTGAACACTGGAACAGGCCGCCCAGGGAGGTTGTGGTCTCCTTCTCTGGAGACATTCCAAACTTGCCTGGACGTGTTCCTCTGTGATCTGATCTAGGTGTTCCTGCTCTGGCAGGGGGATTGGACTAGATGATCTTTCAAGGTCCCTTCCAATCCCTGATATTCTGTGATTCCTTGCTGTCACCCTCCACCGCAAGCTTGCCTTGCCGCTTCATAAAAGCTGTTTCTCCAAAGGAGGCCACCTCTCACCTACCACTGGTAGCATTGGTGCCAGTGGGACTGTGACACCCCTGGTATCATAGATCCAGCACGAGGCAGACAATAGCTGTACAGATCGCTGACACCACATGACTCTTCTTTTAGCCAAAGATTTTTGTTAGAAAGTAGTCTTGAGCCAGCCTACTGGCACCATGCGCTCCTGCCAACAGGGTAAATCAGAATAGTGGGCAAGAAATCAGCAAGTGAGACAAAGAGTCTGTTCTGTCACAGACAGAGAGCAAAACTAAGCAGTGACACCCAACCCCTCTTGTGTGGTCCCAGCGAGCTGTTGGTCAGATAACCAGGGAACTCAGTGACCTGGAGACGGCATGTTGCAGAAGTCCAAGTAAAACTTAAAGTGGTCACATATCCAAAGTAAACATGGGTTCTTTGGTTTTGTCACACTTTTTGTAAGTTATTTCGGTTGTCTGAGTTTGACAACATCTCAGTGTACCTCAGCAATTGCTTTTCCCACTGCAGCTGCAACATTCTCTCTTCTCCACGGTTCTGGTGCAACTATCTTCAAACACGCAAGGGCTATGACACTTCTCTTATTCTTCCAGTTCCACCAGGAACTACTGCTGTCGCACCTGCCCGCTATGGGACACCTGGACTGTACACAGTTCTCCCAGTTGTTGAGATTCTCTGTCACACCTGCAAGGAGCTTGGTATGAAACCTAATCCTCAAACAGCACTGCTGTGAGATGAGGCTCTCAGCATGAAGGTGACCACTTCAGTTAAGTTCAGGCCAGTCTGTCTGCACCTCTAAGATTAATAATTATTACTTTATATATTAAGAGTGCCAGCACAGAGGAAATTGTTAGGACATGGTTGACCTCACTAAAACGGTATTTGGCATCTTGCATTTAAAATAGAATCATAGAATGGTTCAGGTTGGAAGGGACCTTAAAGATCAGGTAGTTCCAACCCCCCGCCATGGGCAGGGGCACCTCCCACTAGACCATGTCCTCAAAGCCCCATCGAGCCTGGCCCCTTCCAGGGAAGGGGCATCCACAGCTTCTCTGGGCAACTGGTTCCACCACCCTCACTGTAAAGAATTTCTTCCTGATATCTAACCTAAATCTCCCCCCTTTCAGTTTAAAACTCTTGTCTTATCGCTCCACTCCCTGATAAAAAGTCCCTCCCCATCTCTTCTGTAGGCCCACTTTAGGTACTGGAAGGCTGCTACAAGGTCTCCCTGGAGCCTTCTCCAGGCTGAACAATGCCAATTCTCTCAGCCCATCCTCATAGCATAGGGGCTCCTGCCCTCTGATCATCCCACCACACAATACTCCCACCGTTCAAGTTTGCTTGGCTACTCGAGGGTATTGTAGCTCATCCAGCACTGCTCACTTGTTTGAATATTGACTTGTGTGCCCAAGGACACAGCTATGCCTCCTGTATTTAATTACAACTCCTCCTACTTGCCCAGAAGGCTGTCCTCTGCTCTAACATTTCATCCTGAAGGGGAAAAACCTGGTGCCTCCGAGACACTCTTGCATTGCCCTGTGCACATTCCCTATGTGCTGACTTTCCTCCCTTTCACTGCTTTTCTTAAATAGGACGCCAACAGAACTGGCTAGAACTTTTCAGGAATGTGACTCTCCCGTGCCCAAAGGATTGTTCCCCAGAGGCTTCCACTGCACAGCACCACAGAACACTGGGCTCTACCACCACCCACAGCCACCCCACCTGACAACTCCTCTTTTCTAGAAACAGACACCACCAGCGTTTCCTTATTCAACACGCACAAAAGGTCAACAAACACCATTTCCTTTATTTTCACATAGACTCATTGTGAAAGTTCACCATTCTGGAAGTCGGTGTAAACACATCTTGCATGCAAAGGAACTGAAATAGTGCAACCCTTGCTGTGTCTTACAGACGCTCCAGCACGTTCCGCAGAAATGCCTTCCCCTCCCTCAAACGCTGCAGTAGCGCCAGGGCCCACCTGCACAGCTTCACCAACATTCACTCCTTAGAAATGCAATAATCGAATCTCTTTCTGGTGGATAGGAAGGCCCTCCTTTGTTTTTTTTCTTTATTTGGAGTCCAGCAGAATACAGAAGAAAACTACTGATTTTGGATTAAACACAGAGCCATGTAGACCTGCGGTACAAGTCTCTAACCTG
>VZTM01011272.1:3877-39758 GCA_013400555.1 Jacana jacana | reverse complement strand
CGAGGGCCTCCTGGCCGGCGCGATGGCGGGTGCCGCTCGGCTGGCCCCGGGGGAGGTGGGCGGTGGCGGCCAGGGCCGCACAGCTTGTGGGCCCATGGTGTCACACCGCCCCCTGCGTGGGCACTTGCGGGGCGGGGAGGGGACACGGCTGCTGCTGTCATTCTGGTGTCGCTGGTGGGGCTGTATGGCAACGCATGGTGCTCCGAAAGGCTGCAGTATCTTTTTTTTTTAAATGTCCAACTTCTTAGCCTGAAGGAAGGTATTATAAAATCAGCAGCCTTCCTACAAATCCATTCTGAGGTGGTGATGCTCGGGCAGAATGGAGGTTTTGTGGGGTGGTGAGAAATTCCCCTTGGAGCCACCATAGCTGCCAGCACCGTCTGCCTCCAGTGTCAGAGGCTCAGGAAGTGAGCGATCCGCCAGGTCCTTTTGCATCTGCTTTTGGTTCGGTTTGTGAAGGACTGGCAGTCGTTTTTGCCATTGAGCTCTGCCTGACCTCACTAGAAGTGAGTAGGTGGCGGTGCCGGAGCCCTGAGTGTCCAGGTTTCACGGTTTGTGCACTGGCTAAGGTTTGCCCTTTGTAACTATAGGAGACATCAAGGGTTATGGTCAGTGATGCAAGTAGATGGCTTACAGCTAAGAGCTGCAAAACCTCTGAAGCGTGAATTTAGTGTTACGGAAAAGCACTTGAATGGACAGTGATCACCTTGAGGTTGATTCTGCCTAGACAAGAATGATATTTAGGGACGTCAGTAGTCAGGAAGTCTAGAGGAAGCTGCAAGCACAGAGTGCTACCTCAAATAACTCAGAATCAATTGTATCACTTGCAATCAGATAGGTGGAAGAGCAGAATTCCCAGTTCTGCAAATGACACTCTGGAGCTGTTGCAGAAATAACAGGGAAACTGTTCCTCTGTTCATCAACTGTAGTAGGTGCAAATTCAGGACTAGGGTAGGACAGGGATAGAAATTACAGTATCGTCATGTCAAACTCCTCCAGCTCTTGATGCTGTAACAATAAGCTATAGGTATGGAAAGCTGTAGAGATGAGCACTAGTGAAATAATACTGCTTTCCTCAAAGACTGAAGTTACTGAACTGAAGCCTCCTTGATCCTGAGAGGGGAAACTTTTTCCCCTTGTTGGAGCATTTGATGTTCTGGCATGTATTTGTAATTGAGTACTAAAATAGGGTTGGACCCTGCTGGTGCTGCACATACTGCACTTAATCCTGTAAATCCTGCATTGTGCTGTTTACTGTATGCTTGCCTACATGTATAACTTCCCTTGGCCTGAAGTTCCTCAAAACTGAAAAATGATTGTGTGGCAATCGTTTCAGGTAGCTTATCCTAAGAGTTAAAATAATATAGAGCTGTATTTAAAGTGTAGTCACAGGAAATCGCATTAGTTTGATGGTGATTGTAGAAAGATACTATATTTAGTGTTAGGAATTCCACCACTGCTTTGAAAACTAGCTGGGCTCTTTCCCACTGTTCACAATCTTCTTCACCAGAGCCAGCTAAGTCTTAGGAAGAGGAGGGAGTAAAGGGCCTAGCAGAGGAGAAGGTTTCTGTGTCTGGATCAGGGAAAGCAAATCTGTTGGGGGAAGGTTAAATTGTACTTTTGATGTTTGGGTCTTCAATTTCCATACAAAAAATGACCAGACTCTTGGATTCATCTTTCCTTAAGGTGGTCAGCCTAGAAATGTGCAGCCTTTTAGTGATGAAGATGCTTCAATTGAAACTATGAGCCACTGCAGTGGCTTCAGTGATCCTGCTAGCTCCACTGAGGATGGTATGTTCTGTCATTTATATCTACTTTTTTAAAAGCATAAAACCTGAGTTGAGTTAAGAGTTTAAGTACTAGACTGTAAATACCGGTATCAAAATAATGTACTGATTAATGATTGTTAATCTAGTGGTTATCATTTTGTTTCATAAGAACATACTCCAGGTTTCATGGCTCTCTTATCAAACTCTTAGACTTCTTTTTATTAGAATTATACAATGCTAACTTTTGGAGACAAGAGTTTTGAGGTGCAGTATAAGACATTGATTTTCATAACACATAGTTGAGGTGGTAAGAACTGCAGGAGAGTTTGGGATGGAAAGAGTCACATTTGTCTGTTCTGAACTAGATTTGTACTTTGTTTCCACTACCATCTCTGCAATGTGGGTTGCTGGGATGTCATTTTGTTGGGTGGAGGGGACCTGAAATCCTGCTATGGAGGAATAAGGCAGGGACATTTCTCTGTGACTACTTGCTACTCTTAACTGAGCAGCTGCTGCTGCAGAGGCTTCTGAAGTGCTGTCAGATCGGGGAGGCTGCTTAGATTGTTCACTGCATCACCAGTGAAGACCCCTCTGTACTCTGGGGGTGGATGTGGTGGACTGGATGAAAACGTGTTGCTGACAGGATTGACTGATGGGTTTCAGTTGTAGCAAATTTATGTAAGACCTGATTAGCTCCCTCATTCATTCTCAGCACATGTAAAAAGCAGGTATATCTATTGTTAAATCTGTGGTGGGTCCTATATTCTTATAAAGTATTTTAAGGGGTAGTTTGCTGTAGTAGGCTTAACACCATTCTCTGTTGCTGTCATACTGAACAGTTCTGTAGCTATTGTGTATTTTAAACTGCTTTCTTACTAGTGCTAAGAATATAAAGTGTTGGATACTACAGCGTCTGCTAATAAAATGTATATCAGTAAGACTAAATTATTTCCTCTGGATTAGGGCCTGAAGTTGATGAAGAAGCCACTCAAGAAGACTTAGAATACAGATTGAAGGGATTTATTGACCTTACATTGGATAAGAGGTATAGTATGCTTTGAAGAAATGAATTTATGTAGTGTTTTCTGGCTTCCTCTGCTACAATAAAGGAAATAAGCATTTTCATATGCTTACTGCAGTTGCAGTTATTTCATGTTGAGGAGGACTTGCTTTTCTTCTGGATCTGAAAAGACCTTTCTGCCCCCACCAAGTTTTTGGAGAAGTAAGAGTCAGGCTTTTCACTCCTAATAGCTCAGAGTGACTTTATTGCTAGCCTGGGGTATGACTGTAAACTTTGTCTCCAACTAAAGTTTCCTGGTCCTTGAGGAAGGAGCAAATTTGTAGCGTATGTACTTTGGGTTATTCTCCCATTAGATACAGACAAACATAAACTTAGAACACAAGCTGAGCTATAACTGGTGCATACTAATTTCAGGAGGTCTTCCTACTCTCTTCTAACAGTGCAAAGACAAGACAAGCAGCTCTTGAAAGTCTGAAAAGTGCTTTTTCTTCTAAAATACTATATGAATTTATCATGGAAAGGAGATTGACGCTAACTGATAGCATTGAACGCTGCATCAAAAAAGGTAATTATGCTTGCTATTAGGAAGCAATAATCCCTATGAAATAGCTCACCCTTAAAAAGGAATTAAGACTGAGACTTCCCTAGTACTTCACAGAGTGCTTAATTTCGATAGGTTAACAATGTCTTTTTTTGAATTTAGATGTCATATTTTAACTGACCTAGAAAACGAATTGAAATTGTCTGTTGGTTTCTGAATTTCCACTTGAAAGTTTTCAAACTGCCTTTAAAGGAAGGAAGCAATGCACAATGCACAAAACACTCATCACAGTACGTTAATCTCTAGGTAAGAGTGATGAACAGTGTGCAGCTGCCGGACTGGCATGCCTTCTGTGTGTGCAGATGGGGTCTGGAATTGAAAGTGAAGAAATTTTTAAGACCCTTGGTCCACTTCTGAAGAAGATTGTCTGTGATGGAACAGCCAGTATCCAAGCCAGACAGGCTGTAAGTAAGAAACAACCAAACAAGATGTTTATTTGCCTGGCAGGGACAGAGTACATTTTTTGAGATTCACTATTGTGTAACCCTGAGTTAAAGTTTGCTGAGCTACTGTAAACTCATAATGTTGACATGTGCTCCGAATGATGCATAGCAGTTGGCACTGGCTTTAAAAGTTTCACCTAGAAGCTGAACATCAACTTCTTCAACCGAGGAAAGGGACTTCCTTAAAGAGCTGTAACATCTAGTACTTTGTCAAGTGTCTTAACTTTCTATGTAGCTGTCTCCTTGCTGCAGTTCTGAGTGCTGATGTTGAACTCCTACAGAAAGAAAGAAATTTTCCATTGACTGATGTATTCTTCAGTATTAATTTTAACTACTTTAACAGCAGAGGAATGTTAGTAATGTAAACATACTGACATACAAGATTGCATATAGCAGATCTAGAACTACATACTTGATACGTTTGTACTACCAAAAGTACTTAACACTTTTCATCCAGTCACCTTATCTATACATTGGTGGCATACTTGAAATATTGACTGAAAACAGTCTAAAGCTCTTGCTGCCGTTTTTTTGTTTGTTTGTTTATTTTAAACTTCAGAGTTTTAATTAATATTCTCCACCTTGCTTTTATCACTACATAGCTGGCTACTACTAGTGTACTCCAGCTGTGTCACAATACATCTGGTCAGCTGGAAGAGGAGGTAGTATTAGTTCAACAGCAGTTGTTTCTAGAAACAAACAGTTGCTTTTAAAGCTTGGCCTGTGTAAGTGTAGCTTTGAGTCCTGTGTGTTTGCTGCAAAAAACACTTTTGAGCATTTTTTTTGGTTTCCTTACTCTTTATAAGAGGAGATGGAATAGAATATGGGTAATAGAGAAGAAATGTGTAGTCTCACAGTGGAAGTTAGAAAGTTCCAAGAAAGGCAGATCCTGCACAGTGTCTTTGTGCCATTTAATTGTAATAGTGGGCAGAGGGGAAAATACTTCTCACAGCTGTGAATAAACAGCATATATCCACTACTGTTATCAACATAATTTCTGCTAGTGAATCCTAGTGGAATTTAAAATAGAGTGAAAGGAGCGGGACACGGATGTAGATTTTGGTTTGATTGTAGATTTTTGTAACTATATTAAATAATGCAGCACAAATAAAAAGTAAATGTTTGAGAGCTGCATATATTGTAAAATTATCCTGAGAGTGGAAGTGAACTGCGAGCTAACCATTAGGAAGTAGCTGAATCAAACACTGTTAAAGAGTTCTACTCTGCTGAGGTCATAATCTGAAGTTTCCATTACCCCAAATGTTAAATTTCAAAGGTCAAAGTTTGAAGGTTTTTGTCAACAGTAACATTAATGTCAAATACTGACACTTCTTTCTTTTGTGTCTAGTGTGCAACCTGCTTAGGGATTTGCTGTTTCATTGTCACTGATGACATTACGGTGAGAATAAATTATAAGTTTTAAAAACAATATAATAAATTGTCAGTATAAAAATTGGCAAATTTGAAGCCACTTATCTCTTTCTTGCCTGTTCAGGAGCTGTATTCTACTATGGAATGCCTGGAAAACATCTTCACAAAGGCCTATCAGCGAGATAGAGACACGAATGGGGTATCAAGTACCCATAATACTGTGCTTCACATCAGTGCTCTCTTGGCATGGACGCTCTTGTTGACCATTTGTCCAATGAATGAAGTGAAGAAAAAAATTGAAATGTGGGTATCTTTCTGGGAAAATACAGTTTGTAATGACTGGTTTTATATGAAGTGAAGCAGCATCAACCAAATTTACACCTTAATGAAATATGATTTCCTCCTTAGGCACTTGCATAAACTTCCAAGTCTGCTGTCTTGTGATGATCTCAACATGAGAATAGCTGCTGGAGAAACACTTGCCCTTCTGTTTGAACTGGCACGTGAAACAGATGCTGTAAGTAGACGTCAGCAGCTACATTTTCTTGCACTGGCACGATGACAAGTCATTTAACCCATGTGGCACAGCACCCTGGATCTCAACACATGGAAGATAATTCACCAGGTTTTGGTCTTTTTATTGAGCCTGCCCCAATCTAATTGGGTATAGGAATGATTCACAGCAATTTATCACTTTTACACTAGTTTCCATATTGCAAAACAGGACCAGTATAACAAAACACATCAAACAGTACTTAAATGTAACTAGAAATGTTGTGTGTGAGCTTCAAAATCTAAATCCAACACCAACCTAAAAAAAGTCACTAGAGAGATTCCAGGATAACTCAGTATTGTTTACTGTAGTGAGAACACGCATTACATATTTGGTTTTCTCCAGACAAGTTCCAATGGTTCCCAATTTGCAGAATTTCACTCTCACAGCTAAAAGGATATCCTTCAGTAGAAACCAGGTTGACTTTTAGCATTGTTTTCACCATCCTTATTTAGGTACAGTGAGAAGAATAACTCATATTGCACAATGATTTCACAGCCTTTGTGACTATTGTTTTGCTTTTGTGTTGAATGAGATGCAAGCTTCTTGGTATTACCTCATACACAGCTGAACTTGCCTTTACATTCTTCAACATGCCTTATTCTGAACTGTTTTCTTGAAGGAAATAGTCTCCCTGCCTATGGCACGGTTTGGGAGAGCTGCCTTGGATGGCTTCTAGCTCCAGTAAGGCTGCCGCTCTTTGTCAGAGCGCTGCCTGAAGTGAAAGGGTAACCCCCACTACATCAGAGTAGGCAGCTCAAACCCTGCATCATCTGAAGCAGTATGTCAAGACTTCTGTATAATGGGGAACAGCAGGCATTTGAGTCTCCTGGCCATGGAAGCCAACTTTGAAAGAAAAACAAGAAAGTGAAACTGGAACTTAATCCTTTATCAGTCAAACTGACTGCAAGTAACTAAAATATTAAAGTGCATTGATGGATGAGACTATTCACTAAAAACGTCTTCTGATCTACTGAGGAAACCCCTTTAATCATTACAAATGATAATGTTTGCATCCCTAACAATCAGCACAGATTAAAAATGCTTACTCTGTTTTGCCTTTGACCAGTTTCCTTCAAAAAGCAGGCAGTAAACTCAGCATAGTCAGTTGATGTAGGATCTAGAAAATGACAAAACACTTGTTTTTACACAAATTGATGTACATTCTTACTAATCCATGTAGTCTACTGCTGAATTTGTAAATGGAAGGGAGAAAATATTTCCTACTAAACAACTGTGCATTAAAGTTTACTTCAGTAACTTTAGGTTCATTTTTTTTAAACTGCTTTTGAATTTTCCACCCCATACAAGACTTAGGACTAAATATTCTGTACTGTCTAATGTGTCTCAGGATCCATCTCCAGCAGCATGAATTCTGTGCTAATAACTCCAAAGTGCCCTGTATATGTGTTGTCAACAAGGGGGACAGACGGGTTCAGCAGATCAGTCAGGCAGTTTAAGTCCCTTGGAACCGTGCAGCAGAATGGATTGACGGGTATATACACATGCTGAAGGAGCTGGGCTGTTTCATGTGGCTCTGGCTACCAGAACAGAGTTTGATGGAGTCCTGCTTGGTAAACTGGATGCTGTGACTTTGTTCTTACTGGCTTAAATGCTGCAAATCAATCCGTGGGACCTTAGTGCCCCATCTTTTGCTTTAAGCAGCAAAGTAAGAGGTTGTAGAGGTCTCTGTGCCCAGAATCTGGAGATGCGTTTCCTTGTTTGCAGGGAAAGATGTTAAGGCCAGAAATGGAAAAAATACTAATTTTTTTTTTTAAACCCTAGGATTTCTTTTATGAAGATATGGAACTTCTAACAGAGAAACTAAGAGCTCTGGCTACTGATGGAAACAAGCACCGAGCCAAAGTAGACAAAAGAAAACAGCGATCCGTCTTCAGAGATGTTTTAAGAGCTGTTGAGGTGATTTCCTTTGTCTTACTTGGAATGGCTGGATTGTAACCCTGCAGTGTTCCATTTAAAATAATAGTGATTTAAAAAAAGCTGTTATTATTAAATAGAATTACTGTTTCAATGAAAGCAACAGGTAAAAATATTAAAGAAATGAGATTTCAGAGTTTCGTGACCTACTTGACATCTAACTGTTCTTTTAGGAGTATAGAACAAAGGAAGTAAAGCTGTCTATTTTGCTCCAAATTTGACTTCCATATTGAAGAAGGCTAAACACTGCACTCTATATACTAAATTCCTTTTTCTTTATATCATGAGCGGATTTTTTCATAAGAAAAAATTAATGTCCTGAATTTTGTGAAATTTTGTGCTGGGTATAATAAACAAAAAGCCCTATAGTACTAAGAGACACTTCAAAATATGCCTGGGCCGAAGAAGTGTTTGTGTGTGAGGAAGGGCAGTGTTTCTTAATTTTTGTGCTGTAATTTTCTGTGTTTTCATATCCAGGTTAATAGAACAATACAAAAAGTTGATTAGTAAAGTCTCAAAGTCAAAGTTCTGTCACTTTATCTTGCATCTCAATTGGTTTTTTGATTTGTCAGGTAGTCACTGGTTACTTTGCTCTATGGATAAGGCCATCTAAATATAAACTGACATTCAGAAAAGTTAAACATCTCAGAAGCTAAGGAGAAAGCCTTCAAATGGTTTAAGCTCACCTTTGACTTCCTGGCTGTAAAGAGTCACTTATTAGCAGTCCTTACATTCCACTGTCACAAGTGTAGCTTGTTGCATTTGGAAGGTGGGGACTAAAGGAGGCTTTACAGACTGACTGAAAGGTGGTTCCTGCACTCTGAACTGATTTGCCTTCAGAAAATCCAGTTCTAAGATTAAAGTGAAGTCTTTTTTAATGCTTTCTGACTTTAATCACCTTCAATCAGTCTCTGAACAAATACGAATTTTAGTATGTGCATACTGTGTTATTTGGAATGGTTTTCTGTGCCAAATAGAAGTAAAATTTCTAAGGTATATAAAATTCTTAACACAGGAGGCTTCTTATATTAAAGTTATAAATGTTTATCTTGAACAGGAGCGTGACTTTCCTACAGAGATGGTTAAGTTTGGACCTGAGCGCATGTATATCGACTGCTGGGTTAAAAAGCAAACTTATGATACCTTCAAGGAGATTCTGGGGTCAGGGATGCAATATCACTTGCAGGTGAGCTGCTGTTTGATACACCTTCAGACTGTTGTTAACTAGAGGCTGCTGCTTCCCTCTCTGGCTCCTTGGCAGGAGATCCCTCTATGAATTGCAAAATCAAGAGTAGAACTAGGTGAAAAGATGAGGTTTTAATTAGCCCTATTAAAAGACAGCAATTCTAAATTGAATACAAGTTTGTTTTAAAAAGCTTTCAAGCTTACCTGAATTTGGTGAAGTGCATCTCCTTGATGGAAGATGTGCTGTAAATACCCTGCAGGGAAAAAGAAAGAGGAGGGAACTACAGTGAGCTAGAACTGCCTCTGAGTCGTAGCCTGGGTGTGCCGGGCTAGCAATTCAGTGACTCCAAGAAGAGATTCAAACTGAGCATCTTCCTAGCTTCAGGGTTTTCTTGTATCCTGATGCTCCTTCAGCAGAGTGGTGGTGTCATCTGGCTGCTGTAAAGCTGGATGCCTCCACCTTCCTTCTTCAGGCCCGTAAAAAGGAATGCAAAGTTTTACTCAAAAATAACAAACACAACTTACAGCCTTACAACATGTCAGTATTCCAGAAGGGAAGGGATGAGTCCTTATCTCTGTTCCAGGAACTGCTTGTTCACTAGTCATCTGTTTAGATACATAGCGGAGGCAGGAACTCTAGCTTAGGGGGGTATATGCCCCCCTGATTGCTGTAATCATGGGGTTAAAGTTCTCAGTCCAGTGTTAACTGCATTTCTGCATGACCAAGGGAGCCCGGGCTTGCAGCAGCTTTTTAAATATTGCACTTTCAGTTGGATATTTGACAAGTAATGTGTTGTGAAACCACATTGATCTGTCTAGCTGCCTGCTCTTGTGTAGAGGAGGTAACAGAACAGCCTCTAATTTGCTGAAAAAAAAATTAAAAAAATCAATGTGGGGATTAGTCAGTCTGTCTTCTGCAAAGGGCAGTTTGGTTCTTAGCCTTATTCTGCTAAAAGTAAGTGTTCCCTGGCTTAATTGCAAAAGATTCTAAGATTTGTGTCAAATTGTTGCTCTTTCTTTTTGGAGTACTTGATAGTCACGGGTAGTCATCTTTGGAGACTTCCTAATCAGAGGAGAACTGATCATTTGATGTTTTTCTTGTTTAGTCAAATGACTTCCTTCGGAATGTGTTTGAGCTTGGCCCCCCAGTAATGCTAGATGCTGCAGCTCTTAAAACAATGAAGATCTCTCGTTTTGAAAGGGTAGGTTATTGTACCTTCATGTATTTTCTTTACTTCATACGCTATTATTTCTCCTGAATTAAATGGTATTCCAAGCATGCACTTTAAAAACTGTCATCTTTAGACCTATCACTTCAGTTCTAATAGTGCCCCATGTTGTCCTGAATTGAAAGCAAACCTTGCTCTTGGGCATCTTGGAGCTCTTAGCTTGGATTTTCCACTGGGTGTGTATCTGCTACTGCTTTGCCCCCAAAGTCAACCTTCAGACTTGGCTGCCATCGGTACCAGATCCAAGCTCCCCACCTGTAAAACTGGGGCTCTTACAAGAGCCCTAGGTTTTTTGGGTAGGGACATACAGGAAACCAGAGAAATGGAGTCTATCACAGACAGTATCCCAAAGTCTCCAGTGAGAAGCAGACACGAGGAGGATGACTTTGGTGTGTTGGTTGTGAATGTACTCACTCTGCGTACGAGTCATCTGCGGAATGAGTGCTGCCAAGTAGTCCAGGGGCCAAACTCTACATTCAGTTTGTATGATGCTCAGTACTGGCTGGCTTCCAGAACTGCCCCTAACTCGGCCTTTTTTACAGTCCAAGTTTCTTTGGGTGTGTGTGTGTGTATATATATATATATAAAAAAATGAATCAGCCTTTGGTGCAAATAAACTGTACATTTCAATTTATGTCAAAGATTAATTAAAAAGATTTCCAGCTCTTTCTTAACATAAAAAAAATCTCAAAGGAATCACTCACTTTGAACATCTGTGGTTAATTTTTGTTTTTATTTCATAGCACTTGTACAACTCTGCAGCGTTCAAGGCTCGGACGAAGGCTAGAAGTAAATGTCGTGATAAAAGAGCTGACGTGGGGGAATTTTTCTAAATCTCCTTTTCCCCGAGGTTGAATTTTAATTATGTCATAATCATAATGGCTTAGTAATCTTTAAGTGATTTTTTTTTTTTTAAATTTCTGTAGCCAGTTTACACTTGTGCAGAGGGATGTTTGTATAAAGTCTGTAAATACAATGCATGTTGTTGCTCAGCTGCATATATGCTGTATATAGATGGATGTAAGAGGGGGTGGGGGGGATGCCTGGTAACACTGGCTTTAGCTGCAACTTGCTCCAAAGGTTGACTATTTTGTAACTGACCTGTTAAACGGGGTGAATAACTGTCAAAGGCCGTGTGTCAGATTGGGCTCCTTACTTTAGATAAGGTAAATTAAATGGATTCATTGACCAAGTGCTGAGGTAAGAATATGTAATAGGAAAAGATGAATTTTGTTGTCTGAAGTGATTTTAAACTCTTCAGTGGGCAGGTGAATAAAGGAATTTCTACACAGTACGACTTACCCTGCAGGGGACAATGAAATTCAATGAGTTTCACTTACAGTGAAGTAGTGAACGATAAATTATTGCCTCAATGTAAAATAAACGCTGAGATTCTCATGTCCTGAAATTGGATGTTGAATTTTTGGAATAAAGATGTTTGTCACTGCTTGCTTTCTGTGTTAAGAGTGATCTTTACCCCATTCATGAAGGACTGGAACACCAGCAAAGCCTAAAGTTTGAAAACCTGAGAGTTGGATTTTTTTATTTGCCCCACGTGGTTGGGGGTAGTCTCGGTGCCGTGGAAGATGCTCTGTGGAACTCCACCTCCCTGGGTTTGGGAGGTTTGTCCTACATAATGGTCCATGCAACAGCCTGCTGTCAATTTGGTCCTCAGTTTTGTAATGGTCAGGTGTTACCTCGGTCTGGTTCTGCAAAACACCTTGTCTTCCAGGAGCCATTCCAGCTGCCTGGCTTCCCTCACATTGGAACTACTTTGCCCTGGGTTTCTGGCTCTAGAGAACTGAAACGTGCCCAAAGCTGACCACTGTCTCTTAGGGATAATGGGAGGTTTATGAGAAGACAGTGAAAGCCAGAGGGCTGGAGCTTCTGCACCTGAACTATAAATTAGTGTGCTTGTCAGAATAAAACTAGGTTAAGCAGAGGAAGAAGTAAACTTTGCACCCAAGAAAACCCCACCCACCCCCTGAAGAGCTCTGATAAGAGAAAGTTGGGTGGGTGGTGGTTTGTTTTGGTTTGGTTTTTTCAATTCCAGATTATATCAGGACCTGCTCCAGGGAATCTATACATGCTAATTACTTGTACCTTCCAATTTCCTTTTTTCCCCTTCAAATAATGCATTAGGTAAGAACTTGGGCTCATGAAACTGACTACATAGGCTGTAACAAGGCCTTCAACTGGAATTTGTGCTGTTATGATGTGTGTTGTCAGCGTTTCTCAGGCAAATGGAGAAGAAACTGATCCTTGACCCGGGTGCAGGTGACTGCCTGTGTTTGCCCAGCCCAGGGCTATGCACCCCTTCAGCTGAACTATTCCCACAAGCCAGCAGGTATCTCCTGTGGCTTCTGGGTGGTCACCTTTGCAACTTTTGCTCCTGTCAAGTAGCACTTTTGATAGCTCCCTGTCCTGCCAGCTGTTTGCAAAGTTGCTTTCTGTAGCAGCTCCTGGTGGGTGGCCAAGCATGTGGTTGTCCTTTCCCCCATTACACTGTAGCTGCTGGCCACAGGGACCAAGATGACTTCCAAGGCCATTTGAGGGGAGACGGGCTGTTTTGCTGCCCTACAAACATGTGATGGGTTTGCAGGCCTTCTCCAGCTTAGAAATGGAGGGGCCTGAGTCATTGTCTTTCTAATGAGGATGGTGTTGGAGACCTTTTAGGGATGGAGGGGAGATTTATTTATTTTTTTTTCTGGCTTGCACATCCTTGTTTGGAGGGAGGAATTGTAGGAGACCCCTGCAGAAAGGAAGCAAGCTTGTTATGTCTCCGTTACTGCCCAGACTGAGTTACAGCAGAGCTTGTCAGCTTGGGTGGGGAAACTACACATCAGAAGGTATATCCTCTCTCTTGTTCCCTGAAAGAAAATATGTTCCTCTGTTCAGTTCAGGGGTTCAAAAATGTAGCCATCTGGAAAACCCTTTGGAAAGGGTTTGTTGTTTTGAGCCGTGGTCCCTTTGTGTAAGCGTCAGCTGCCTGTCCTTACAGTGGGCTGAAACCTCTTCTACCACATCGACAACAAAAAAACTAGAGATCAGAAAAAGATCAAAAGCTTGTCTGAAGCAGCAAGTACCAGTGTTCACAGAGTTTATCAGAACTTACTTTTCAAACAGCTAAGGATGCTGGACAAATGAGTTCATGTCATGGTACTGTCCCACTTGGATTTGTAAGGTGTGGGAGGAGGAAAGTACCCTGGGGTTTGTAGTCTACGCCTTTAAAGCACTCATGACTGCAGTCCTGTAGATATGACTCCCGCATAGCAAACTGGTTACTCATAGCTACAGCACTGTAGATATGACTCTCCTGCACAGCAAGTGAGTTTTAAAAAGGCACCATGAGGCAAAAGGTTAGTGAAATACTGATAATCAGTAACGAACCTCATTCTCTGTGATAGGATATTACCCTCGTGATTCCAGTATATGGAGAACCCCCAAAAGAGCTGTATATGTGCTGATTTCTGTTTAAACAGATCAATATTGTGAAGGCACCGTGCTTAGCCAAGATGAGCTCTAAATATAGATTGAGGGAGGGTGTTTCATAGCTGCCCTCATGGGTCCTGCAGGGGTTGACAGGTTCCTATGGGTCTAAAAGGAGAGAGAGTGGTTTTCTTCGGGTGATTTTCACCGTACTGGCACATCGCCTGACCGGGGTTATGTTGTAAGTAACATTTCATTTGCCTGGGGTTTATTTCCTTTTAGATTTGGTTGTTGTCCATTTTTTTTCTGTGAAGAATTTTCAGTGTGTTCTCACACCAAGTTCTAATTTTACCACAACAACAGGAGGAGAAATTTGAAAGTTGCACAGGGGCAAAAGCCTTTAAGCAAGGTAAAAATGCAAGATAGAGTCACTCCAAGCTCCCCAATGTTTAGATTAGTTTGTTGGGAAAAGAATAAATACTTTTGGCCAGTGAGACTGGTGTCTGTACCTTCTCTCCATGGCTCTGCATGTCAACGGAATCAAACAAAGGTAATACAGACTTTGTTGAATTATTAATGGTTATCTTCACTGTGGTTACAGGCATAGTGAGGAAATCAGTTTTAAAGAATTGAGAATGAATGCAGAAGCACATCATTCATAATATTAATGAATCAAAGGCACTCACATTTGTTACAGAACCGGTTGTTAAGAAGAGTCTTCCCTGAAGTTGCAGGGAGGTGCTAGCCCAAATGCCCAAGAGAGACAACTGCTTTCTGGCAGCTTAAAATAGCCAAAAGCGTCTGTGCATGAGGTGGGAGCTTTTAGCTCGCCGCTGTTGAAAGGTGGGGGTCCATAGCGATGGCAGAGCCAGCGCTGGTGGGGACATGGCTGGCGGTTTGGGCTGCCTGGCACCGGGAGGCAGGCTAGGGGAAGGAAAGTGGAGGCACTGTCCTGAAACCACTGCTGCACCCCTAACGATCATAGGCTTGGTAAGGGTAACCACTGCTCTGCCAGCTTTCCTACCGTGTCTGTGTATTTTGCAGCATCAAATCTGAACAGAGAAGAAAGAAGCTGTGATATCTCCTTACATTCTATTAAATGGAAATAGAAAAGTAGACCTGCAGGCCAGTCAATCCCCGCTATCAGGAGAACGAGACCATTGTCAGGAGTGATTGAAGCACTTAGTCTTCAGATTTACTGCAGCTCAGTGAATGATTACTTGGCTGCATGCTCAGATTTAGGTGAACTATGACAATCTTCTGCTTTTGGTTTGATGAGGGAAAGAATGAGCCTTTTCTGTAAACACTCAGACCTGTATTCCTCAAAGTTCAGGTTTGTAATTTAAGTGCTAGGTTAGGAATCCGGTCATGCTGCTTTCTCTAGTGCTTGGAGAGGGAGTGAGGGAGAGACACGCCAAGAGGGCAATTCTACCCATCTGGGATTCAGAAATCATCCATAGGTGCTGAACACTCTCCATCAACAGGAGGTTTACACCCCATGAAGAGCTGAGTTATGTCTGGCAGGTAAAATTGAACCTGAGAGCTTTGGTAAAACACTGAACAGGTAAGATGTAGTTGACCCCAAGTCCAAACTAATCTCTCTGAGCTATCCCCTTACATTCACTAGCAAGGGAAAGGTTCCTTTAGACTGCAACTGTAAGGTCAAAAAGGCCTATCTTTTAGAGGAGTATCACTTGGAGAAACATATTTTTCTTCAACAATTAGAGAGGGAGTTTTCTGTGACCAGGGTAGCCTAAGATGCCTAAGTAGAGCATTTGCATCTCCTTACGGCTGGAACTGCAGTTCGTCTCTGGAAGACTTTTTTAGAATCCAGGTAGCATAAAGAACACAAAAAGACTGTTAAAGAATAATGTGCAACTCACAGAGCAGCCAGCTTAGGTATTACTGCTTTTCTATATGTAACCTTCCTTCATAACTGTGTTTGTATAAACAATCATTCAATGACTGATGCACTCAGACTCTTCAGAGAAGCTGGTTTTGCTGACTGGGTGGGGTTTTTTTCAGGTAATGCAGAGCAGTCTGAAGAAAAAGCTTTGCCATCAGGCTTTAATTTGTCCAAAGCTAGCATCTCTCTGAAGCAGAACCCCATTAGAAGACTATTGCTCAGATTTTTACATACTCCAATGTGCCTAAGCAGAGCCATATTCTTGCTGCTTCTCTCCTGCATCCGTACCTGCTTTCTCTGTCTTATTTCTGAGTTAAGTATCCGGCATGGAAAGCAGAGGACCTGAATGACATCTTTCCTGGGGTGTTAGTAAAGGTTTGGCTTTTGCCATGGTCAGGGTATCAACCTTCTTTTTACCAAGTACTGACCAAACCAAAAGGGTTATACAACTGAATTACTAACATTTAAATCAATGCCAGAGCCAAATAGACTTACTCCTTCTCTCTTTTCCTGCCTCCCCCACATATATACACACACACATACATATGTATAAGTATACACACACTTATATAGGTATATATACACATATATGCAAACACAATGTAGCAACGAAATCTCATGCTTATCAAAGACCTCCAAGAATAAACAAGTGCCGAGTACTGGATTACACTTGCCTTCAAGGCCTGGTAAGTGTACTAGTCCTTCAAATCACTTTACTTTCAAGGCTTTTAAGGCTGCTCAGCGTTTCCTTAGATCATGACAACAACAGCATACCCATGTTTTAATTTACCTTTTTAATTATTATTGCTTTTAGATAAAATGGAGAGGCCTTCCTTGGAAATTAACCTGCCCGATACTCATGAAGAAGGAAAACTTTATGTAGTTGATTCTTTAAACAACCTTAACAAACTAAATGTTTGTCCTGATAGATCCCAACATGCACTAGGTATGTATGATGGTGCTTTGAGGTTTTCTATACATACAATAGGCCATCAAAAAAAGAGTTATGTATGGCATTTGAAAAGACTGACCACTTTTTGTTGCACTGATGTCAACAGCTCAATAGACCAATATGTGTATGTCAAGCTCCATTCTGAAAAATGTAAGAAAAAGATTGAAAATGGCATCATTTAGACAGATCAGATTAATGGTTTAACTGCTCCTGCTGAGTATTTCAGGTATTAGGTTCTTAGAAATCCCTGCATTTGGCTAGGGATTAACTGTCAAGCCTGAACTTATCTTCCGTTTCCATTGGGATCCATGAGGCGATCCCTTGCAGCATAATTTCTCTCGTAATGCTCAATATCCACCTACTGCATAAATAGCATCATAACTCTTCACAGGCACCAGAGGGTTTCTATGCATTCTTTTAAGTCATATCTCCTGGGGACTCAAACCAGTTATCCAAAATATCCCATGAGACTTTTAAGCATTTTGATTCACAGACTCTTTCACAGTTTCAGATATGGGCTCTCACATTTCTCCTGGTTTTATAGGGCTCTTATCTTTGATTTGCTCACAGCAACAGGAATATTTTCACAATTTGCTTGAGTTCTTAGTGACCTGAAGACAACTTAAAAACTGGAGTTCTGTAGCAGCATTCTGCATGGCAGTATTTGAACCTGCTTTTATTTGCCTTATGATAATGGCAAGTCTGATGAAGAAAAGCTATAGAACACCACCTATGTTTAAAGGAGTTTCAAATGGCCGTAACTTCATCGTGCTTCTAGTTATAGGGCTTACATGTTTTTCCATTACTTCTGTTTCTGAGTAACTTTTCCTTATGCAACTAATTAGAGTGGTGCTGGTTTCTAGATTTAATACAAAGACGTTAGACATCATGTAGAGTATCCTGATATTGTCACTTCTACAAGTACAAAATGAGACAATGGGACAAATTTGGTTTAATGTCAGAGAAACTCTTTGGATTGCAGCTCTCTTTCTCTCCCCTGTAATTTTCACTGGACAGTATTGTTTACTTTCCAGGTAAATATACAGAGTTCCTAGGGATCATATAGGGCTCTGTGGAATAATCACATGCATGTTTCTCCCTACATTTCAGCAGTAAATAAAGGTAGCATAATATGTATTTTATCTATTGATTTGTAAAGTGCTTCAGCTCCTTCTAGGATTATTGCTTTTGACATACATACCTTTTATTTTTTTTAAAAACGTAGAGATTCTGTAGCTATTTTATCCCATCAGTTAAATGCATAAAATGAACTTTGCACAGTCCTTAGCTGCCCCATCCATCAGCATAACATTCTGGTTCTCTTTCTGAAAATTAGTGGAATATTTGTCGAATTTTGATAAATACTAAGCTCTTGTGAATGATCTATTAATAGTATGGCAGATGTCCTCTTTGATTAAAAATAAAATGCTGTTTCAAGAGTGCTGCAGTACACAGCAATCCTCTTGTTCAGTAGCTTAATATGACTTGGCATAATTAAACACACAGCAACCATGTTAAAAGTTATTTGAAATGTATATACCTTTGGATTGCTTTGGTAGCAGCCATGCAGTGATTTCTTTACAGTTTAGATGATAAAACAGTGCCATTGTCTGCAGCTTGGCAAGGATCTGTGTTTGCTGATTCCTCGCAACACTGCTGTCTGGCACAGTCAGCCACCTGAAATAGGAAGAGGCATTCATTAGGCAGAGCAAGCACAGACCACTTTTGAAACCTCTATTGATAGCTTATTATGCTTGAGAGACAGCAGTAGCAGGCCCTCCCCATCCTTCTTACTCTGATTAGAAAGCAATATTGGTGCAGGCACTGAGTATACGATGCATTTGTTACGAATGCTGAAGGAATTTGTTACAAAAGCCCCAAACCACAAATATTGAAAGGTTTCAGCTTACCCCCAGGCAGGAGGGTGTTAAATGCAATAAAGAAAAGCAGAGATGTTCCCCGCAATCTCCTGCTAGCTCAGTCAATTGCTCAGCCCCAGGTTGGCTCATTATTAAAGTGATGTAATGGTACACACAGCCTTCCCTCAGCTTCATCACTACAGGCTCAGTTGCAAACACCTCAGAGGTTTCTAGCAGCTAAAACAAGAACATGATCCAGAAATATATTTTTGACAGATGCATACACTTCTCTCCCATTTAGATTAGCAAGACAGNATATGAAATAAACTCATAACACAAACTTGGGATTAAACAAATCTGGCTCAAGTACAAACACTTTTCTATATTCACATGAATTATCTCATGGTGTTCACTGGACTCTACCCGTTATCTTTAGGGCTTATTGCTACTTCTCACTTGATCATAACTGATTCTATAAGAGAAATGACTATGCAACGGAGTCTTTAAAAAGCAATGGACTGGCTCACTGCTCTGACCTGAGGGCAGCATAGCAACTGCTTATTCTACTTCCCCCTAATTCTTCATGTGCTTGAAGGACACCATATGTAGTCCATGTGAGAGCCTATTCCATTTTTGACAAATCAGGAGGATATGCACCTCATCTTTTTGTTGGAATGAAACCAATAAAGCCTAAAGAATTATAATAATAATATTACAAACATTTGTGTTGAGATAAAAAAATAAGACCTGCATTAAAAAAAAGTAAGACCTAGCCAACACCAGGAGCTTAACTGAGATGCTTGATTTGGGAGTTCAGTTGTCCCTGGGACACTTCTATCATCAAACAGAAAAAGATGCAAATCTGGAGGATCAATGTGTGGGATGAATCTGAGGTTTTCAATACGAGTTTTTCTCTCTTCTCTTTTGAAAAGGTTGAGTCCATTCAGGCCCTGAGAAAGCCTCCTGATGCAAACTTCATTGCCATCTTTGTACATGCAAAACTGAACTATAAAGCTCTGAACTGTAAAACAGGTCAACTTCAACAAAACAGTGTATTTCGACAGTAGAAACATCTGTTTTGATTCTGTCCCAACAGCTATAACAGATGAATTCGTTTTTATATTTCCAAATTCGAACTGAGCTCATAAATTTCTGTTCTTCCCTTTGCATGCAATATCACAGGAAATAAAAGCTGTTGGCCAAAATGCTGACATATTCTGCATCACCTCATGGAGCCAGAAACATTTTGTCATGTGTGTCCTAAGAAGCCTCAATATACTTTATCACCAAATGATTTGTCATGTCCTAACAGATGAGGAAGAGAACATCGGTGATACTGGAGAAAATAGAGCAGAGAGCACTACAAGAAACCAGTGTTTGTTCTTCGTCACCTTCATTCTTACTTTGATCGTCAGTTTGGCACTTGTTTCATTCGTTATATTCTTAATAAGTAAGTAACTGAAACAGGGGTTCTTAAAAATGTAGGGTTGACTGGAAGAAGATGCTGAAATGCATCATTCTAGCTTATAACGCGCTACTGCTGTACCTGCACGGCCAAAGGCTTTGCCTGGTTCTGGGCAGTGGCTCTTGGTCACGGGTGTAGAACCAAAGGCCTCGTGTCCCTGAGCTGAAAGGCACAATTTTGTTCTTACTGCAAAGGTGTTGTGAGCTTCAACAGCTGTCAAGAATTCAGCTCAGCAGGGTTGTACTGTGTTGCTAAAAATGCTGGCTGGTAATGAAATTTTCTAGATGACTGTATGGCGGTGAGATCCTTTGACAATGTCCCTTCCGTTCCTTTCCAGATAAAAATCAGTACTGGTGCCATTCCACTGAAACTGGAATTGTACCCAGGTTAACACTTAAATCAGGCTACCTGAAGAAAGAGCTGAAGGTTGCCTGGTAACTACCAAATGGAAAATGGTTTGGAACTAAAAAAATCTCAAACATAAGGAACTAAAACTCAGATAAGATATATCAAAATTGGCACGTAGCATTGAGTCTGTAGCCGTAATTACTGTTCTGCTTAGCTAAGCACATGACTGCAGGTGACCTTGGTTTATGGAGCCCGTGCTGTCTTGGAGCTTTCTGGGCTAACAGTACTGAACAGAGTATGAGGTCTGTTATTTTATCTTACAAATCCATTTTGAATTAATTGGAAACCATGTGAAATCAAGATTTCTTTTATCCTACAGTAGGCAATTCGCTGGAGCACAGTGAAAGTCCTCACTTTCCTTTATGAACAGGAAATTCTAATCCTGGACTGAATTTACTCCCAGGACAGAATAACAGACAAGTGAAGGGCACAAAGGAAATTTTAAGTGGTATGACTGTAAAACCTTAATTAAAATGTCTCATACCTGAATTCCAGATTTTTTAATGGAGACCTAAAAGTAGAGGCCTGATATAGAAAAATGAGTAATGTGTCCTTTCAGTGGAAAAATGGTAAAGTGAATAGTGAAAAGGTTACTTACAGGGATTAAAGGAGTTTGTATGGCCTTGGGCTGGTGGAGGTCTGTCTTTTTGCAACTGGTTTCCAGCAGAGTTTCAGATAACGTGACAAACACAATCTCAGATTATGTTTGCAGTCCACGGACACAGATTCATTGTGCACTGGCACTATTAGACTTCATCTTCAGATACCATGAGTAAATTTTGTTCAGAAGGCCAAAATAAATATAGCTCCAGAAGTGTGCATGATGGGTATTGCCTATTGCTGTTCCAGAGGCAACTGGCCTCTAAATGCCAATATTTGCAATAATTTAGCCTTTAAATGCTTTAGGAAATCAAGTGCTGTGTCTGCTGTATGTTTTAGTAATTACACTTTAGAAAAATACAGATGCATACTGTCCAGAAATAGCATCTTGGAGCCTCTAAATAAGCCCCTAATTTTCCTGTGGACACTAATGGAATGGATGCACTCCCGAAAGCCACAGAATTTCTCTGAGCCACATTTGATTTAATTACGCTGCACTATATTGAAGAAAAGAGAAAATAAGCAATTAAACAACATAGTGAGCAGGTAACTCCACCAGATGTGTAACTTCTTGTCATTAGGTACTGCAGTTGTTCTCCTGTTTAACATTTTTACTCATGGTAATTCCCTGCCAGCTCCCACGGCAGTGCAAGAGAGGGTAGTGATGCTCGTGACTTAAATGTTGCCAATTTAATGTGGTACTTTTTCCTTCTCAAGTTCAAACTAGAAACAAGATGGACCAAATAACAAGCAGACTAATATCCGAAAAGAAAACTATAGAAGAGCTTAAGAAAATGAACAGTATGATATTAAAGCATCTAAATCGATCAGCAATTAAGACGAGAGACCTCTTCACAGAATCTCCTGATCTTCAGGATTTCCTCTTTACCCATGCAGAGCTGAAAGTCCCTGGAGAATAGAGCTTCTTTGGAAGGAAATTCGGCGTATGCATTTACTCAAATATTTTTTCCATATGGCACACAAGTTGCTTAAACATTCTGGTATGGTCACAGGAGCATTGGAAAAGCTACTTGAATGAAACATATTAAAAATAACTTAAACATACTAAAAAGTATGTTCTCCTGTTCTATTTGAATCTAGATTTTGAAAACTAAGCCCATATGATTTACAATAAACAATGGATTCTCAACAATTTTGGGCAAGAGATTCCACATTCTCTGTACATTGTAAATTCCAGGGCTAAGGGCCTCATTTTACTTTAAATGTAAGTGAATGATCACAGAAAATAGTGATTTCTATTCACACGATTCCAGCATGATTCCTTGTTCACTTAGTCATTCTCCTTCTTCTTTGGAACAAGTTTTGTGTTTGCTTCTGTATTTCTTGTATTTAAGGATAACTTCAGATTCCATAACTTATAAATAAATCCAGTTCTGTCACAAAGCTTGGTGCCTTCTTTTCTGTGCATCTAAATAGATTGACTTACTACTCCTTTTGCAAAAAACCAAACCCTTTCATAACATGGCATATTCAACCCAAATTGGTATTGGCTGAAAGTGGATGTCATATTGTCTTACATGGGAAATGAGCTTAGAGGACTCAGTCTGGTAATACCCATCTCATAGTCATGCCAGTGCACTGTACTCAGTATTTGCTGGCAGTTGGTGGGTGAGGCCAAGTGTTTTCCTAAAGTCATGTGGGGAAAATACTGCATGTTCTTCTGCTCGTCCCTATAGATGCTGCTGGCCACTGTTGGAGAAGGCCCAGGTGAAATTTGGTCTGAACCCCCATGTTTTTAGAATGGAGCAGTACCTCAGAGGGTGAAAGCTGGAGCTGACACTTTCTCACTCTGACTTTATTCCATTGTGGCAACCAACACCCAAAACTATATTCACATAAGAGGCTGGGAGGCTGGGAGGTAGCTTTGCAATTTTAGTATTCAGAACCTTCTACTGGTACATACAGTAAGAAGCCACCTCTATTATCAATAAATAAATTGGTTAGGCCCATCACAACAATGGAATGGCAGCTGACACTATGGAGTATGTCCAACATCTTCTCTTTGAGTTCTCTTTCTCATCCAATGCTTTCTTATCTTTTCTGGAAAATTGTACCAAAAAAATCACCAAAGTTGACAACTGGCATTGCAGTTTCCTTTTCCAGAATGAATGACAGCCCTTTCTGTGATGCCTCTTTCATTGTCTACAACAGGGAAGAAGGAGGTCCAGGAATCTTTCTTGGTATCACTCTACTTGGATTGGCCCTTCAATTCTATTCATGCTATTAGGAGTATTGTGCTTTATACCTACGTTTTACATCACCTTCTTTCTATTTCTTGATATGTTTTTCCTGATGTATTACTGTCAAGCCATTCACAGGAAAACCGTGAGGTTTGCTCTAAAGAGTTTATTACTCCTGTAGTTAATTCCCAGCTGCAGCTGTAATTATCTCCTCTGGTTATCACAAGTAGCTGTTACAAAGATGACTTTAATATAGATAACAGAGAATGATAAAAGTAAGCACAGCGCAAGTTGTAAGAAAAGAAGCCCTAAAATATCCCACGTATCTTTCTGTAAATGCTGTTAGACAATGAAAGAATAAGTATTGTCAGACAAAAATATGTGACACTTGCAGTGTTGTTTCTCTGTTCTTCTTCAAGCTGTCAGCTGCTTTTTAATGGCAGTATTAAGTGCTCATTTCTCCCACTCGTCTTGTAGCTACTGTAACTGCTTTCAAGCTCCTGTCTCCCTCTGACACGCATCTGTCCTTGTTAGCCAGGGAGAAACAACTCTAGTATTTGCCACTCGGTGCATCTCAAACACGTGGATTTGTCACATCCCTTGTTGCAACTGCAGCTATCAGAGCAGTCTGAGGTCTGCTAGAAACCGACACCAATCATCAGTAGATTTTTCTGGCAGGAGACGGTAAATAAAAATCCATGCTACAGCAACAGTCCCCAAAGCAATGAAAGCTTCCTCATCTCTCTGATCTTGCCCTCAATTACTCTTAATTTAGTTATTCAATCTGTACTCAAATCCACTTTTTCTGTCTCTATTATTGATTAGAAGAGTTGGGTGGTTCTGTTTTTTTTCACTCCAGGGTTTGATCCTTCAAGGTGCTGAGTGCCCTCAGCTGCTGCAGACTTAGGAGCAGCTGAGTCGTAACAAAGTGCGGGCACGCTCAGTGTCACACAGGCCTGGGATGGCTGCCTTGGCAGCACTGCCACAACCACTCCATCAACACTTTCTGGTGTACCCTCTAAGCAGAAGCAAGTAGCGGCTCCTTCAGGGCAACTTTCTGTCTAATCTACTGACAGTGAAATAGTCCCAAACAAATGAACCCTTAAATCCTAAAATCTTCTACAAATTTGACCCTGAAGTGAACTTCAGCTCATTCCAGAGGCTTCACAAACCTCATCTGGAATAAACAGCTAAATGACGAGTAAACTCCAAGCTCCAAACATCATGTGGCATAACCAATGTCTCCTGCAGGCATAAGATCTCTGTTCTTGTATGGCTGCACATCTCAGGAGCCTTTGCAAAGCCTGGTATTACCACAAGGAACTATCAGTCTCAGAAGGTGATCTGACCATAACAGCTTCACTTATAGTAGTCACAGCCATTCTCCTGAGGCGCACAGCTTCCTTCCTTCTTCTCATATTTGCAGGCTATAGAGGAATCTATCCAAAGGAACTTGCTTTTCAGCATTTCTCCGAGTCCACTGCAAACAAAAATGATGCACAAAGGGATCAGATAGATTTAACAACAGGCCACTGATGCATCTCTCAGCAGAGAGTAGTAGTAGTAGAGCAGATAGTAACTACTATCGTTACTGAAAAGACAACTTGGCTTCAGGAAATTTTCTGCTGAATAATTCTAGACAATAACAGAAAGACGCTGGTACGCAAGGAGAAACACTTGAAAGATTTAACCAATACATTATCTTCAGCTTCCATCAAAGGCATCATAGTGACAGTCCCTGAAGTGTTACCTGATTCTCTAAGTGATACCAGTAGATGAAACACTTTCTCCCCCTGGTTAGCTTGCCGGAAATTCACTCTTTGTTCCAGATATCCACAACAGTCCAGGTTCTTGTTTAACCCCAAACCATCAGACTGTATCTGACTATGTGAAAATACATGTGGAGAGACTATACAGTAATAACTGGCAGAGGGTCAGCCAGTACAGGCGTTTGCTCGCATTCCCTGGGGTTGTGTTACCATGAGAACATCAGCTTGTACTTGGTCTTGTGTTACTCTAGAAGGGAACAGAGCTTGGTATCTACAAGCAACATGAGGACAAGAATGAGGACAAAACATTCTTTATAGAGACCTGCCTGTGAACCACTCAGAGGTTACATAAATCCAGACATAGCAGGCATCTTCAGTGGAAAATGATGCACAGACTGTCACGGATTTTGAGAGGCAATCAAACCCAGCCTTTGCCTGACAGCAGCATCATATTTATTTAAACCATTCCTGACAGACACTTGTCCATTCGCATTATAAAATATCGAATGATGGAACTTCTACAAGTTGTCTAGTGCTTAGCTAACCCCATGGTTAATATTTTCCCCCTGAAGTCTAACTAAAATTTTCCCTGCTGAAATTTAAACCCATTTTCACCTGATCTGTTGGCTGTGAATATGAAAAATAGTTTATTACATTTCAATTTTTCAGTTATTTTACATTACACCAACTCTTCAAGGCAATTTTACTCTTAAGAAAGCTTTTGTTGCCCTCTGAGTTACTTGGAATTTTAATACAATATTTATTCTTAAACTACAGTAGGAGTTCAGTTCACGTACTTCAACCACTGGTACCAATAGAAAGCTGAACATGGGTAAAATCCAATAATGGTGTCCATTCCCCGAATCTGCAAAAAGAGAAGAGAAAATTCCAGTAGTGACAAAAGGATTGTCACAAGTTTTGTTAGAGCACATGCTGTTGACGGCAATGTGCTACGTGTTGCACATGATCCAAACTCTTCAGGAGCACTAAACGTGGTGTCAAGGTATCTGCAAAATGAGCAGAGTGGGACAATGTTGAACAAAGCAGAAGGAATACTACCAGAACTAGAATTATCTGAACAACCTGTTTCATGGGGATTTTGATGTCTTTGAAGATAAAGTATATAGTTTCATTCTACCAAAGCATAACCTTGTGAAATCACAACTGAAATTGCCTGGAAATAAGCATTTTCAGATCCAAAGTTCCAAGTTTTCTTACTCTTTTCATCCTGTCTGACTGGAGGTTCTGCTCTGATGATCCAGAACTTACCCCATTGGAAATGGTAGCAACACAATGTGCTCCATGGAAGTTTTAGTGTTTTGAAAATGTTTATTTTGACAAAATTGAAACCAGTTCAAATTAGAACCCTGACTCAGCAACACCTAGATAGAGCAAGTGCCAAACAGTAATGAAAAATTGGATTTATATTTTGAATAGTAACTGAAAAACTTGTGTCAGAGAACATGCTTAACTTGATCTTCTTACAGGTTATTAGTGCAATTTATCTTGGAAGATGTTGGCAAATCATGGAGGTTGGATCAAAACCTTAGATCGCAGTCCCAGTGCTACTGGGATTAAAGGAACTGTTCTCTTCAATGAAGAAAAAAAAAAGGCACAGTCGGTCCTTTGCTTGCTACTGTTCTTATTTTCCTGACAGATTAATAAGAATAGTTAGATTTAAAGAGAAGGAACAGAGGGGATGAATGCACTGTAACTTCCTCTGGGATACGTAAGAAATAGTAACACCATGCCCAAAGATGTTAGTCTTATCCAAGATCCCAATCAATCTTAGAATTCAAGAAAAGGATTTTATAGGCTGTTTCCTATCCTTTCTCTGGTTTCTGGGCCACGCTTCAACAACCGAAATGCTGTCCACGATTCACTGATGAGCCAGCAAAACCCCTGAATGGTAATGAGAACCTTCCAGTGGAAACAGTCACAGCACAGTGCTGCCGCTAATTTATCACTGTGAGGCAAACCGCACTACACACAAGGGTGAAAGGACAATTTAAAAATCGATTGCCTGCCAATTTAAAAATCTATTAATAATTATGGGTTTGCTTTTCAAGTTCTGCATTGCTTATTTCTTTTCAGTATCTTCTTCACCACACAACTGACTTTGGAAAACCGTGCTTGTCCACAAGGTGACAGGAAAATATGAAACTGGCAGACACCCTTTGCTCCTCAGCAAAAGCTCATGGCTGGTTCATTAACTCCCAGTGACACTCTAGTTTTTTTCTGAAAGGAACACTGAAGCATTTTCTTCCAAAGTACTCAAAATCATATGGCTAGATATGTAGGTGGTGACAACAACGTTTTATTGATTTTTCAACAGAAGGTGTGACGTGGATTCTCGTTCTTTTTGTGCATCACCAATGACTGATTGACTTTGCACCCTGGAGCAAGGTTAAATAACTAGATAATGGAGGAAAAGCTTTCTACCTGTAAAGCAATAGCAACAAATACAAAATTTAAATATATTACTTTAAATAGAATTTTAGGTGCAGTGTTTTTTAGAAAAAAAAAGTCATCCAAACTATTGTGGAGTGGAAGTAAAGTTTCCTCAGAAGTGCTTCTTGTTGACACTCATCTGTACAATTTTATTCAGATTGGTGTGCCTGAGCTGCTACTTTGACCCAGAGTGGATCTTGGGTAGCAGTTCTTTCTTGACATGAATGCAAGTGAATGACCTTAAAAGAGAAGTCCCTGAGGTCCCAGCGTTTTGGGGCTGTTTTGAACTATGTTCAAATTCATACAAAAATCCACAGCAGGAGGATCCCTAGCTATTGACAGCGAGTGAGTCAGCTTGCTGAAGTGCATGGGGAGTGGATAAAATACAGTGAACTGATTCAGCACCTATAAATAAATACTGACTGACTTATTTAGGCCTCTTCCTCGAGGAACAGTGGTCACAACGTGTCATCAAGATAAGATAAGCTCATAAAAGAGTAAACAGTCCCCAGAGTTTTTCTTAGTGCTCTTGAAGTTTTCATGTCTTCCCCAAGAAGTGATCTCCAGTCGGGACAGGTACATTCAGGTCATTACTTAAGAACCTTGGCTGACGGAAGAAGAAACCACCGGTCAGTTCAGTCATTTCCTAGTAGGTCTGTTGAAAACATGTCAAAGAACCATAGAATTGTCTGGTTGGAAGGGACCTTTAAGAAGTCCAACCACCAACCTAACACTAACAAAACCCACCACTTAAACATATTCTAAGCTTCTAAGCACCATGTCTTCTAAATACCTCCAGGGATGGTTCTTCCACCACTTCCCTAGGCAGCCTGTTCCGATGTTTGTCTTTCAGTGAAGAAATTTTTTCTAATATCCACCCTAAACCTCCCTTGGTGTAACTTGAGGCCATTTTTCTTGTCCTATTACTTGTTACTTGGGGAAAGAGACTGAACCCCACCTCATTACAGCATCCTTTTAGGTAGTTGTAGAGAGTGATAAGGTCTCCTCTCAACCTTCTTTTCTCCAGACTAAACAACCCCAGTTCCCTCAGCTGCTCTCATAAGAATTGTTCTCCAGACCCCTCACCAGCTTCTTTGCCCTTCTCTGGACACACTCCAGCACCTCAGTGTCCTTCTTGTAGTGAAGGACCCAGAACTGGACACAGCACTCGAAGTGAGGCTTCATCAGTGCTGAGTACAGGGAGGCAATCCCTTCCCTAGCCCTGCTGGCCACACTGTTCCTCATACAGGTCAGGATGATGTTGGCCACCTCGGCCACCTGGGCACGCTGCTGGCTCATATTCAACTGGCTTTTGACCAACACCCCCAGGTCCCTTTCCACCAGGCAGCTCTCTAGCCATCTTCCCTAAACCTGTAGCCCTGCAGAGGGTTGTTGTGATCCAAGTGCAGGACCTGGCACTTGGCCGTGTATCTCACCTTCCTATTTCTAGCAGGCCCCGAGAACAGTGTGTGTGTGGGGGGATTTGCTGGTTTGTTTTTTTTTGATGCTTGTACTAGAAAGATCTTACATTTATTAGAACTTGGTGGCCTCTGCAGTAACGGGAAGCCTGCTGGCAATGACAAACAGGGCGAAGAAAAGCAGAACATGGCTGTTGCTGTAAACCGCAGCTTTATTTCCAGGCGCCGCACGTCAGGCACTCGGCAGCGCTCTCCTCCTGGGTGTAAGGTTTGGCTGCACCCGNCCTGCAGGCCGTATCGCAGAAGCACCGGGCGAGATGCTAAAATGAAACACCACCGTACGCTTAGGCCAAAAGGGCACCGCTGTCAGAAAAGCCTGATTTTCTTCAATGGCTCTCTTTTTTCATCTCTTCCCTACCTCCCTCTTCCTCCCCAACCGCCCCCCCTCTCCCCCAGCAGTAACGCCTTTTTAATGAGTTTTTAGATGCCTTTTGCTATTTTGATGGAAATGATCATGTCAGGTACTTGCCAGGAGAAGGAGCAAAGAGGTTTGGCAAAAGCGCTGCTGATCAAAGACATTAACTTAAAAAGATAGAATTATGAATGTGCTATTTTCCTTTCAGTATTTGCACTCCAGCCACTACTGACTCCATTGTCCTCGGGTCTGTGAAGCTACTCTGCCGTGCAACACAGTGGAACACCCAGGGGCTTATGATCAAATCAAGCCTAAAAAGGAATTAAATAAAACCCAAGTGTCTTTTGAAATGTCACCCGAGCGTTTCAGCATTCCCCTTCACTCTAAACACGGCAGCCTTTCAGAAGAGTAGGGAAGACCAAGCCAAGGTTAAGCCTCCACAAGGGAGGAAGGAAGGAAGGAAGGAAGGAAGGAAGGAAGGAAGGAAGGAAGGAAGGAAGGAAGGAAGGAAGGAGGGAGCTGAGGCCAGTGAGTCCTGCACTGCAGGATGAAGATGGATGAGGTGGTAATGTTGGACGAGTCAGCCCCAGGAAATGCGGGTCTCTCAAATACCTGCTTTGCGGATGTAGGGGGCTGAGCTAGAGTTGGGACTGTCATAGATGGAACCTCAGCACATCTTGGAGACGGGGAATGGGCATTTTCTGGCCAGCAGAGCCTGTTATGTGCATTCCTAGGAAAAGGCCCGTGGTGGCCCCAGTGGATGTTTTAAGTGCAGCACTGCCAGGAGGCAGGTGAGGCAGGAGCCAGGGAGCCCTGCACTCAGCATGTGGCATTTTCCAGGCCTGGAGGCTGGGATAGTGTTTTCTGAGAGTGGTTAACTTGGATCTCAGTAGTCTGTTCAGCACCTGTTCCTTCTTTCAGATCTGTGATAAAATGACATTCTGCCAGTAACTAGAATGGCCATTAACACACTGATGGAGAACATACTGCTGAGCCTGCTAGACAATCACTGACATGGAGGTGCACACTTAAGTCATTACTCTGACAAGGGTTAGGGATATGCATTGATTTTGGGAGGATGTAGGCACTCTTGAAAATTATTATAATGTAAGGGGCAATTTTATATTTGTGATCTATCTACTCATTTTGAGATGAGGAATTTCTTATGCCACCTAAAGAACTCTTCTCAATACTCTGCAAGGCTAGTAAAGATGAAGCCATTTCTTTCAATAAATGTCCTGCATTATGATTTATAGGACAACATTTCCATTTCCACAAGTATCTGGGGTTTGCAGTTTGAATTTCTATCTTCATAGTGAAGTAACTGTGCTAGCTATCCCAATATTATGCAATAGCTGCCATCCCAAAATAGCCAGCAAACTACCTCCCTCTTCTCTTGCTAGGAGCAGTTAAATACTCCGGAGTGAACGGGGTCTACTCAAGATGGGTTGCACCTCTCATCACTGAGAGACTGCAGCCTCCTCTGTATTCAGATTTCCTTCTGGGGGTCCTTGCAGGATAGATGTCACCTGATTTCTCTGTTCTGAGTGATTGTGACCTGCTTCAGCTTAAGACTTTTCAAGACAAACTCTTGCTTGTCTCTTTAAAGCTGTCATTCTGGTATGTGAAGAATTTCGACTGGTATTTGTGGTCAGTTTAGCTAACCATCTTAGCAGAAAGTGAAGTGTCTTATTTGTGACAGATCTCATTGTGATTCTGGGCATCTTAGGGCAGAGTCCTGTTTCCATTTTAGGGACTGCAGGCTCCACATTTCTGCAATTACAGAAGTATTACACAGGCTAATTAGCAGAGAAACACACCCTTCACAGTTGATATAGTGTCCTATCCTTTCCTTAGGAATAGCAAGCACTAATACCATTACTTGGCATGCAGTAAACTATTTGGAAAACATTCCATGCAGGTTCTACTTTCCAGCTTCAGTTGTGAAGTAAAAAGCCTTTATGGAAGTTTCCAACAATTTGTGTTGTATACCTTGGTTCTAGTTCTTCGTTATGTATCTAAAAAAGCGATGGGGTTTCTCATTTCTAATTAACTTGCCTCTTTGGGGGATTCTTTTATGAATACTGCAAGCTTACTGTTAATTTCTTGCCAGCTGCTAATGCACTGTCTTTTCTTGTTCCACCTGCTTCATATGAAAGCTCTAACATTCACTCGAAATCTTTCCTTTCTCAAATTAATCTTTTTGACATGTAAATGGTACAACTTTAAGAAGTGTCACTGGGAGCTGCATTTAGATGCCCTGCTGCAATTTGAGAACTGTAGCCCTCACCTGGGAAACAGGAAGCAATAGCTGAAGTCTCCTTAAACCTGCCACATAATAGCTGAGTTTCTGGACAAAGCAGGGAAAGGGACACTAGCACTACCACTGCCTTTTTTTGTCCTATGCGGACCATGATTCATCAGATATGCTCTGGAAAAAAAAAAAAAAAAGAGCAGATTGGGCAGTGTAGGAGAGAGAGATGTGCAAACAGCTCATTTCTGAATCCTGGCAGACCTTAGCTGTGAACTAGATGCTAACTGATCAGCATTGCCAGGAGAGGTTATTTAGATACTCAGGGAAATTTTCTGCTGCAAAGATGTGACTGCATGCTTCCAATGTTAGATGGCGAATTAGCTGGGGTTCTGAAGATCTTGGTATTGAGCACAGATGAATGAAGTGGCCGTTAGCTGGAAATACGGTGCTGGAAAAAAAGCTCTATGCTGGAACTCAGTCCACAGGATTAGGAAGATAACCAAACAAGAGAAGGATCTCTCAGGATCTCTGTAGCACTCAAATCTCCAAAATTCCTAAAGGTTTTATAAATCCTATAACTCTTAAAGGTGACTAACTGTCATGATGACATCCTTTTGTAAATCTACACCTTAATCTCCCTGGGCTGTACATCTCCAGGTGTGAAGTGGAGATAGTAGCATATTCCTGATTCAAAGAGGTATTATGGGGGTAAACTAAATATTGTGAAGCATCTAGTGATAAGAACCAGATAATGGCATTGTTTTTCCAGGGAAGACAATAGGAAAGATCCAGTTGGGTTCAACAGAGAAGGTGAGGATTCTCTGCAGGTGTGCAAGGGGCAGAGATTTTCCAGGCAGTACTAAGAAGAGGTGACAATGGCACCACTTGCACTTGCCTTTCTTTAACCTTCTCCTTTCTGGAACTTTTCCCCTGACTTGATTTGGCTTTTGAGTCTTGGCACCCAGAGTGCAGAGCATCCCGAAATGGAACATTGTGTGAACGAGTACAGTGGGTTCTGGCATAGTTTGCACTGGAGTATGCACCTGAGTGGGGATCAGAGCTCCCAGAGAAGCAGATGGGCTCCAGGGAAGCAAAGAATTTAATTGGCAGATCTTTCTCTATTTTTCAAGCTTTTCAATTTCCCTTTCACATTACAAATCACTGAATTAAAAAAAAAAAAAAAAAAAGCCACAGAGACATACAATTCATGTGCTTTGAGACATATGGTTTGTGGAATATGTAACGCATGAAACCTTCAAGGGGAGCTGTATACACCTGAGTGAATTCATCAGTGCATGGAAAAAAAAAAACCCAGACTTCCTCAGGAATGAGCATTGGCAAAGGGGAGCTTGCAATGGGGAGGTTTAAAACAGGCACTAGAGAGAAACCTGTGAACAAAGCTTTTACAGGAGACAATACAGACTTCTTCCACTAGGTGGTGGAAATCTGCCACCATCCAGAGCTTTTAAAAACAGCAAAAAACCCACATAATTATGAAGGGCAGGCTGAATTAAGATAGAAAATAGCTGTAATAACAGCTTACGATGTATCGATTAAAATGAGTTCTCTGCCTGTCGAAGAGACAATCATAGAAAATTATTCTTAATGCTATCCCTGACACAAAGGCAAAAATGTCAGTTAGGGAGGTTTTCTGATGTTTTAGAAAGGGAAATGAAAGAATAATTTAATCTAAATGAATTCTCTCACCCTCTACAGAAGGACTGTCATCTGTAATTTCAGACCATAGGAACTCAGGAAACAAGTCTCTCATGCATTTATTTATCTTCAACTGCCAAAATATATTTTTTAAATTAGTAATTTTAATTAACATGCTTCATAGATGTCCAACAGCCCAAGACTCACTGCCATGTAAGCATTGTTTCTGAAGGTGTCCTCATGGTGGCAGCAAACCGATCAATTATCTAACAACAACAGATTTGAAAATGACACAATTTTCTGTTGTTCTTGGCGTAACTCGTGGCTGGCACAGCAGAGACAAAGCACATGCGCTGGTACTAACATCACAGAAGGAGCAAGGATTTGCAAAGTCACTTGCTTGTTCTAATACAACACCAACAGACAACTGCTGCTGACTATTCCACCCTTCTTTCTTCAAACCTACTCCCAAGCTATATGTGACATATGATTCATGTTTTAAGGTGAAAGCAACTATCCTGGACAGAGTTTTCAAAGATATTGAGGACTTGCTCTCTTCACTGAGATTCACGGCTGTTATCTCAATAGCAATTCAGATATCTTAGAGAATGAAGTCATCAACATACCATTTTGGGAAAAAAAAAAAAAAAAGAAGAAAAAAGGAGATGGTGAGATACATGGTTTAAAGAAGCTGTCATTTGGATAGTGAGCTTGTCTCTGATTGAACAAGAGACAATAAATCATGTTCTTGTTAATGTCATTCTGAGCATGATGGGTTCACCTTCTGATCCATTTTATTAGAACCTATATTGCCAAAATCCACCCTCATAAATTATAGCTGGTGTTTACATCTTCTTTCCCGGAAAGGTATCAGACCCGAACACAGCCTCAATGTGTTTCTGCTCAGTGCAATCATTATCAATGTTGAGTTCTGTTCATCACACAGAAAAATTTCCTCATTTATGCATAGACAGACCTCAGTGTTGCTGTTGAATTCCTTGATTTCTTCTTGGCATCTCATAAAAGTGGCTTGTAGTGGGCTTAAAGTCTAAACTCTTAAGAGGACTGGGATGAGGTTCCAGTTAATGAGTTACAGCTAATCAGTGCTCCTCTGGTCCTGTTAATGAGGGTCACACCAACTCTACTCCTTCATATCATTGTCAGGGAATACGATCTTGCCATCTGATCTCTCTCCTTGGCCTGCCTATTTGTTCTCTGAGCAGCCTACGTGTTGCATGAGTACCCCACCGATCTGTGCAATAGCTGTGATACTTGCTCTTTCTGCCAAAGACACCTTGCATTTCTCAGTATGGTCTGGAAAGTTTCCCCTGCCCTCTTCAGAATGGTCTCCACACCATTTCCCTTCTTACCTACTTCTCTCCTGTCCTCCCCGAGACAGACAGTGATTTTTGATTGTGGTTACGCAGCGATGTCGCAAGCAGGGAGGCTGTGCCCAACTAGGCTGTCTTCGTCCCCAGTAGCCTTGTAGCCAGAGAGTGCCAGCCCTGCTGTCCATGTGGGTATTTTTATGTGACTACTTTTATTGGCAGTGTTCTTAGATTTAATTAGTTGTGGTGGTATCAGTCTTCTTTCTGCTGCTTCTCTTCTCCTTTTTCCAGTCAGGGATTGGGTTTGGATCAATCTTAGGTAAATATCTTGACTAGTGTATAGCAATCAGACCTTTCCCCTAAGTTACAGTATCTGTTACGTTTGTCATTTCCACAACATCAAAGCACTTCTCTTCCTGCTCTCACAGTCTTTGTTACATGTATCACATTCAGCTAAAATATACCTTCAGCATTGCTGTTGATAGGATGAATGGTGACTGAAAATAGTCAATTGGCAAGCTTGTCTCTGCATCCCTGTAGTCGGTAGGACGGGGTGGGAATGCGCTGTGTGACCTGCTGTACTAACAGGTCACTGTGCCTCTGCTCTACCTCTGCCAATAGGCATCCGTGCACAGGAAACAGCCACCAGCAAATTGTCTCCTTCAGCCTCAGCCTGGACAGCAGAGAGAGATCTGTGAAATTCTTAGCTGGCTAAATAATTAAAAATATGCATAAAAGTGCTAGAAACAGAAGATTTCTTTATGTATATACACACACACACCCATATATATATATCTATCTGAACAGGTTTTTCTGCATGAAGGCCATTTTGTTGCCTTTATGATGCTTAGTGGATTATGAAATTAAACTGTACTATGTAGCAAATGGGGCTGGGTACTAACAGGAGAATTTTGAAAAAAGACATTCACAGCCAAGTGGAAAACAAAACAGAAATCATGTTAGCACCTTTCTTGAGAATAACCGTGAACTCCAACACTGATAGTAGCAACCAGAGGAGAGCCTATTCAATTCTGTTTACTTTAAGAGCCCTTCTTATCACCTTTCCTTTCCCTTCCCTGGATAAAGTGATTGTGCCAGGAAACCTGGTTACACTTTATCTGCAGCTTGATTAGCAAAAAATAATGGAGCATTACAGTGCTTATTCTAAAACTAGTGTAAAATAGTCTTCCATGAATCAGCCATTCATGTACTTGGGTGACTACCAAAAGTTGATAAACTTTTTCTGGGTGGGTTTGGTTTGGGTTTTTTGAGATGATTATTTGGTTGCTGCTCAACTGAAATCTAAGCATACCAATATGCTGGTTACATATACCTTACAATGGGGAGTTCTGATCAGAGCTGAAATGCAGTGCTATAGCGATGAATGCCAGAAAACCTCAAATTAGCTGGCAATACTCAGACAGATATAGCTGGCTGTAACTAGATTAATTTTCTCCTATTAATTAAAAGCTGTGTTCTTTTTCCTGGGTGTTTTTTATGGACTGCTGATAACCACAGTAAATAATATTGCAATGGAAATGCTAATAAAGGAGTTGCTTATTCCCTTTTTGTTTGATTTATGGAATGTCATTCAAAAAGTTAAGTTGTTTGAAGAGCTGAAGACAGTCTCTTTTTCTTTTTTTTTTTTTTTTTTTTTTTT
>VZTM01011271.1:365-18533 GCA_013400555.1 Jacana jacana | reverse complement strand
CTATTAATATAATTTTTCCTCAATGCTAATCAATATAAGGACACCACTGAAGACTATCTTTTCCTGTTTATTTTAACAATATCAGTTCTGTATCTTCCAGATCAGTTATGCTTTTCACATTTTATGAGTATATAGGATTGAGATTTTACAGGGAGTATGTCTGGCATATGGCTTGGCATATGGCTATTGTTTGTTTGTATTCCCTCATCTCTTCTCTATAAATTCTTAAAGATTTTTTTGGAACAAAATCTTTGGTTTTTCTGTAAGCCAATGACATCTACCGTAGGGATAAAGGCTAACTCTTAATTGCCAGAATAACCAAGAATGTTTGGCATAGTTTTATGCAACATATGCGTCTTATTTAATTTTTAAAAATCTCCTCTGCTTTAAAGACATTTATGAACAGTTCATCTACCTCTAATGTATTCTGCAAAATCTTCAAATTATCCTGCTTGAATTCTAAAGAGAATTAACTTTATTTTTCTAATATATTGTTTTCCAACCAAGTGTTAGCTCTGCATCTGTGTCAATTTCTCGTTTGACTTTATAATTTCAAGGGGTATGAGTAACCAAGGAGTCAATTTGTACTGTAACTTGAAGGTAACTCCCTGAGAAGCTGCAGTGCTTTTTCCTGTGAAGAAGTTTTTGGCATCACTAAAATCTATTGCTAGTGGGAATTTTACCAGCTGAGCTCTTATTCAGTAAAATAAGCAAGCTATACAACCACCTACATACCATCTTACTTGTAAATATACACATACCTAAGATGCTATGGTGTTTTCTATTTGACTTCAAAATTCTGAATCCTAATTCAGTAAAAAAACAAACTTCAGCGCTTTTATTTTGTAAGAGGTTTCTGCCAAATGAAGTTGTATGTGCAAATGCTCAAAGATAAAGCATGTCTCTTGGTATTTCCACAGACTTTGTTATAGCCTTAACTTTCAGGAAACTTGATTCATTGAGTTTTGACCATGTATAATAGCCACATAATGAAGAAAATATGATAGCGTATAAATTCATCTGGGTTAGTATCCTTTGCTGTAATCAGATAATGGGGTTGAATAATATGAACATATAAATACTATGCAGCTGACCATAATTTGCTGCTTCAGCTGGTCCCCCCATAGTATCATAATGAAGATGGTGATAGTGTCAAACTATTGTAAGTCTTGTACTTTTCCATCTCTTTCCTTGTCTTCCAAGTCTCCATCTTAAGATGTATTACTTTGCCCACTTATATGCTTCATTAACCATTCTTTTCATGCCCAATCATCATGGTAATCCTATCATTCTTGGTACAATTTCTCATTTTCTAATATCTGTTATTACATTTGTTTGTGGACATAGAGAATTCTCATGCTGGAATGACAGCTGACATCTGTTAAGATAAGAATATAAAAAAATGGTGGAAAATACCTCATCCTATTACTGCAGATCCTTTATATTTAGTTAGTGCTCGGTGAACCGCCAAAATTTGAAGTTATGTTTTTTAATTATAGCTTACCCTTGATCACAACAGTTTGTGCAGTGGTTTACCTCCTTCATTTTATTATATTATCCAGGATTGTGTGATTCATAACTGAAGCAATGCTGTTTTAGTTTACCCTCTTATGTCTTCTCAGTTTTGGACCAATTGAGTGACTTTATAGGATATTAGAGGTGAAATACAATTGCTCTGCAGGTACAATGAGATACACATTTAAGACAGCTAAAACTGAAAACATGAGTAAGTTGTCTAGATATCACTACCTAGTTGTACTCGAGAGTTTTCAGGACATCATATCTGGCCTCTACAACCATTAAAGAATAGTGGAGTTCTTTTGTAGGTCTTTCCTTCATATCTCCCAGCCACAGTTAGGTGTCTCAGATATCCGAAGTTGTACAAGATGTTAATTTCCTATATCTAGTCATAGGTTGTGTTGCAAGTGTCAACATATGAGGTAGTATCTAAATTCCTATCTTGATTTCAATAATATAGGCCTCAACAGATATCGGCATGGAGGTGACAGGTAGGTAACAGGACTAAAAGGTATCTTGTGGTTTTTTGAGATGGTAATGGAAGACTGGGAGGAATACATCATGTCATCTTAAATATCACCAGATACCTATCTTAGGCAACAAAATTGCTTTCTTAGTCAAAGCAATCAATTCAGCTAAGATTTACCTTATCCTAAAGAAAGCATCTGGTGACCATTCAACTTAGAATCTCTCCATGCTTCACTGACAGAACTGAGTGTATCGCCACTGACAGTTATGGGAGCGTGATGTCATTTAACTTACCCTTAGACACTCAAATGTAGATGTGAAATTTTTAAATGTCAGAATATTAAACAGGATCGCACCACACATCACTTCTTTAGATTTTTAAACTTTATGTGTAATATTTTTAGATTTCAGAATCTGTTGTGGATTTGAACACCTGTGAGTTTAATGCTCTGTGACAGAAAATGTACTTTATCTGATGCATTTCAAGACAGAATTAATATTGAGTTAAGAATGGATGACTTGTATAGGGAGAGGTGCAAAAACGTACTGAAAGTTTGACATAACAGTATCTAACTCATGTTCCTTGTGATGTAGTGCATAAAATCAGGAAACATCTAGACATCAAAATATTGCATTCCAGAGGGACCTGGACAGTATTCAGAGCTAGGTCTCATGAGGTTCAACAAGACCAAGTAAAAGGTTCTGTATATGTGTTGGGGCAATCCCAAGCACAAATACAGGCTGGGTGGAGAATGGATTGAGAGCAACCCTGAAGAGAAGGACTGGGCAATGTTGGTGGATGAGAAGCTCAACATGATCTGGCAAGGTGCACTTGCAGCCCAGAAATCCAGTTGTATCCTGGGCTGCATCAACAGAATTCTAGGTCAAGGCCAGCAGTTAGAATGAGGTGGTTCTCCTCCTTTACTCTGCTTTCATGAAACGCCAGCAGAGCTACTTCAGCTCTGGGGCCCCTAACAAAAGAAGGATATGAATCTGTTGGAGTGGATGCAGAGGAGGGCCATGGAGATTATCAGGATGGACCTCTCCTATAAAGACAGGTTGAGAGAGCTGGAATTGTTCAGCCCGGAGAGGAGAAGTCACTGGGGATAAGACTCCTCATATTTGCCTTCCAGTACCTGAAAGGGGGCATACAAAAAAGATGCATTTTGGGCATCATTTTGGGAGGGGCTTTTATCAGTGAGTGTAGTGATAGGGCAAGGGTAACAGTGTTAAAATGCAAGGGGGGAAATTTAGATTCAATATTAAGAAGAAATTCTTTACTGTGGAGGTGGTGAGGCACTGGAACAGGTTGCCCAGGGAAGTTGTGGGTGCCCTGTCCCTGGAGGTGTTCAAGACCAAATTGGATGGGGCTTTGAGCAACCTAGTCTAGTGGCAAGGGGTGATAATGAACATGATCATGAACATGATCATGATCATGAAGGTCCCTACCAACTCAAACCATTCTATAACTCTATGATCTAGCACATTGTCATCTTTTAATGACTGGAAATTTGGCTAGTAATAAATTTGCACTATTTACCCTGACAAAACAAATTTAATACTTTCCCTCTTCATATATGAATTTTATGCTACCTTTTACACTGCTGGGCTAGTAACTTCTTCAACATCTCCCTAATTTTATGCACAAGTGATCTTAGTAGCTCCANTTGTATCCTGGGCTGCATCAACAGAATTCTAGGTCAAGGCCAGCAGTTAGAATGAGGTGGTTCTCCTCCTTTACTCTGCTTTCATGAAACGCCAGCAGAGCTACTTCAGTTCTGGGGCCCCTAACAAAAGAAGGATATGAATCTGTTGGAGTGGATGCAGAGGAGGGCCATGGAGATTATCAGGATGGNGAAAAAAGCATGTGGAGTGCATTTTGGTTTCATTTCACCTAATTTTTCCACTCTGATATCTCTAGCTGCCCCAGAAGGGCCCCAACTCAGTAAAACCGCATGACTGCAATTCCTCTCACCAAATGCTGAACTGCAGGAGTTATCTACATTTGAGCTACTCATCCTTTGTAGTCTCTGAGAAGTATAAAAATGTATTGGTAATTAATCTGACATGTTTTAAATTGCAGTTTTACAATAGAAGTATTGTACCTGGTAAGCATTCATATCTCTCTGCTGCTTCTAAAGGAAGCCGTCAGTGACTAGTTCAGATGAGGGTACAGGTATTCCATATGTATATATACATGTACACAGATATTCCAGTGTATTTCACCTATGAGATCCTACTCAATAAAGGTTATTTAGTAACTCTACTGTGACAAATTCAGTTTCTGTTATGGAGAGTTACTTGTTAAATAATGCAACAATACCATTTCTGCTTGATAGTATCCTAAAGTGGAAGTCAACATCTTTGTGATAGATAAAAACATATCTCTATGACAACTAAAATATCTCATGCCAGTATCTAAATGTTGGTTTCACATAAAGAAACTTTAAATTATTTTGACATAATTTCCCCTGACACTGTATGCTCTTTCATACCAGTGGTTGAACATACAAACTTATGTTCAAGGAAAGCCAACAAATACCTTCTTGTTGCGTTCTTTCAGTGGAATCCAAATAGACTTTACAGATCACAGCTTGGAAGAGTCAGATACAGAAAGTGTTTATAAATGGTGAGAGATGCAGAATAAGAATTTCACTACAGATTGTAAACTCCTAAAAATTAAAACAGAACTGAAATACGTAGTAGTTGATTTCAGTAAGCTCCCAATATAAAAATAGGACACTGCATAACTCAATGAATTTTTCATGCTTCATGTTACTATTAAGACATGCTCTGAAAACAAGGGTTTGTTAATTTCTTGTGCTTCAGTACAGTAAAATGTGTTCCTATGGATGATCCTGAAAGATGAAATATATATATATGTATATATATGTACATTTAGGAGCAAGTAATGTTGCCAGTCATGGAATGATGTAAAATAAAATATAAAAAGACTTGAGAACAGTAAAACTGTTTTATCTTTGAATGTGCACACATTAGTCCCTTTCCACTATTCATGTAATATATTTATGGGAAGAAACTAAGAAAAGTTACAGATCAAAAAACCCACTGACGTCCTGATTATCTACAGGCATCACAGTAGATATGTATTGATGTCATATTCCTAAACAAATTACTTACAGCCAGTCAGTTGGTACCTGAGACCCTTACAGTTGGACAAAAAATTCAGCAGCACCTGAATATAGCATAACAGAAAAATCATTAACTGGGACCTGTGGACCATACGTCTATGCACGGTACAGTCACTTGGGATTATCACTTTCTAGGTTTAGAATTAAGGGTGCAGTACATTCTAAGACACTTCATTATTTAATCTTAGAGACAGCAATTTATTCCCATTGTAGAGCAACAAGAATCATAGAATCATAGAATCATTTAGGTTGGAAGAGACCCTTGGGATCATCAAGTCCAACCATCAGCCCTACTCTACAAGTTCTCCCCTACACCAGATCCCTCAACACCACATCTAATCTACTCTTAAACACAGTCAGAGAGGGTGACTCCACCACCTCCCTGGGCAGCTGATTCCACTGACTGACCACTCTTGTTGTGAAAAAATATTTTCCTAATATCAAGCCTAAACCTACCCTGCTGCAGCTTGCAGCCATTCCCTCTTGTCCTGTCGCTCATTGCCCGTGAGAAGAGACCAGCACCAACCTCCCTACAATGCCCTTTCAAGCAGTTGTAGAGAGTGATGAGGTCTCCCCTCAGCCTCCTCTTCCTTAAACTAAACAATCCCAACTCCCTCAATCGATACTCATAAGCCTTGTTCTCCAGACCTTTCACCAGTTTCGTTGCCCTCCTCTGTACTCGCTCCAGCACCTCGATATCTCTCTTGTGCTGAGGTGCCCAGAACTGGACACAATACTCAAGGTGTGGCCTCACCAGTGCTGAGTACAGGGGGACAATCACCTCCCTACTTCTGCTGGTCACACTATTCTTTATGCAAGCCAGGATGCCATTGGCCTTCTTGGCCACCTGGGCACACTGCTGGCTCATGTTCAGCCTCCTGTCGACCAGCACCCCCAGGTCCTTTTCTGCCAGGCAGCTCTCCAGCCACACTGCCCCAAGCCTGTAGCGATGCATGGGGTTGTTGTGGCCCAAGTGCAGGACCTGGCACTTGGCCTCGTTGAAGGCCATGCCATTAACATTGGCCCATCTATCCAGTCTATCCAAGTCCCTCTGTAGAGCATCCCTGCCCTCAAGCAGATCAACACTCCCACCCAACTTAGTGTCATCTGCAAACTTACTAATAGTGTTTTCTATGTCCTTATCTATATCATCAATGAAAATATTAAAAAGGAAAGGCCCCAATACTGAGCCCTGAGGAACACCACTTGTGACCGGCCGCCAGCTGGATTTAACTCCATTGAGCACCACCCTTTGGGATCGTCCTTCCAGCCAATGCTGGATCCAGCAGATCGTACGTTCGTCCAGGCCATGAGCAGCCAGTTTTTCCATCAGAATGTGGTGGGGGACAGTGTCAAATGCTTTTCTAAGGTCCAGATATATTATATCCACTGTCTTCCCCCCATCCAACAACTGGGTTACCTTATCATAGAAGGAGATCAGGTTCGTCAGGCAGGACTTGCCTTTCATAAACCCATGCTGACTAGGCCTGATCCCCTGGTTGCTCATTACATGGCTAGTGATAGCACTCAAGATGATCTGTTCCAGACTGACAGGTCTATAGTTTCCTGGATTTTCCCTTCTGTCCTTCTTATAGATGGGCATTACATTTGCCACCTTCAAGTCTATCGGGACCTCTCCAGTCAGCCACGATTTAAGGAAGATGATGGAGAGAGGCTTGGCCAGCACGTCTGCTATTTCTTTCAGCACTCTTGGGTGTAACCCATCCAGTCCCATAGACTTGTGTGCATCTAGGCAGCATAGCAGGTCACTGATCACTTATCTTAGAGCTCTCTTCTGATGAGAATTCTGGGGTATTTTGTTTTTGAAATTGACAACATTTTAATGTAAAGGATATCTTACAACAACATAATTGTCATTTAAAAATGATAGATTATATTCTTTATCTACCTTTGCTTTTCCCCAACAGACATAATGAAGTTCATGCTGGTGTAGCATTTCAAAGCATGTGACCAATTTTAAAAGAAAAAGAAGCTGAAAAAAAGTATTATACCTAAGTCATTCTCTACATATTTTTGTTCCCACTGGAGCAAATCTTGTTTCAGTTACTGACATTCATGAGAGACTTTCCAGAGATTTTGCTGAGTTTAGATAAGACTGCGCATGATTAATGTCCCTTTTTAGCTGGATACTCTGCGTAGGGGTATACTGCCTGTATCAGATTCCAAGCCCACACATAGAATTTTTCTCCAGCCTTTTCTGCTGTCATCTGGAAAGATGAAGAACTACTTCTGTTAACTCCCTCCCTGATAGCAAATAAGATATTTTGCTTGCAATCATAGCCTAAGGAATTGGAAAATACATCTCAAGGAGTGAAAACAGAAAACAGGACCTGGATATGGAAATGTCTACGCTGGATATGATCTGAACTCCATCTAACCATATGTTCTAACACACAAGCAGAAAAACACTAACCACCTCAAGGGAAGGTACAGAAAAAGCAGCCTTTTATAAGCAAATATAAGCACTTCAATAAGTAAAAATTGACTACAATTCTGAGTGATAACCTTGTACCTAAAAAAAAAAATAAAAATTATTGACTAGTAAACAGGAAGTTTAATTGGCTTGCTTTCATTATTTTTAATTCTTTCAATACCTTGTCTTAGACTTTTCCCTGTTTACCACCTGGTATAACCTGTGATACATGAGGTTTAAGGTGTTTAATGCCATTTCTAACACCCTAGTATACTGAAGATATACATTTGGGACTGGAGTGCACTCTTCTGGGAAAACAGCTTGAAATCAGGCAAGATACACTTGGGCATTTCAAATCATGTAATATTTTCATCGGGCAAATAAATGTTATCCACTATGTGAAGTGCTTTGTTAACACTTCTAATTTTCCTATCCATGGTTTTGTTTGAAGCATCTGGGATAAACAGCAAGACTTTTTCTTCTCCATACAGTTTTTTTCTGTACTTTTAGCTTGACTCTACCTGAATTGCTTTCAAGTTCAGTTTCTCTCCCCACCAGTTTCACTCCCCAGCAGTTTCTCCAGTATTCATGTAGAATTTCATGTTCTATATGTTGTGTAACATTTTACATATTTCATATTTATATTAAAATATTTTAGACATTATTTTCCATTTATTGGTTATTCATGCTAATTCCTGTTAATTTTTTAGCCACAGCTGTATGGAGGATGTTTACACTGACCCTAAGAATAGCTATGTAAAAGCTTTAATGAATGTATTGTTCCTGGTGATATTACCAGTAAAGGCAAACAAACCTTAAGACCCCAGCTTAAGACTGACCTGAGTATGTATCTATTCCATGATATTTCCAGGAATTCCAGCGACTGTGTTGACAGCATTTATATTTGATAAGTTTAATACTGGGGCTTTTTAAACAGTAAGAATCAGCTGGGTTTGTTTTATAATTTTCCTGTTGTTTTTAAATGTTACACAAAACCACAGAGAGCAAATAAACATGCACACTTCTAAGAATAATAAGCATATAATTCAGTATGAGATAAAACTATTGCAATGCAGGGTGACTTTAAATCCGTACAATTGATCTTGCAAATGTCAATACATTCATAGATTATTGTTTGTATTTCAAATGTATTCTGTTGATAAGAACAAGTAATAGATATACAATATGATCTTTCTAGATCTTTCAAAAACTTTTCCAGTATAATATAGAATGCAATGATACACACGGTTTTAAAGTCAGTTCCATCTCCCCCAAAACAAACATATTTAGAGAAACCAGTGAAAATAAGGGGACACGTGATTATTTGTGGTACTGAAAATATTCAGCACCCATGAACTTCTATTGAGTATTTCTATGGAAATCTTGAGGTCATACTAACTTTTTCAAGGTGAAATAAACCACCATGGCTAAAATAAGCCTTTAAAGCTTATGACTTAAAAGAATAGACTGAAGTCTTTAGATTATGCCGTATTACTATTGTTGTTTCCTGAAGACTTCAGGTAAATTTTGTCACAAGAAAAATAAGGTTGGCTAAGAAATCTCAGTGGTGAGATTCAGAAGGGATAACTGCCAGCAGGAATTGTAAAGAAAAGGTTTAGCTAAATCTTTTGTGTTTGCCCAGCTTGGCTATGAGGCAAGTAGAAAGACAATACAAAACATGAGAGAGAAGTATTTAAATGGCATTAGGGTATTGTTGTTGTTGCAGTGCTATCTTGTGTTGCTGGGTTGGGTTTTTTTTTCAGAACTTGCCCAGGAGAAAGGTAATTGTGCAATTAATTTTCAGTTATGTTATAAAGCTCTTTGGTTTTATAGACTGCAAATAAAAGGCTGTAAAGATATTTATGCTCTTGGTATTTTCATGTGATGGGGTTGGCAATGACTATGGTCCTGACCAATATTTTAGCTCATAAAGTTTGCAAGAAGCTGGGCTGACCAGCCACCGTATATAATAATCAGCTGGGACTGACCACGGCACTTGGATCTGTTTTTTGACTAGCCATGCAAGTGTTCAGATTCCTCTTTGTTTAATCCCTAATTAAACCTGGAGAGTGCTTCCCATTTCTGACTGTGGTTCACAGTTTCAGTTTTAAATTGTTTGCTTCCTCTTAAGCTGTGGGTTGATTCATTTTCTTATTTATGCTTATCTTCCCATTCACTTAGGAATATAGTGGGAAAAATCTGTGTGTGCTGTATATCTTGTCTTTGTCTTCTTAAGCATCGTTTCAGGTTGGGCCCAAACAGTTCTTCCTAGTGTGTAATGAGGTGGACACAGAAAACAGCCATTGGGTGTGCAGCAGCACTTTGGCCTTTGTTGGCTTTTCATGTTTTCTTCTTACCAAGGGTTGGGGAGAGGGATGTGGAGAGAATAAACTTACAGGCTACAAAGCACGTTAAATATTCAAGAGGGTGACTCTTTTGTCACTAATGCAAAGGTTTGTCTGCAGTGAGATAAAGTACTTTAAGTGCCAGTTGTCATGTATTTTATTTTTGCTTTTTTCCTTCTTTCACCTGTAAATCAGACTCAAGATTTGGAGAAAGAAGCATTCTTGCCTGTCTACCTCATTTACCTACTTGGGAAATTTCTGAATACCCTAAATACAGATGTTAGGCTTCTTGTACCTGTGTGTTTATCTCAAATCTCACATGAACCCTAATGCATATTTCTTGATGGTCATTCCCAATGCATGCTTGTAAGAACACTTTTGTAATGAAAAGAGATTAAGAGAAAGAATATAAATAATTTCTGGATTTATATCTAGCTTGGTGCAAGACTAAAGGAGATGACAGGGTCTTTATCCTGCTTTTCTTCCTTTTTGTGTTTAATTTGATAGAATGGTGCCTCCAGCACCCTCGTACAGGTTTAACAACCTCACAACAAACCACAGAAAATACTCGGGATGCAGTGGTAGTAAGCAGCATATAGAAACCTCCTGGCTATTCCACTTGCCATAAGAAGCACATTGTTTGTTTTACCATAGAATCATAGAATCGTTTAGGTTGGAAGAGATCCTTGGGATCATCAAGTCCAACCATCAGCCCTACTCTACAAAGTTCTCACCTACACCAGATCCCTCAACACCACATCCAATCTACTCTTAAACACAGTCAGGGATGGTGACTCAACCACTTCCCTGGGCAGCCCATTCCAGTGTCTGACCACTCTTTCGTNTGCTGGTCACACTATTCTTTATGCAAGCCAGGATGCCATTGGCCTTCTTGGCCACCTGGGCACACTGCTGGCTCAACCAGCATGTTGAAACCATGTGACATTACGTATTTTATCTTTCTACCCTTAAGGAATTTTATGCTGGAAATCTTACAAGATCTTCTTGCCTGGATAGCTTTGGTCACTGCTGAATCTAGCTCTAAGGACAAAAGGATTGCACAAGTAAAAGGTAAAACCTTTTAACAAGAGGGCTCCACTGTACCTTTTTGCTCTCATTGCTGATTCATGATAGAGCTCCCACCACTGTGCTTCTGCCAGAGGTCTCCATTTTAATTGTATTGATCTGTCAGGCAGAAATACATATGTTAAATACTTCTGGTATGTTAAAGTTAAATTTTTAATGAGATTTGAATGTCTTCTATATTCAAAGATACTCCTGAAATAATCAATGAATTCTCAGGGTGGGGGCTGCCCGTGGAATGGGCAAGGTGGTCCTCCTTGGCTGGATCTGGGGGTTGGTGGGACAAGGAGGATCTACCCTGCTTGACTGATGGTCCCAGGTTGGGCTAAATTTGGGTTCTGGACCATGGGCAAAGGTAGAGGGTGGTCCCAGGGAAGGCTGGAAGTAAATATCTCAAAAATGCAGTACATTCTGAAATAAAGTTAGATTACTCCTACCTGTTACTTGCAGGGCTCCAGGTCCTGTTGAAGAAAAGTGTTCAAGTATTTTTAACACTTCTGTATGTAATTCAATTAATGGAATAGTTGATTTGCTCCTCTGTTTTGATAGGCGATTTCTTTCTTTGGGTTGATTTTTTTTTGTTTTTTAACATCAGGTGTATACTACAGTGAGATGAAAGCTAACATCATAAATGTCACCATAGAAATGAAGTATGAAAATCGAGGGTATGTTCAGCAATTAGTTTATCCAGATTGTTTCCTCTAAGAGACAGACAATATTTATATTTTCAGATTTTACAGCAGATAAAAAGAAATTACAGTGCAGCTGAAATAAACACTGAGCTTGAGCCTGCTCATAATTTTGGGTGAAGATTAAAGTTAAGGGTATTTTTATGTTCCTAGCTAAATTACTATTAGAAAACCAAACTTACCAATTTTAAGAATTTATGATCCTATTTTATTTGGAAATTGAGAGAACAGGCAGAATAATTTATTAATCTAAGGTTCATGATGACTGTACAAAAAACCAAAACAAACGGACTGACAAAATGCAACCTTAATTTTCTTTCCTCACTTTGTTTCTAAAAAAATCTTTTAGAAACACACCTTCACATCACGCTCTTGACTGATGCTTGTCATTGCCACAGCAATCTGTGAAAAAGAAAGCAATAACAGTAATACATCATGAAATCTGTCAACCATTGCTAGAGAAAAAAAAGACTACTGAATACAGGACTTTTGTACACCTTACAAAAGTATTGTGTTTCTTAAAGCCAGGAGGATAAAGATAAAGATCTTTGACCCCAAATTTAGAGAAGGTACATAAGGGACTTCTGTTCAATAGGGTGCTAAAACTTTCTAGAACTTCACTAAATAGTAGAAGTAGTGTTAAGTTTGGGGAGTTGTATGTAAAACATCTGGTCTAAAATAGACCAAAGAATCTACAGGCTAGGCTACCTGTAGATTATTTTTCTCCATTTTTAGTTTATGCTAGTCCACGTGTCTAAGTGTGTAGGTCCCCAGTCAGTATTCAGGGTAAAGAATACACAGCTGAGTCAGGGCTTTGCAGAATCCTATAGCAAAACAGGGATGTGGGAATTCCTCCTTCTTTTCTCTATCTATATTAAAAGTGCAAACAAGCATACCAAAACATACCATCTCTTTCAGGAAATCCAAAAGAGCATTGGATTAATCTTGGGAAGAAAACTTGTAAGAAAAAAGTAAGCTGCAATGATTTAATTGATCTATTAAGGCACTGTTTGACCTCAGAAGTACTCGATTTGTAAATATATTTCTTCTGTCCAGTAAACTGATAGAACTGGACAACTGATGTATAATAATTGTGCTGGTTCTAATTTTTCTCTGATCTAAAATCAAGGCCACGTTAAGGCAGAATCTCTCCTAAAGTGTTGTTGCCATGGTATGTATTATAAAACCTAGAATACATACTATATAGTGCCCAGTAAAATATCATAGCAGTTTGTTTCCAAGAGTAAAAAGAATTTAAATATACAATATACCAGTATTTATATAAACAATTTACAGTATTTTATAATCACATAGGAACTGTTAATGATGGTTGCTCTACATGCTTACTGCTGTGTGCAAAACTTAATTCACAGTGTGTTCAGATAAAAACATGTGTAACAGGGTTTCTACTGGATGACATTACAACAAACTCTTTTATTCCATTTGACATGCAGCAATGCTCATTCCTGTTCTTCAGTGACATTCCGAGAAAATTGTTATACTTTAAAATAGAGCTTGAGATGCATTGCAAGGTGCTTTATTATCTTACTATTTAGTCAAACCTCACTGCATATTAAAATTGCTGTGAAAATGAAACATCCATATCTGAAAACCTATTTCCTCTGTTAAGAGATGGTTTTCCATCATTAAAAGTTAGATCTTTCTTCACAATGTAACCTATGCCTTTCAATCCTTTTTCAGATTAACTGTTAATTCCACAAAAATTAGCACTATTTTAGGGCAGCCTGTTTTATAATTTTTATCCTATTTTTATTGGCAATTTGAAAATTCATATTTTAGGAGTTTGGAAGGCTATTTAAATTAGTGATAAAATTTAAGGGAAGAGAGGGAAGATCACATTTTTTCCTGTTACAGTTAAAACAACTAGAATAGCATCAGCCACTCTTGAAAAAATGAAAGAATAACATTTTTTATCCTAAACTAGCAAAGCAAGTTTAAGTAGCCCATCAGACATGATAATGCTTGCCATCAAATTACAGGGTCCCTAACAGTGTCTCACAAACAGTAGGATTCTGCACGTGATTCAGCACCAGCTACTACTGCCAGGAGTAGTAAGGGTATAGTTATTGTGGTCATGGACCACGGAGAAGATATCCATGAGAACTGCAGTTTACAGATGAGAAGTTTGGTGATCATTTAGGAATCAAGAATATGCACATCAGAGCATATAGTTTACAATGAACTGGACTGGAGACAGAGAAGAATACCAGAAGCCTCACTCCGTAACACTAAAGAAAATATATATTGGAAAAATTGTATATTGTTATATGTTATTGGCAGACATTGTATTCTTATTTAAAATCAAACATTATTAGTTCTCCATTATTTATTATTAAATATTATTAATAGTCTTCCAGTAATTATTCTGAAGGAGAAATTAAAGCCGGAAAAGTTGAAGAGTTAGTCATCTAGAGATAAAAGGGGGAGTCATGGACAAGGGAAAATAGTTCTGAAAGATTCAAAAAATGCAAAGTCACTACTGAAAATGAGTCCTTTAATGACATAGCAAAAGAGACTGAGGACAAAGAAGTAGCTAGGTGTTCAAGTCACCAGGTGTTCAATGCCAAGGCTGGCTGGATGTAGCAGAACGAAAGAGCTGAACGACCCCTTTGCCTGACAGAGTTAGAAACAAGATGAAGTGTGTGCTGTACAGTGCCACATCTTTTCTCTCACTCTGTCAACAGCAGACAGTGCTAAGGAGTTGGCTGGCAGCCACACACTGTATGCAGAACGCGTGAGTTCACAGTGCTGCAGCAGGGAAGCAGCAGATGGTGGTGTGTGGTGAAGGGTAAAGCCCTCTTAGTCCTTCCCTCAGCCACCAGATCCAGGTCTGATTCAGACAAAGTACTTAGTACAGCTGACCAGTTACTTAGGGGTTCCAGATTTGATAAATGTGGTGGGTTTGATAAATGTTAGTATAGCTGGAAAATTCCATTTAACTTAATAAATTCACTCAAAGATGAACATCCTGTCTGATGGAAATAGATGTACTTTTGTCATTCGATTGTATAGAAACACTGTTAAATAGCTTTACTTGGCTTCTGTTGCTACATAATGTTTCTAAAAAAAAGAGAGATCAGGAGAGAAAGAATCTTGCCTTGTAAGCTTCTGAAATTTTTTAAGATAATAAATAAAGAAGTAAGAAAATAGTTGACAGGACCTATAATATGAAGGAGGAAGTCAAGCAGGGAAATAAAGTATTTTTCCCCTTGGTTCCTTCAAAGACATCTATCCTAGAAAAGCCCTAGGAAGACTAAAATTATGGTCTTAAAGGAGTCTTTAATGTAGCGTGGATGCACCTAGCTACTTACCATATGTTCAACAAAAAGACTACTGAGCAACAGGTAACAAGCAACTTTTATATTCATTATAAGAATGAAAAGAATAATGCATTCAACGACTGTTCTAATATTTTAGAAGTCTAGTGAAAAACATAACTTTAAATCTTTGTTCTATATTCCCCCATGGTACCAAACCCAAACAGCAGATGTCTTGTGTATGTGTGTACTGGGACCATCTGATGGTAATCTAATTATTTCTAAATTTGAAAACTCATCTTTGATGGGACATAAAAAGCAAGTGTTGCTGCTTCTGTCACCTTAATTTTCAGAGCACTACTATGAGTATTTCAGAACAGTTTATGTTCTTTCCATTGCAAGTTGTAAACTAAATGAAGAGTACTGATCAGCATTAATTATCAGCACAGCAAAATACAGCATACAACATCATATTGCTGCTTTTTTTCCTACAGGACAGTTTGATTACTTAAAAGCTGAAAAGAGAAGAAAAGATGTAGCATATTCAAGGATTGTTTCTCAAGATCTTGCGATTTAGTGGCTCCTTATAAGGTTACTTGTTTATTCTTTCATATTAGATGATTATTTGAAAATGCACCTTGTTATTTCCATTAGCTATTTAGATACTGCTATGCTTATTTGAATTCACCACAAAACTCCACAAGTGTCCTGGGTATTCATTAAATTTTGCTGCATTTTCTGAAAAAAAAAACCAAAACAAACCATATTTCACTACATAATTTTAGACCAGCAAAAGCATCCTGCTATAGAACAACCACTCTTACCTCAGTTCTTCTCAGGGACAGCAGTAATGAATTATGGACCACTGACATAAAAATCTTGATTTTATTTAAACATATATGTTGAAAATATAACTTTATGATATTGTTTAAATTCAAATTATTTTTTTGTGAATGGATAAACAGCAGATAAAAAGCTACTTTTCAGTTTTAGAGGTGTTTTTCTAGTATCTGAGTATATCACCTATAAGCAAAAGATATATAAATGAGGAAGTTGGGATTGACAGAAGACAAAGACGATTACAAAGTTGTAATCGTGATAACAAGATTGCTTCAGCACTTAGATAAGAATTTAGGAAATTACCCTCTCCTTGCAAAAATGATTCTGGGGCATAAGCATCGCTTTCTTCTTACATGCGTGTTACAGTAATTTCAAAGGTCAGCTCATGCTGAGGATTTATTTTAATCAATGTTACAATATCTATATGGTCTAGCAATAATAGTTTTTATTTAGGCAAAATTCTTTGTTTTTCAGTTTTATATTTCTACTTCCCTTATAATATCCATCGAAATAGAATCTTCTGTGAATTTAGGCAACCGATGACAGCACAGCTAACATCAGAGATTTTAAAGCCTACTTCAAGCTTTGAGACAAATTAAAATGAGAGATTACAAGGAAACTTGTCTTCCAATTGACCAGCTGTTCAACTAAAAATAGGATTATCAAGATAAACGTGTGTATTTGTGTCTGTGTGTATATATATATCAGAACATATATAATTATTTTATTATTTAAAACACAGTAATGAATAATTAACAGTGTTGCTTTATAGTTTCTTAATACTAACTGGCATTTAAAGCCAAAAAAATATTTTAGTGTCTAAGCCTTGTGGAGAAGCCAAATATTTTCTGGTACTTTGATTGCCTTAATGAGCTGGAAGTTACTGAGGCTTATTTTAATTGTTTGTGACCTGTAGCTGAGGTTATCAACCAGAATAAAATGTGCATAATGCAAGTTTCAAGAGATTGAGGCTGTCTGAAATGGAAAGGAAATTTTGTAACTTAAGATTTTGGCTCAGTGATGCTTAAAATATATTTATCTCTGCACACAGATATTAAATGACCCATGAATGGAGTTTGATTTTCATACTGGAGGTGGGAGGAGGATCTTGCTGTGCCATTCATGAGCGCCACACTATCTTATGCTGCCTGAGGTGATCAGTCTCAGCTGCATAGCATTCCTGTATATCCAGCTATGAGTAACTTAGATGATCAGAATGATAAACCTCACTGTTTAAATGCTTCATGACTCAAGATTTCTTTAAAGCAAATAAATATTTTACATCTTCTACAAAGGGATTATGCCACTTTTTGGACATAAGTATTTAAGAGATTCGTGAAATGCTAGATTGGGTAAATTGGAAACTTGTTTCTACTTGCCAGGATGGCATCAGACCTCAGCTTTCTCCAGGAACTGACAGGTGTGATCATGTGGTAGCAGCTGTGAGGAACAAAGGAGCTCAACACAACAGATGTTGAGAGCAACCTCCTTGAAGCACAGATAGTGTCCACCCCAATACCCAGGAAAATTAGTGACCATATTCTGAGGGAAGGAGTCACTATAAAGGAATTGGAAGCAGATTGAGCTTGACACTAATCACTTGACACTTTAGTCAACAATTGTATCTGGAATGTTGTGTCCAGTTTGGGGCCACAAAATTCAAGGAAGATACCAAGAAACGACAGCAATTTCAGTGGAGGTCCCTAAGATGTTTGGGATCTGTAGTGCTGTCCATGAGAGGAGAGGCTGAGATCTACTCTATTTAGCATGGAAAGAGGCAGCTTCAGGGATTTATAACAGCAGTCTGCCAGTAAGTATGAGGAAGTTATTAAGAAGACAGGACCAGACACCACAGACCGACCAAAGCATGTAAGAAAGACACTGGTCATAAATTACAACAGAAAAGGTTCCAGCTGGCTGGAGGTTTTCAAAACCTGACTAGAGAAAGTCCTAAGCAATCTGGTCTGAATTCAGTGTTCATCCTGATTTGATCAGGAGGTTGTACTAGAGATGTCCTGTGATGACAATTTATTGCAATCTCAAATTCTACTAACTATCCATTGACAATTTAGAAAATACAAAAGGGGACTGTGCACTATGGCAAATATCATTATGGATATTAAGTCATATTTCAAAGATGGATTTCAAAATAAGTATTTCAAAGTCCATATTTCATTATGGAAGTCATATTTCAAAGATGATTGTGTGGTCAGAAGCTGCTGAAGTATTAACCAAAGCTATTAACTCTTCAAGTGAAAGGAACTTTGCTGTGTGAAGTCAAACAAAACTTGCTGAATATGAAGGTATCTGTTTCACCACTGGGAAAACATCAGTCAGAGGTGTAAAGACCAGTACTGTTAC
>VZTM01011270.1:986-18926 GCA_013400555.1 Jacana jacana | reverse complement strand
CAGTAGCATGCTACAACTGTAAGCATGTAGAAACAAGTGTTTCCTAAATGAGAGAGTAATAGTTGTGCTAGTTTAACAAGCAAATTCTGGATATTTTGAAGTTTGTGATTTGCACAGAAACATTGGAGCACAGAAGAAAACTCTTCCGATTATTTTAAAAAATGTTTTATAACAGCATGATTATTTGTGACATCTTAATTGTTTTTTTTTCAAATTGCTAATTCTAAAGGGACTTCATCAATATTTACAGTTACATTTCTTCACATCTATCCAGGTGATGGGATTCCATTATCAGAATTTCTGGAATATATTACAAACCTTAACTAGAGGGAAGGGACATCATGTTGGTGCAATCACATGCACTTACCCACTGCCATGAAAACAAACTGTTCAAACACATAAATAGTGCAATTTAGGATACAAACATACAGGTAGCAGTGTCTGTAAATATAACATGATAAAAAGACAAAATTAGAGCCTCTTGGGAATCATCCATGGAAGGACTACTTTTCTAGTAATGATGCTATAAAAACAAATTAAACAACAGATGGAATGCAGGTAAGTGCTAGACCCAGTAGCACCTACCATGCTGAAAGCAGCGCAGTATATTAATAAAATATGTAGTAAGTTCATAAGTTGTGTAGTATATTTCCTTCTAATTCTTTAATACCCCCAATGATGTAATATATCCGGATATGTGGCTGTTGTTGAGATTAACTCATAAATATACAGCAGGAAACAATTTATTTCCCTGCTTGTTCAGCTGTCCCCTGGAAAAGTTTTATATGTTAATGTCAAGTTTCTTTCATAGGGATATGAGAAGAGCCATATTGAGATCTGATATGAAATGTCATTTCATAGATAAAAGAGGCATTTGACTGAATGTTCTGTTCCTTGCTTCTAAAAATTTCATTTAAGTCTCTAGGCATTCACAAAAAGAATGAAACACACACAGCTTGCCATACATTCTTTTACAGACTATATTTTTAAAAATGGAGACTTATTTTTCTCCTGCTTTGGCATAACCATTATGTACAATGGCCTCAGTGTTGCACAGTTATGTTGCACAGTTGACCAAACAGATGCATGAGGATCTCATCACCAGCCCTGGTCCTTGGTACAGCAAATCAATGGGAGGAACATGACATGAGGAAATCACATCATGATTATTTGATGTTACCAGTAGCTTCATCGACTGCAATGCCAATTGGTGTGCAGAGAAATTCCTTCAGCTGATGTCCAAAAGCCTTTGGAAAAACTCCTGCACTCCCATCCACTAAAGCTATCAAATTCTACTTACTCTGTCCCAAATCAATTAAGAGACAGATGTACTTTCAGAAATACAGGACTAGGGTTTTTGTTTGGTTAATTTTAACGTATGTCCAGCCTTCTGCTTGCTGAAATATGGAAGACTTCCAAGAACTGCAGCTAAGTTTTGGCTCTAACTTTTTTTGAAGTTGCTTAGTGGTCACTCTGTCGCATTACATAAAAACCAAAAATTACTAAATCAGGTGTGGTTAGAAACATGCCAGTCAGCTACTGACATTGATTAGTTTATGGTAAATAGCTAACTTTGTAAAGAAAAAGGCTAGATTGGATGCTATTCCTACTCAATACCTTTAGTTGTACCTCACAGGCCCTATTGACCATGTCTAACGTTCTCACTACATTGAGAGCCAATGAGAATAAAATTGCTGCCAGATGAAAGATGTGAGTAAACAGATGGTGAATCACAGGTCAGTATTTTTTTCATAAAATGATTACAGTAAAGTTTCCCCTGCTCCATTATCTTTTTAAATTTAGAGAAAAGAGCATAGTTAATTTAATATCTATCACCTTATTCATAACTCTGACTTTGAGGTTTGGATATAGTTGTCAAAAGTTTCTGTCCCTTCAGCATTTGTTTTGCTTCCAAATTTCTTTTCTTATTGACCCTTCATTTTGAAATGCACATTGGCTTCTCACTGTGTTTCCCAAATAGTAAACAGTGTCATGAAAAAGTAAACAAGAAAAAAATACATCTTCATTTATTTTCTATATCTAAAGTGTAAGTATTAAAAATAAGGAGATTACAGAGTTATTTAAGGATGTGCAATTAACAAACAAATCCTCTTTCACTATTCTGTACTTTAATACTAGAAATCCTTTTGAAATTTTCCATATGACTAGCATGATAATAGCTTATTTGCATGTGATTTACATATAAATTAAATACAGAATTTACAAACAGATAAAGCTTATTGAACATTATAGAGGAAAATTTTTAGGGCCTTAATGTTGTTTCACACTTAACACTAGAAGTGCAAATTTATGAAGTCAAGCCCCAATACAAATAAGTGAAATGAACATGCCAATATTGCTAAACTATTAGCTGCAAAACATCATTATAAGTATTTGCCAACTTTTAAAGGGTAAACCAATATGCTTAATAATTCTTTGAATTACCATAATGTATATCTTCACTAACACTTGTTAATTGCTCAGAAAAGTGGTCATTCACATGGGCAAAAGATGAACTATAAGCACCACAAGGCCTAATTGTTATACCACTTGCACTGCTCTGAACTGGTAAATCTAATAAATCAGAGAAATAATGTTGATGTAGACCCTGTGTTGGTAATACCTATTAGGTGAACAAGTTTAACAAGGCTTTCTAAACATAAAATTGTTCTTCAACATTTCAGTACAGACAGAAGTCAGAAAAAAAAACAAATGAAGAGCAGAACTGGATTGTTTTTTGAGATTATGTTAATCATCTTTTGGCTGGAAGATCAGGGACCTCAGTTTTACCACTAAGGTTTGTCTGAGTTTTGGATGAGGAAATATCCCCTACACTTATCACATTATATAACTATTAACTAGACAATAAAGACTTTTATTGCACACATATATGTTGAAATGGAAATTATAGTAGTAAATAGCAGCATACAAGACATTTTTTTGATTCATCTTCATGTTATCTATGCAGTTCCACAAAAATCCAACCGTAGAACAGTATCTAATTCAATACTGTCCAGTACTGATATATAATCAAAAACTGCATGAGAGTTGAGCCCTCGATCGTCTCTTCTCCAGGTTAAAAAGACCTAAGTTCCCCAGCCTTTTCTCATAAGAGAGATGTTCTAGTCTCCTAATCATCTTTGTAGTCTTTGCTGTACCATCTCCAGCAGTTCCCTGTCCTTCTTGATCTGGAGAGCCCAGAACTGGATACAGTACTCCAGATGAGACCTCACCAGGGCAGAGTAGTGGGGGAGGACCTGGACCTGCTTATCACATTCTTCTTGATGTACCACCCCTGGATGTCATTGGCCTTCTTGGCCACAAGGACACGTTGCTGGCTCATGGTCATCCTGTTGTTGAATTTCATCAGGTTACTGTCAGCCCAACTCTCCAGTTTTTAAGTACCTTAGGAAGAAGTTTCTAGACCAAGCCAATTCAGATATTTAATTTCCTTAAACCTCTCACCTGATCTTCTCCAGTTTCAAAGTGAACATGTCCTATTACTGCAAAAATGCAGATCTTTTTAACAGGAAGTGATACAAAAAGTACATTTCAGAGTTGTCAGCATCAGCTTTCTTTTATTGCTCAGCAGTAGACCAACTCTCTGACTCTTATTTTGGTACTAACATAAATATTTCTTGACATGCTTGATATCTTTTATTAGTTGCATTTCAGTTTGAGATTTTGTATTTTGTTTCCACTTTTTTTTCTTCTTTATATTCATCCTTGTCCTGGTTTGAGGTAAAACAGAACCAATTTTCTGATTTGCACTTTTATAGCTGGGCCTCTTCTAACTAACTAAACTCTGAAATTAACAGCACATTGTTCAGCTACTGTTCACTCTCACAGTGATAAGACCTGAATACACCAAGGGATGGTATGCAGAGAGGCCCTTGCTTATGTTTATTGCGAGAGCAACCAAGATAGTTAATTTTGATATTTGCCCTGTTGGAGGGTTGGAAGCAGAAAAGCATAGAGGGGTCACACCTGTAGGGAGGAGCAGACAGGATGGGTGTCCCAAAAATTGACCAACTGGGGCATTCCATCCCATCCGCATTATGCTCAGTATAAAAGCTGAGGGATCAAAGGGTCAACTTTCTTTTTCTTCGATGGCTGACGTCTGAGAAGGACTCTCTCTCTTTGTCTGCCTCTGATCCTCATCCTAGCATTCCTGATTCCAGATCTGGAATCTAGTTCCTGTCAGCCACTGAATCCAGTCTGGTACTTTTCCTGATGCTGCTGGTGACGTGATCATCATCCTAGGAGCTTCATATGGTTTTGTATATTTTGTATCTACTACATTATTTTTTTTCCTTTTGTTTTTTGCTTTAATTTTATTATTAATACTTCATTAAAATGGTTTAGTTCATTCTAAACTTGTAAATCTCTCTATCCTCTTCCTCTACTTCTTTTTTTTGGGGGGGAAATGGCCATCTGTCAGTCTGCTTTTTGTGATTTTGCCTGAAACCACAACAATCCTTTGTAACTTGACCTGATTTCTGTTTGCTGACATTATCTACATCTGAGCTTTATACAGAGCTTTTGGTTTCCTTAAATTGATTTCTTAATGCACACTCTCCCCTTCCTCTGCATTAAAATAATTTGTATTGATGTTCTCACTATCATTTCTTTGAGCAACTCTCAGATCTATATAATTATTCTTTTCCTTAGATGAACGTCTTTTCCCTCCTTCTTTAAGTTGACTAGGGTGATATAGCTTTTATTCCTTTTCACAGTTATAAACTAAGCAGAGACTAAAATCTATATTCCTACCACACCAGAAAAACTTGCTTGATCATGATTAAACTCGGATTCAACTCACAGAGTCAGCATCTCCCACACCTCAAAAAAAAATCTCATTTTCCATTATGACAGTGCTTCCACAATCGTAGGATGAGCACTTTAAATTCTGCAGCATTTTGTTGCAGGGCAGGTGCTCTATTATGAAGCACAATTCTTATTTCCTTCCTTTCACAATACAGAATGTATCTTCTTAGATTCAATTTAGAGCACTTCAACATTTGATAAATATTATTCGTTCTGGAAAGTTTTGTTCTTTTATTATCAGTAATTTTTGTGACTTAGGGGAAAACACTTCCCATTCAGATCCACTTTCTTACTCTATGCCTAACCAGGAAAGAAAAAAAATTGTGACTGATGAAAGTTTAATCTAAATAAACTTCAGCAGATTTGCAGGGAACCCTATTAGTTAAGTATCACTGTCAGCTGAACCAATTCCTATTCACTCACAACCTTAGAATACTTTTGTTCCTTTAATTTAAAATGTTGTAGACTTCCCTTAAATCCATTTTATGAAAAATTTCTGGAAATAAATTAAAGTAATATATAAAGAATGTATAAAGAAATAGATTAAATATATTAATATATGAATAAATATATTAAAGGAATATATATGATATATTGTATTTAATGTGTTATATATTATATACTATATATAAAATATATTATATATATTAACATATAAATATATTAAAGAAAATACATTAAAGGAATATATAAAGAATATATAAAGAAATAAACAAAGGAAAGGACATGGCTTGCAGATTACTTTTTATATTCAAGTATGATTGTCATCAAGAACACATAATTTTGAAAAAGCAGAATTTACCATTGCAGCAAATTTAGAATACAATCTCTAAATTAAGTCACTTTATCCATGCTTCTGAACCATTTATTATATTTATTTGTTCTTATTACAAGTCCAGATCCACAAAAGCACTTCAGTCATGTACAATGGACTCCAGCATGCATGTGCTTACATGCCCCTTTTTTTAATTTTAAATAACTTCCTGAACTGAAATCACAGTGTAAGTTTAAATTCCTGATATAATTAAGTTAAATTCTCTATGGATATATGAGGATTTTTTTAGTCTCACTGAGAAGAGTATCCTTTAAAGTAAGTAATAAAAGAGTAATTGGAAAGTCTGAAGGCTACAAAAAATATCAAGTAAATAGAACTGCTGGTGAAGAAAGTGTTTCCCACAGTATTAGTGTCCCTGCTTAAAGGTCATCAATAATTCAAGAAAATAAATACCATCTATCCACATCCAACCTATTTGTACATTATGCGGCTGCTGATCTATATGATGACATTTATCTGTATTCCTGAGGAAAGATAGAATAACTCACGAGCACTGTTGACACAAGAGAGTTATTTCTCCATTCCTCTCCAACACAGGTAAATGTCATCACAGAGGTCAGCTACTTTTTATACTCACAGAACAGTAGAAGTAGGCTTTTGGCTATTTGTATCTTGCATTTTAGAGATCTGCCACTTAAATAAAATCTTAATATGAATGTAGTTCATAATATTCTCTTTACCTATCAGTTGGCAGGTCTTCAAAGGTAGGTTGCATACTAAAACAAGAACAGCCACTTGCTGAGTAAGAAGTTGCACTAATTCTCTCATCCTTCACGCCTTCTATCAGCCTGCCTTCCTTTAAGTCTTGTATTGGCACTTGATTCTGGTAGTTTGAGGACTAGCAGGCATCACTTCTGGAGAGTGAGATCAGTTTGCTTAGGTTTGGTCAATCTTCTTATCCAAATGGTAACGTAAGGACTACAATCAAACAAGAAATTTCCCTGCTGGACAAAATGTGCTGTCAGTGTCGCTTTGCCTACTTGACAAGAAATACAGAAGTCCTATTTCCATTATTTTTTTGCAGAAGCAATTTTGTAGATGTGATTTAAAACATACGGAAAACTCTCTAAGAGGCCCAGGTGAACTGGAAAAGTCTGTTTTCTCAGGAGCCTGCAGAAGAGCCTAGGCCAGCCCACCAAGGCTCCAAGAAGCCATTCCTAGGCACCACCACAGCCCGGAAGCTGTCTCAGGCTGTGTTGGTCCATAAAACCAGGACAAATGAATGATTTTTCTGTTGCCTTTTCTGTTCCCCTTATCTGGCTGCTTCTGTTTGTCTGCCACGCGCATACCATGTTATCAAATGAAACACAGTTTCCTGTCACTCAGCTTACCAAGCAGGCAGTTCTTAGTCTGTTGAACAGACATAGTAGTGTTTTCTAGTGATGTCTCAGTTTCAGCTGTCTCATGAATCACCAGAACATGTCTTTTTAATTATGATCCTGAATTAACAATTATTATTATATCCTTCCACTTTAACAACATTACACACAACTCTAATATAATGCTCATTTCACAGTTTAAAGACAAGTGCAGTAAGAGCTTGTATCATCAGTCAAAATTTCTATAGGGAAGATTCTATTGAAATATTGACAGATCAATCACGCTGTGAATAGTTCATCGTCTTATCTGTGGGGAAATATATCTGTATCATCTACTCTTCCCGTTTCTGACAGATGAAAAATCCCCACCAAACCAAACCAAGCTACATTTTTGACCTCACTTCAGCTATTCTGGAGATAAATAAAGTGCAAAATACTGACAGTGGTGAGATATGATTTCACTAAGGACTAGCGAGTGTGTTAAAGAGACCAAGTCACAAAGGAGCCCAAAAAAGGGAGGAACAGAGTGATGACGGAATCCTGAGCATTGCTATAGAAAGATACAGGTTGGAGCAAGTGTTTAAGTTGTGTAAGTGGAAAGCCCAAAAAGAGAAAAAAAGAAACAGTGATAATTAGAGATATATCTCTTGCTTTTCTGTCCCATACCTCAACACAGCTTCAAGGACAACCACCCCATTACCTGATGTTGAGGATCAGTAACATGCTTAAGAATCTTTAAGAAACAAAGGCAAAAGCCATGTTTTGAAAGTATTATTGCAAAGGGGCTAAAACGTGCTATCTTTCATGAGCACTGCAATTTCACTGACACCAGTGAAGTTACATGAAGGATAAGTTATAGAGATCATTTGCAATTCAATGTACCATGTAAATCACAATTTTTGAGATGGATTTAGTGAGTTCATGTAAACCTGCTAAGGATTCCACAGTATCTGAAATGTCTCATTATTCTCTTGGATTCTAAAAATAAACCCAAACTGTGTACAGCTGTATCCAATTAGGTAGAGATCACTCCCCAATGCCAATTGCACAATGATTAGTGCAATTATTAAAAAGAATGAAGACTGCTTATCCCACAGGGGTTATTTTTTTAAATTTACAGAATAACTTAGACAAATCATTAAGCTCTTCAAAGGTATAGTGACTCTTTTAACTCTACTTTTTCCCTAGAAAATACTAGTTTCAGTCAATGATCAGATTTCCTATCATGGATAATTTGAAAGTTGCAGGCATGACACAATATCCTTAAACTTAATTTCTCTTCAATCCCCTTACAGCCTGTTAGATCCCAGTCTGATTGTTGGTCCGGGAGGGGTTTGTAATGATTCTGAGGGTGAAACACCTGTTGAGACATTCTGTTTTTCTGTTGGGTTCTCACATAGTCCTGTACAACTGTTTCAAAAACCTCAATTGGGAGTCAGATCTTCGTTCCTTGAGGTCTACATGCTCCACATCATATAATTTATCGTATGTGAAAGGTAATCCAGGGGGGTGAAGAGAAACCCAAGAGGTATCTGCTATTGGAATTTCCTCTGGATTTTCCCACAGGAACAAAATTTGTTTTCATAGTACAAGTCATCTTCAGATGTACCAAATGTAAATGAGCAACCACTTTTTCCTATCAACTGTATGTACAATTAATTACTGTTATTTGACTGAAGACAATAGAGGTACAAGAAGGTACTCCGTTTAAAATCTGGACTGTGATGAGTTTTCTTTTTTTTTTGAACATGAAGTGATTCAAATCTGCTTCCCAAAATCACAGTAGGCTGACATAAATTCAGACTATCATGACAATATTTTGTTTCACAATTTTTTTCTGAGGTATAGAAGCAGAAATACATTGCAATTAAACTAACTTGTGACATTTTGTTTCTGATAGACTTTGAGAAGTCCATAGTGACTTCTTTTCAACAAAGTCCATCCTCCTTCTTTTCAATGGATTCATTATCTAGCTGGTTTAGAGACTATTCAAATATTCATGTATATTCCTTCCTTCACATAAAGACATAAAAAAGGTGCAACTTAATTTTCATGTAAAATAAGCTAATGTTGAACAAGAGCAATCTATATGGTAGCTTTTCACAACAAAAACTACTCATAAGAGGTATTGCCTTTAACACACAAAATGTTTGTTTTAATTGCAACTATAAATCAGGTCTATTCTTCACCATTTTTAAGAACAACACATAAAACAAATTTCCTAAGACTGATGCAAAAATATTTGAAATAAAGCACTTGCAAACAAAAACATTCAGAGACATTAAAATTCTCAAACTCTTCAAATTATGTTTATCACATAAATCTTTGTCCAGAATGGGGCAAGAACATAATTTTGTACCAGCTAGTGCTATGCCAAATTAACTGAACAGATGTTCTGCCATAACTATGAGATAAACAGTTATCACCTCTTTACTTATAAATCTATTAATTGCAATTTCTATTCTTTTGTAATTCTGCTTTTTATAAAATAATGCAGTAAATTAACTTGTAGTGAAGCACCCCAGTGAAGCTGTTTCTAACCAAGAAAATCAGGCTAAAAAAATTAACGTTTTACTCATTAACATTTTACTTTATCACTGGTTAACAAAAATGCACTTCGGGGAAGCTTCTTTATTGCTTCAAAATAGTTTCATGAAAATGCTTCTATTCACATATTGCAACAGAACCTAGGGGTCGGTTCCCTTCCTGTCACAGACATGGTTAGGCAAACAGGCATTCCCTCTAATCTTCAAACTGAGTATCTTTCAAACACAGAAGTTAGTAATATTCTACAAACACGACAGAAGTTTGGATTAACAATTATCAGTGCCGTAGATCACAAGGGAATCAAGACCGTTGCTTACTGCTGTGCTTCCACTGACAGCTAAAAGAAATCAATATTTGCTTACAATGCAAAAGATGTCTACCAGCCCAAGGCTACAGATTTCACACTACCAGCCCTTATTTCCCTTGAATTTATAAAATTGCCTTACAATTGCTTTTCTCATCAGAAGAAGTACTTTCTACTTTAATTTATATGGAAATAATTTGACCCTTTCTAAGTGCCCTGTGTTAACAAGTAATTAAAGGATGCAGCAGCTGTTTCCAAATCCTATCAAAAAAAGTATTAGTAGCCCTTCATGGGTTTTTAGGAGACATTTCAAATATTGTAGATGAATGAGATCCTTCAGTGCAGTTTATCCTTAGATCCTTATTCTACAGTAGAGAGGGAAGTAAAAAACACTTGGAAGTAAAAAAACATTAGTCAGAGAGAGAATGCACTAAACAGAAAGTAAAGAACTCCAGGTAAAGAGGTGGCTCAAAATGGTCTTTGAGTAGGAATAAAAAGTGAAAAAATAACAGTGAATAAATGGAAATGAAGGTTGGGGAATGGTTTACCTTAATCTATTGTCACTGCCAATTACACAAAAATATCAAGCTGTGAGAGTGAAAAGGAAAATTTGGTTTCAGATCATGCTAATTGCGATGAACAATTGAGTACTAAAAACCTAGGATTTGTGCGTATCTCACTTGAGTAAGAAAATGTGGGGAGTTTATTATTTTAGAATGTATCAAAATACTATCCTTCCCTTCTTGCCTAAGGTCAGGTGTTTAAAATATGAAAAGAAATTAGATTTGCATATTAATTGTTTTCTAATGAACCTTTGGCATGCTAATATCTTCCCACTCCCAAGGAACACATTTTGGGAAGGAAAATCTTCATTAGCTGCTACAAAATAATGTATTTTGTGAGTGCCCAAGAGGTAATAGAAATCTCAATCAAAAATACTTATTGTAAGCAATGACTAGTAAATGGAACAATTCTAATATTCTTAGGGATGTTTCCATGGAAAGTATTATTTCAAGATTTATAATGGGAAGTTTTTTTTCCAAGGATTTATCAATTACCTCAACTGGGTACAGATGATTATACAGCATTCCAAGTGATACAGCTTATGTAAGGCTGATAGAGCAGAAAACAAGGAAAAAAAGCTTTAAGGTCGCCTTTGAGTGAGGAAATGTACAAGAATATGTCAGGGAGAAATACAAAATAATTGCTTCTGGATATAAACATTTTAAAGCTGGATGGGAACAGGCATCACAGTTAGTATAAACTCAGATATAAGATTAGCACAAGTGAAATATGTGAATGAAATAGAACTTTATGTTACAGTAACTAGAATTAAATGCAAAAGTGGAATTTAACTAAAATATCTATAATGTAGAAGGGAAAGAGTCATTTGCAAAAGCATTAAATAGGCCTTTGTTTAATGGTGCATGAAGCCAGATAGCACTTTAAAACATTATGCTGGCAATCAGTAGTAGTGTCAGGTCACTAATTTCTGCTGAGCATCTCTGTTTTGCTGTTGTTTCAAGCATGTCTCTTCCTTTCTATTGCCTGAGCAGTTGGCAGTACTGGGATTTCTTCATTCTTGAATTCAACGGCAAACTATCACATGTAAACTGATGAAGGTGAAGTTCCCATTGACTGGAAAAGGGGAAACATCCCCGATACTCAAAAAGGGAAAAAAGGAAGACCCAGAGAACTACACGCCAGTCAGTCTTACCTTTGTGCCTGGCAAGATCATGGAGCAGATCCTCCTGGAATTTCTGCTAAGGCATGTGGAAAATAAGGATGTGATTGGTGACAGACAACATGGCTTCACCAAGGGCAAATCATGGTTGATGAATTTGGTGACCTTTTATGATATTGCCACAACCTTGGTAGATAAAGGCAGGGAAAGAGATGTCATTTACCTGGACTTATGCAGAGCATTTGGCACTGCCCCACATGACATTCCAGTCTCAAAATTGGAAATTCGTGGATTTGATGGATGGACCACTCAGTGGATAAGGAACTGGCTGGATGGCCGCACTCAAAGAGTTGTGGTGAAAGATTAAATCTCAAAGTGGTGTCCAGTGACAAGTGGCATTCCTCAGGGGTCGGTACGGGGACCAGTGTTGTTTAACACCTTTGTCAGAGACACGTACAGTGGGATAGAGTGCAGCCTCAGCAAGTTTGCCAATGACACCAAGCTCGGTGGTGTGGTGGACACACTGGAGGGAAGGGATGCCATCAAGAGGGACCTGGACAGGCTGGAGAGGTGGGCTAGTGCAAACCTCATGAAATTCAACCAAGTGCAGAATCCTGCACCTGGGACTCAGCAATCCCAAACACAAATACAGGTTGGGAGGAGAATGGCTGGGGAGCAGCCTTGAGGAGAAGGATTTAGGATTGCTTGTGTATGAGTGGCTCCACATGAGCCGGCAGCGTGCACTGGCAGCCCAGAAAGCCAACCGTATCCTGGGCTGCATCAAGTGTGACCAGCAGGTCACAGAAAGTGATTCTACCCCTATAATCTGCACTCATGAGACCTCACCTGGAGTACTTCATCCAACTCTGGAGTCCTTAACATGAAAAGGACATGGAATTGATGGAATGCATCCAGCAGAGGGCCACGAAGATGATCAGAGGGCCCGAGCACCCCTCATATGAGGACCAGCTGAGGGAGCTGGGCTTGTTAAGCATGGGGAAGAGAAGGTTCCAGGGAGACCTTATAGCAGCCTTCCAGTATCTGAAGGGAGCCTACAGGAGAGCTGGAGAGGGACTCGTTGTCAGGAAGTGTAACAATAGGATGAGGGGTAATGGTTTTAATTTAAAAGAGGGGAGATTTAGATTAAATTCTAGGAAGAAATTCTTTCCTGTGAGGGTGGTGAGACACTGGAACAGGTTGTCCAGAGAAGGTGTGGATATCTCGTCTCTGGAATTGTTCAAGTCCAGGCTGAAGAGGGCTTTGTGTAACCTGTTCTAGTGGGAGGTGTCCCTGCCAATGGCAGGGGGATTGGAATTTGGTGACTTTATCATCCTTTCCAATTCTAACCATTTTATGATTCTTTGAAAAAGCTCTACATTTTTTGAAAGGCATTATCACAGGTCATGTTTTCTGCATTTGCTTTGAGAGAGAGCAATCATATTAAAAATAAAGAAAAAATATTTCACCAGGAACAGAAAACACTAAGCCAACCAAAACCAACTCATATATTTACCACATACCCCTGAGGATACTGTGCAGCTGTGCTCATTATACTTAGAAAAGAAAGATTAAAACTCAACCTTTAGACTCCAGCAACCACCCACATAAACAATGCAGGTGATGAGGCATGAAGCAGATGCACCAGCCCTCTTGGTGAGAGAGGGCTAGTTTGGCTCTTTGAAGCAGAGGTATCTGTGGAAAACATTACCTGGCTGAATAGTCATGGCCTCTCTCCCGCCATAAATCTCTGTCACTCAGCTGCTCACCCTGTCTAGGACCAGCTGAGTCTACCAAGGAGCAGTAAAGTTGTGTGTGATGAATAGCCTGGATTATGGGAAGGGTGAATGAATAAGTAATTAAACATATCTGTAACATCAGTCCCAATAAAATCAGGTATGCTATGGGATGACTTAATGTATGGTTCTGAAGCTTATGACATTTTCAAAAGCTCTGGATCAGAGCATCTCAAGTGGGAAAAGTTCTTGGTTGTATTTCAACAAACCAGAATTTCTCTTCAAAGCATTAAACAACAGATGTTTCACTATCTCTGTCAAGTAATCAGAAAAGAAACTGTAAAAATAGATGAAGACTACTGCTGTTTAATATTTTAAAAAACAATATAAAGATCGGTTGCAGTGACCTTATGCTGGGAAAAGATAATTCATTATTTTATTTGTGCATGACTGGAACGTAAAATATCATTTTAAAAAAGAAATCAAGTTGCACAAGTCTCATTCTTAAATATAATATAGGTGGCAACAATAACTTTACCTGTCTCTCTAGCAGTGGGAGAATCAGATGTATAAGTGACAAATTGCAAAGCATGAAAAAAACCCACATGTTCAATCTTAAGGGCACAACTTTGTGTTGATCTAGAAGACAAAAGTAACATTTACTCAAGCTTCAAAATGATAATGGAAGCAATAACGTGCAGAATCACTGCTACAGATGGCAAAAGTTCAGAAAACAAAGCAAGCAAATGTTCTTCACAATAATAAGTATAATCATTACCACAGTCTTACAATTTATAAGAACCTCAAACATTTAAAACAAACTATTAATATATAAATATTAATATATAAATTTCTGGGCCCAAGCAAAAATATTCAGTCTTAAAAACAAAATGAAGATTCTACTCTACAGATGCCGCGGCCAGGAGCAGCCGAACCCGACGCAATCAATCAGGAAGCCATCAATCCGCCATTCCAGCCAGCACCCGAATCCGGAAGCACCAGGGAGCACTCCTCTCAGGAAGCACTCACAGTCGGGAAGCACACATAGTCGGGAAGCACCCCCCAGGCAGCACACCTATCGTTCTACAGTTACAGGTCCTCATTCGCTAAGCACTACATTTCGGATAGGGAGAGGGATATTGTCCACGAGCTTTCCACACACTTTCCACAGGCTTAAAGTTGCCCCATGATTGGCTACAACATTTGTGTCATTTGCTGTTTCCCACACTTTGTTTCGCCTTCACTATACTTCGTTTCGCTTACTTCCACTTATTTGCATATGTGCCCTCCCAGCAACCCCCTCTTAAAGGGCCTGCTCTCAACATACAGACAAACTGAATGGTGAATGTTTTTGTCAGCTTTTAATTTTTCACTCTATTTTGGCTTTAGAAGAAATACGCTGCTTGAAGGTCAGTAAACAATAGGCCCTTTCTTCCCTTTACACTTACCTATAAATATTAGCTTCAGTCCTGGTTCAGCGACAAGATATGTTAAACAGAACTTTCTTAACAATACTGTGATTTTCTTATGTAGGTGTAACTTACAGACAGCATCTTCAAATTTTAATTATTCTTATGAGAAAATGTGAAAAAAAAAAACCACCAATATTCCTGTTGTACAATTTTCCCTGAGAATAAGCTCTTCTATACATAATTAAAAGGACTATGCATACAATAAGCATATATCTTTTTTTATACACAAGGTCTCCTAAAATTATTCCAGAACAATCTTCTGTTTACTTTGAAAAAAAGTTGTTCAGTGAAAAATATCTCATAAAGCACTTTCATAAAGAACATATTTTCAATTACTGCAAATTTGCCATTTAGCTAACATTTTGATATCATTCCTGCCATTTCAAGACCTAGAATTTTTCTGTTTCTTTCTCTGTTATGTAGAGAAATGAGAAATAAAATCATAATAGTTTTTTTTAAAAATTTATCAGAGACCCAGGCCCTTTGCAACCTTGCATATTCTATCAAGCTCATAGCAAAATCTCACTGAATTAATTCTGATGGGACAATTAATTTCTTCAGCCTATTTCCATTTACAGAAACCATATGTAAGAAGGTTTTAAAAGGCAAAGTCAATCCTTGTATTTCAGGGTTGCCATCTTGGACCCAGCACTATTAAGAGGAATCACATTTGAAGTAAATATTTTTTAAATTTTGAGAAGAAAATCTGCAACTTAACTTTATCTGGACTTAAAGAATTAAGTAGTTAGTCTTCTGTTGAGCCTACACACAAGAGGAAAAACTAACAGAGATAGCTTTTGTACCCTGTATCATACTGCTTGACCCGTTTATATAGATGCAACTTAAGTTTGCTTTACATACAAAGGCATTTCTCTTTTCAAAGGTCCATCAAGATTTCATCTTCAATTAACAAAGTACATCCCCATGCCAGTCTATACATCCTTTAACACAAGAGAATACGTTTCAAAGATAAACTGAAATAATGAAATAGTTAATTTAAAATGTCTCCTGTACAGCGAATTTTGGAAGGAAATATAGAAGACAATTACAGGGAATACAAGATACATCTCTTAATTCCCCTTCTACACGTACAATATACTCCCTAAAACCAAGCATTTTCTGATGACACCATGAGACTTGGGCTGGCCCTTTCTTTCCCCTTTGGGAGATTTTTGTGTTTCTTCTTCATTTTAAGAATCCCACAGCTCTTTTCTATGGAGCCCAGCCATCTGTCCTTCCCCTTCCAAGTCTGTGTTTGCTCAGTGATGTCCTGCAATAGCAGCCTTTTTGCTGGGCAGGTGACTTGTAGTACACAACAGAGCTCTGCTGCGCAGGGGGGATTCATCCTATCTCATTGCTACCTACACAGCCCCTTCAGCAGTGACTGACACCTTCTTCCTCATCTGAAAGCACAAGTACAAGGGTGTCTCCACCAACTTTTGCAGACCAACCCTGCCAAACATTACTATGTCTGAAGGTGGACCCTGCAACGGTTAAGTCTCTTCTGTGTTCTACTGAATCATAATTCAGAAACCTAACAAAAGGCATATCAGTAACATGGAAAGTAACCAGAATTTGTCTTATGCAAGCCACAAAATTAATTTAGTTCTTCATAACCTCATGCATCCAACAGCTTACAAATGCTGAATCCCCATGATGTTCTCTGCTAAAGCCATTTCATCAGAAAGACTGTGAGGAAAAACTTCTTCACAGTGAGGGTGACTGAACATTGGAACAGGCTGCCCAGGGAGGTTGTGGATTCTCTGTCTCTGGAGACATTCAAAACTCACCTGGATGCATTCTTCTGTGATCTGATCTAGGTGTTCCTGCTCCGACAGGGGGATTAGATTAGATAATCTTTCAAGGTCCCTTCCAATCCCTGATATTCTGTGATTATGTGTGATTCTAAGGAGAAGTATTCCACCGCATTTGCTTAATAACAAAGATTAAAATGAACCTGAGATCAAAAAGGTTTCATCTATGCCATAAGTTCAGCACAAAATTTTCACAGGAAAAGCCTTTCAGTACATGTTTATTGATTTTTGTGGCAAGGCCTTTCTTCTTCTTACTAGATGTCAATTTCATAAACCAAGAATATATCAATTGTCCAGACTTACAACATTTCCAGATGATGTACAGTGCTGTAGGCCGTATGAAGCATTACCAGCACACTGGAACAACTCCAATAAAAAGAATGTATAAATATAGATAGATATGTACAAATATTTTTATACTTGCATAAGAAATAGAACATAGACCTAGAATTTTAGATATGTGATCTTTCAGTGAGAGTGCATTCCTTAAAAAGTAAAAAAATAAGTAAACAAAGAACCTCACCAAACCCTTTCTTTTACTATGCCACTTTCAGCTTTGTAAATATTCATAAATCCTACAGGAAAGCTGACTTTGTTAATCTCTTCTTTCAAATTCAATAAAACTCCTAACTGTATTTACAAAATCCCTATATTTTATGTAAACAGAAACAAATGCACAAAATATGAAACCACTGCAATATAGGAAGTTGGCTGCAAAACAGCAATTATTATCAATTAATTTATATAAAAATTTTCTGCCTCAAATCCTAGAAAATAGAGAAGAAGCAGAGAGCAGCAGAGAAAGAACCAAATAAAAGCTATGTTTTGTTCCTGCTTCATAAAGACAACATTTTTAATATGTCAGATAATATTTTTTTGTTGAAATGCTTTAAAGCTTTTGGCAGGTTTAAAATTCATGAAGCAGAACAAAATCTCAGTATGAGATGGAAAACTGTGACAAACTATTTTTATTGTGCATCAGACTCCTACTGCTAAAAACAGTAATGAAAAAACAAGCCTTATGTGATTGCAGGAAGACATACCCTGGAAGCCTCAGCCTTTCCCTTATCAATCCGGCACAACATTTAAAAGTAACCAAACAAGAGAAAAGCTTTCAAAAACAATATTCTGTTACATTTATTCATAGTAAGTAAGTAAATAAATAAATAAATAAATCATGGTTTTGACACTCTCTCCACTTCCATAATTACTTTCTCTCTGTGATACCCTTCATATAAAGAAGAAATACTCGAAAAGCACACCAAGACATATGGAAGTCAATCAACTTCTTTGATTTGCATAATGTGACCCTGGCTGACATCTCAAATACTTTTATTTCTTCTTTATGTCACTCTTCTTTTTTATATCATCATCCCCAGCTCCTTAGTGCCCCTCTGCACTAATT
>VZTM01011269.1:0-16949 GCA_013400555.1 Jacana jacana | reverse complement strand
ATAAAAATGCCAAGTCTTTAGGTGTGAATTCATTACTTGTAACAAGGAAAGTAGACAACTGTTCCCCAATCCAGTGTAACATTTAAGTTTCCATCAAGAAAACAAAGAATTACTTCGAATAAGACTTGTTTCTGTGATATGTTGCCCAAAAGGCAAAAATTTGCATAGCTTTAGCACTGGATTTCAGCAATAGGAAGTCAGCCAACTTAACCATGGAGCAAAGCAAATTACTTTCACAAGGCTCGTAATATGTCATTCATTAAGATGACTCTCTTGGCATCCAGTGTCGGTGTCCGCTTGCTCTACCATAGAGCCTGAGGGAATATGAAAGATGCCAAGCCACTAAAAGAGCTGAGCAATGGAAGCCACTGTGGTCACAGGGCTAATGCCAGCACCAAAGGCATGTACTAACCAAACTGCAGATGTTAACTCTGACTATGTAACTCAGTATGTGGGCCTTTCAGATCAAATGAGCTGAAAAATTACAAAAGTTTCATCCTCTAGCTTCTGTGCATATGCCTAAGTAGGCCTATAATTCAATGTTGCTCAATATAATCTTTAAATTTTTCCCCTTCACATTTTCACTTCTTCTCCTAAACCTCATTTAAAGGAAAGGTTTATTTCTTAATGGCTAATATGAATTCCAGAAATGTTGTATTAGAAATAATCTGTTTGTATGAGCAGATATTCTTGCACATTGATAGGTGAAAATCTACAGATATGTCAGCAAAGCAGATGCTCAAAATTATTTTCTGTGTCTTTATGTGTGAAACACTTCAGACCCATTGAAAATAATCTGCTGTATTGAGTCTAAAGAAATTTTAAAAACTAAATGTTAAATAAATAAACATTGAGATGCCTGAATTGCTTTCTAGAAAACAACCAATCAAATTTTTTTGGTTTTCATGCTGTTATTTGAGGCCAATGTAAAACAGGAGTACTCTTCTAAATGCAGTGGATAATATTAAAGTAAAGCCTGAATGAGACATATCAACCCCCTTATCTCTAAAGTTTGACTAAGCAGGTTTTTTTTTAAATCCTCAAATCAATTGAACAGTTTTCAACCAGTTATATAAATTTAGAAATTTATATTTCCTTAAGTTAGGTGAAAGAAGAGGTAAGGCATTTACAGTTAAATTTTATTTATGCAGTACAACTCAAGCCCATCAAGTGTATTTGTTAGGATGCACTATGAAGTAACCATCTGTCATCAGTTGTCTGTTATATGAATTCAGAATATGATTGCTTTAAGTATCTCTGTTTCTATATATGACCAAAAACCTGACTACATAAAAGTGATAATAGAAATGTTGTCGACTTTACATTGGAAAGCTCGCTTTGGTGACAGCATAGAAAGATACTGTTCTCTAGCATAGCAGTTGATAATATATACCAAAGCGGAGTAGAGGTAAGTTTTCAAGGGATGTGAGATAAAGATTACACCAAATGCACTCACTGATAAGCTATATCTACAGGATAACCTTATGGTCTCCCCTGTATATAAGCTAACAATTGCACCCTGGGAAAACTGACATCAAGGCTGAACACTGAGCAGGTGGTTTTAAAGCCGGACTAGAATAATTTCCAATCATTTCCATGGAACACCTATAAGCAACTGTTACTATAAGTATTCTCTGCATTTCAACTTGTGCCAGGCAATCTCTCTATCATGGAATATTTATCTTGTCTTCTCCCACCAGCCCACCCATACAAAACCTTTCAGGTCTAGAACACTTCCCGTGAAACTTGGTTCCCATACCCACAGGCTGAAACCCGTCAGTGCTTTAATTTGGAAGTCTGCTCCTGAATGTGCCCTGCTCTGTGATTCTTCTGTTTGCTGTCAACTATTACACAGCTAAGGATATAAACTGCTGGTAGCATAAATACAAACAGCCTTGCCAGCTCTCACAGTTTTATTATGAATGTTGCAATATGTATTCTTAATTAGAGTTTTATATATTGTAATTTCTGACTTTGAATGTCCTAATTTTCCTTCATTCAAAATGTCAGACTCTGTGTATTACTGTAAATGAGGCCAAACTTAAGGTGCTTACCCTCTTTGAAGCTTCATGAATTGTAGTGGGGCTACACGTCATAGAGATGGCCACCAGCTTGCTCTGCTTTCAGACTCAGTGTAACCTAATTGAGGTTACCCAAAGAGAAGCAATCATTCACCTCATCTCAGGAAGCAAGGAGCGGATGATGTGAACAGCTGGCAAGAGTCTAAGAGCACAGGACAAAAGCTTTGAGGGAGGTTGAAAACAGAAGGGCATCAAGGAAAGTAACACCAGGACAGCTTGTATACAGCCACATTACAGAAATCAGGTACTGATGACTAAACTCTAGGTTTAAACCGCACCCTACTCCAGAGCTCTTCTCTTTTCCTACACCTTCCTTTTTGTATAACCTTGTTAAAGCACAACAGTGATGTTCCTCTCTTATTGCTGGGAAAGGAGGTCCAGAACTCCCAGGACCCACCGATGAATCTGGCAAGCAGCCATATGAGCTGGAACAATGCCCTTGCCCTTGACAACCCTCCAGAGGTAGCCAGAGGTTGAAAAGGCTGCTCCCACCACCCTTTTTCTGATTCCAGAAAGGACAAGGGAAACACACTAAGTGGGTTAAATCCACATTTCACCTTAATTTCTGTTTGAAATATAAGGTATGTTTGAAGGGAGAATGGTCCCACTGCTCAAGCAAATTGGCTGGGTGAGCTCCAGAGCATCTGCCATCTCCGGTTTCTACAAATCTGTTACTGAGATTTTCTATTTCTTTCCTACAATTCCTTTCTGTATCTAGAATTGAAATCTTTGTACAAACTGATGTTAGATATTTTGTATCTGGACATTTCATGATGCCCATTAATTTGTTGTCATTTTCTTTTGCATCCTGTCCCCTTCATTGTGTTCAGAAATAAATCTGTTATCTTTTCCTTTTGTGCTCTTTTTCTCGCAGCTCCTGTTCCCCACTGTCTCATGCTGCACCAAGGCATTCTGTTGCCTCAGAACAGGGACTTCCCTGGCTTCCCCATATGGCACAGGGGAGAATTTTCCTGGAGTCAAGTGGTAAAGCCACATTTCTATTGCCAGTGGCAAGCATCCAGCACCAACATGAGGTTGAGAATGAGAGTCACAGAGCTGTCAAAGCACTATTTAGTTGGGTTACTGCATACAGTAGTGCAACTGGGAAGAGTTTTCCCGCTGTTGTGCCCTGGAACTGCAGTTGGACTCAAATTTCTCAAAATGTTTGCATCCTAGCTGTGATATCCAACACATGTTATACTTCACTATTGATCTCCAGGACTGGAAATCTCCAGACCCCAACTGGAGAGACCAAACCCAGATGGAAAAGGGTTCCTTCCTAACAAGGAGCACTCAGTCACTGCAAAAAAATGTCTCCTTAAACTTGTCATAACATTCGTGGTATCTGGAGGTGGGAGAGAGAAGACAAAAGGGCTGGGGGCAGTTTCTTTGTCAGCGGGAATTTTTTGAAGGAGAGGAAGAAGGGAGGAAATGGTTCTCCTCCTCTGAGGGATGTGCTTGAAGATTCAGCCTGAGAGCAGCAGTGAGGAATCCCTTCAAAAGTGTCTGTGAGACTGTCCACACACAGGGAGCCATATTTAGCCAAATGCAGAGGGCCAGCATCATGTCTGCAAACATATTTAGTTCCAATTGGGCTCTTGAAATAAGGTTTGTGTGGAAGTATGCTGCACATACGTGCTGTATGTACGCTTTGGGCCTTCATCCTTCAAGGGGTGATAGATCAGTGAGAAAAATAACATGTGATTCACCATAACAAATTAGCTGTTGATCAAGGTTGCTTGGTAAGCATATATTAAGGCACAGCACTGACTAGGGGAAAAAAAGTCTCATCTCCAGCATTGCTTTTCCTTTCTTTTATAAAATTTTTGTCTCTTCTTGGGTCTCCTTGAAGAAAAACATTGATATAATAAGGGAGAAATCCTTACTGAATACCAAATATAAAATATTTCAGTAGATTTTAGGAGAGACATAGCCTCTTCTTTTTTTTCACTAGATGATAGTAATTTAATATGTTAAATACAATTAAACAAGCTGGAGGTATTCAGGTCACTTTTATGGAGCTTGACACTATAAAGGCTGTGATAACTGTGTCATTATTGCTACTTTAATATCTGGAAATCTCTTCCCATACAAGCCATTGTATATCCCTTATGACCATAACATCTAGCCACTTACTGGTTTTATTACATCAGCTGCCATACTACCTTTTCCATGTAGACAGAACTGGTGGGAGGCGAGGGGATGCCGGCAAGCTGGTGTGGTTGGAGCACTTGTCCTGCAAGGAGAGGTTGTGAGACCACAGATGGTTCAGCTGGGAGAAGTAACAGCTTCAGGGGCCCCCAGCAGCATCCCTCTCATCTTCAGGAAGCACAGAAAAATGGGGTGACTCATCTTACAATTTAAGTTTACACAGAAAGCCAATGGCCAAGCAAGGAATTTAATTCCAGTCTCCACTGAAACACAAACCTTTGGATTCAACTGAATTGAGGGGGAAAGGTTTCAAGACAGTAAGATGTAATTGTAGCTTGAGTCATGTTGAAGGCAGTGGCAACCAAAGAACTAAAAAGAAAAACCATGTCTCCTCTTAGTGTCCAGCCGTTTATGCTGTCCGTGGAAGTAAATTTTTTGGGAAAGAATATACAAAAGTATGGATCAGTAGAAACAGATTACTTGAGAGGCCAAAACAATTGATGTGAGGAGCACCTCTTTTACTGCGTGTATTTCATGTAGCCTGTCTGACTGGACCTGTTTGAAGGATGAAGGGCCGATGCATGCAGAATTAAATCTTTAGTCAGATTAGCATAGTGAAGCTGAAAAAGTAAGAAAAAGGCTAGACACTGTACTCCTGTATTCTAAATGGATTTTGGTTATGTAAGTTGACACTGAAGAGCACCGGGCTGAAAAGCTACATCAGTTTGCTTTTATATGTGACTTACCAACTGGATTCAATTTGATTAGAAACGGGACTGGATGTAACAGAAAACAGAGTTAAGAAATCCACAACATAAAACTTGCAAAACTTTTATGCTTAAATAAAAGGGTAGGGATTCAAAATTACAGGGGAAGATGGAAATGAGGGAAAGACGTTGTAAGAGGAGACTTTGAATCTGTGACAGATGTGGTTGATGTAAATGGAGAAGATATACAGCAGAGGACCTGATCCAAAGACCTCTCGCACAGTGAAGGGGACCATAGCAAGAAATATCCTGCCCACTTCCTGCAACCCTGGAACAAGCTAATATTAAACAGCAACTGGGCAAAAACTTCAGAAAAAAGAAAGACTTATGGCTTGACTGAGATTTCTAAGAACTGAAACTCTGAAGAACTACTACTTGCTCAATGCCAGTGTGAAACTTGATTAAAAATATGTATGTCTATTTGTCCACACAGGCACCTTCCTTTGTCTGTCCAAAAGTTATGTTAATATTTGTAACAAACATACAGAATTCAGATTGGATGCCTTTACAACTAATAGTTGTTTGGAGCTCAAAGAATAGAATAGGTTATTTTTCTTAGGAATCTTGTAATTAGTGGCTCACTGTAACAGATTGATTTCAGTTTTTCAAAGGTTGTTGTTTTGTTCAAGTTAGTCATCAGACTTATTGAAAAGACATTGCTGGCATGCTCTATTCAGAAAACAGGTTATATTTTAGTTTGACCACATTTTTGGTTGTTCAGATTTGTTCTAGAGCTATATGTAAGTGAAGGCCGACTTACGCCCTAGCCTTCTGGCCTCCTTAGAGCAAGTGAATAAAATGTTCAGAAGTCCCTCATTTGTGACACAACAGCTAGCATCACGTGCACTGATAGTAGTGACAATATATGTAGTCTATTAAGAAATGGGTCCGTGGCTGGTGTCACTACCCAAATATTGAGACTTTTGATAATGGTATTGTCTACACAGCACCAGGCCTGCTGGCATCAGACTGGATTCACTTTTTGCAAGGCAGAAGAAGAGTTTTTGCTCAGGAGCTAGCATGGCTCATTGACAGAGCTTTAAACTAGACTTGAAGGGGGAAGGGGATAATATCAGGGTTGTCTATGATAATCTGTGGGACGACACACCAAGATAAGAGGGACAGAGTGATAGCAAGGGGCATAAGCCTGTTGCTCTGAGATGTGCTGGCCACACTGCAGCAAACCTCTAAGACTGTGACAGGGTTGACAGCCCAGCTGAGGTGCCTCTTCACCAAGGCACACAGCACAGGCAACAAAGAGGAGGAGCTGGAAGCCACTGTGTTTCTAGAAACCTATAATTGCCAATACTGAAACCAGTGGCTACAAGCGTTCAGAAAGGACAGGTGAAGGAGAGGCAGAGGGGTTGCCCTCTCTGTCAAGAAATGGATAGAGCATGATGTCTCTGAAGAACAGCCACAAGCAGGTTGAAAGCTTATGGTTAAGAATAAGAGAATGAGGCAACACAGGGGACTGTGAGGTTGGTGTCTACTACAGGACACGCAGTCAAGGGGAGACTATTGATGAAAGCTTCATACTCAAGCTACAGGGGTTGTCATGTTCAAAGGTTGTCATCCTTCAACCACTCTGACATCTACTGGAAAAGTAGCACAACAAGCTGTCCACAATCCATTTACATTGAGTGCATTGAAGATAACTTTTAAAGTCAGGTAATAACCCTACCAGAGGGATCCTTCTGGACCTGTTGGTCACTAATGCAAGTGAGCTAATTACAGACATCAAAATCAGAGGCAGCCTGGACTATAGTGATCATGCGCTGTTGGTGTTCACAGTCCTGAGGCATATGGGTGTGGCAAAGAGTAAACTCATGATCCTGAATTTCAGGAAAGAGAACTTCCAGGTCTTCAAGGAGCTAGTCAATAGGATCCCCTGGGAAACTGCCTTGAGAGACAAGGGAACAGACAGAGCTGGCAAATCTGTAAGGATGCTTCCACAAAGTTCAAGAGCTCTTGATCGCCAGGTGGAAGAAATCAGGAAAAGAAGGCAATAGACCAGCAGAGATGAGTCAATACTGCAGGGACAGGTACCCTCAGAAGAGTACAGGGACATTGCCTGGTTCTGCACAGCAGGGGTCCAGAAGGTCAAAGCACTGGAGCTCAACTTGTAAAGATGAGATGTAAAGAATAATAATAAGGGCTGGTATTATAATATAGCCCTAATATTATTAGGGCTATATTATAATATAGCCCCAATATTATNGAAAAGAAATGTCAAAGAAAGTGTACCCCACTGTGAACACAATTGGCAAACTGGTGACCACAAATAAGGATAAGGCTGAGGTACTTAACAAGTCTTTTGCCTCAGTCTTTACTGGCAGCCTTTCTCCCGACACCTCTCAAGTGGATGGGCCACAAGACAGGGACTGAGGGAACAGTCTGTCCCACTATAAGACAAGATCAGGTCCATGGCCACCCAAGGAACCTGAACATACATAGTCCGTAGGACCCAATGAGATGTCTCTCAGAGTCTTGAGGGAACTGGATGCTGTAGTTGCAACGGTACTCTCCATGATATTTGAAAAGTCATGGCAGTCAGGTGAAGTCACCATTGACTGGAAAAAGGGAAACACTGCAATTGGTTTTAAAAAAGGTAGAAAGGAGGACCCTGGGAAGTACTGACCTGTCAGCCTAACCTTGGTGCCTGGGAAGATCATGGAACATATTCTTCTAAAAGGCACATATTAAAATGCATGGTGAACAGGAATGTGATTCGAGACAGTCAACATGGCTTCACCAAGGGCAAGTCCTGCCTGACCAGGCTATTGGCCTTCTATGATGGAGTGGCTACATCAGTGAACAAGAGAAGTGCTACAGATGTCATCTATCTGGATTACTGTAAGGCCTCTGACACAGTCCCCCACAGACTCCTTCTCTCTAATTGGAGAGACACGGATTTGATGAGTGGACTATTCTGTGGACAAGGAATTGGCTGGATGATCCCATCCAGAGGGTAGTGGTTTATAGCTCTATGTCCAGGTTGAGATTAGGGACAAGCGGTGTCCCTCAGGGGTCCATACAGGCACAAGTACTGTTGAATATGTTCATCAATGATATAGTGGGATCAAGTGCATCCTCAGCAAGTCTGCAGATGACACCAAGCTGAGTGGTGTCATTGACACAATTGAGGGATGGGATGCCACCCAGCGGGACTTGGACAAGTTCAAGAAGTGGTCCCATGTGAGGGGGTCTTTCAATTGAGTCAGAGTAATAGCAACACAGCTGGGGGAAGAGGGGAACCATGTTGAGAAGGACTTGGGCTTGTTGGTTGATGAGAATCTCAACATGAACTGGCAGTGTGTGATCGCAGCCCAGAAAGCCAGACACAGGGGTTGATTTTACCCCTCTACTCTGTGCTTGTGAGACCCCACCTGGAGTACTCTGTCCAGCTGTGTAGTAATCAACATAGAAAAGACATGGACCTGTTTGAACATGTTCAGTGGAGGGCCACAAAGATGATCAGAGGGATGAAGCACCTCTCCTGTAAGGACAGGCTGAAAGAGCTGGGGTTATTTAGCCTGGAGAGGGCTCCAGGGAGACATTATTGCATCCTCTCAGTACTTTGAGTGACTTATAAAAATATGGAGACAAACTTCTTAGTAGGGCCGGTAGGGACAGGACAAGGAGTAATACTTTTAAACTAAACGAGAGAAGATTTAGACTAGATATAAGACTCTGAGAGTGGTGTTCCTGGGCAACACTGGAATAGGCTGCCAAGGGAGGTGGTAGATGCCCTGCCACTGAAAAAAGTCAAAGTCAGGCTGCATGGTGTTCTCAGCCACCTAAATCTAGTTAAGATATTCCTTTAAAGGTTCCTTCAATCCCAAAACATTCTATAATTCTATGAAAACAATTAAGATATAAATTAACTCTAATATCTAAAGGTAGTGGCATCATATCATAGAATCATAGAATCATTTAGGTGGAAGAGACCCCTGGGATCATCAAGTCCAACCATCAGCCCTACTCTACAAGNCAGAATCACAGACTGGCAGGGGGTAGAAGGAACCTTCAGAGATCCCTGCCAAAGCAGGGTCACCCAGAGCAGGTTGGGCAGCAAAGCATCCAGGTGGGTTTTGAGCATCTCCAGAGGAGACTCTACCACCTCTCTGGGAAGCATGTTCCAGTGCTCTGCCACCCACAAAGTAAATAAGTTTTTTCCTCTGAAATTAATGGCATATTTTTCAGAGATTTCAGGGCGTTTTGACTTGTCTCCACCAATAGACAGAGTACGTGAAAGATGAACCTACAATGGCAATGAGTTTTGGACACTAGTTTTGCTTGATAGAAGGCCTAGATCATCTTCACTCACATTTTTCCTGTGAATCAAGGAAGAAAATACAGAGGGGTGTCCTGGTTCAAGGTAAACCAGAACCAATTTCCATGTTGGTAGCTTCCCTTTACAGTTAAGTATCTTCTAATTGCTCTCTCTTGTTCTGAAGACTGTGTAACTGTACTCATTTATGAACTAAGACATACCTGTGGCAACCAAATAGTTTAATTCCCAAGTTCTGCTTTCAAACTTTGTACTTTGTCTGAAGGTATTATTAGTCATTATCAAATAGAATCATGGGATCACAGAACCATAGAATTGTTTGGGTTGGAAGGTACCTTAAAGGTCACCTAGTTCCAACCTGCTGCCATGGGCAGGGAAACTTTGCTAAATCAGGTTACTCAAAGCTCCATCCAACCTGGCCTTGAACACCTCCAGGGATGGCTGACCATAGTTTCTCTGGGCAACCTGCTCCAATACCTCACCACCCTGACAGTAAAGAATTTAGTACAGCAAATGGTAGTCTTTCCAACTGCCTTTAAATTCTGTCCTCCTGAACAGAAGCACATAGAAAAGGTTGCTTAAACAAAATAATTGCTCACCTTCTCTCTCACCATCCCTCCCTGTGACATTCTCGGTGTATTGTTAATCTCAGATCCAGTGATCCCATGGAACAGCAGATTACAACCAAGACAGTGACATTTTTGGAGCTTTCATCCTCCATTTGGCTGTGATCCACTGGCCTTAGGAAAGGAGATAAGATGTTACATTTCTTATCAGCCACCAGATGGCTTTTAAAACAAGCAGCTGTCTGCTAGGATTTAAGTTAATGAACAAAAGTGCTTTTATGAACTACTGGTATGTACAGTCAGAAATGTAATCCTGGTTATTCAAGACAGTGCAAAAGAATAGATCCCACTGTATTTAACAACTTAATCTAACGATTGTATAACAGCATTTCTGACTTATTTTCCGTAATCACTGTAACTCTAAAGAGAAATGTATTAGCCACAGTATGTTAAAGCTTTAGGAATTGTGCAGAGTTCAGTATCAAATAGAATATTAGTGCTGTTCAGTGGCTGTTGATACATAATTTGATGACTGGAAGATGTTTTAAAAGAGAAATAAAGCCAATAATGCATTGTATCTCCCTGTCATGTAAAGAAATTTTGATTTCCTATCAACATTATAAAGATGTGTGATGTTTGTTTTGGGAAGACAGCACTGTAGATCTAGCAGGAAAATTATGCATCAAAAAAAATATCTCCTTTTTCTCCTATTTCTCCTAGAAATAATTGCTAGCATTATACTTACAACTCAGACAGAACCAAATTCTAACAGTCACTGCCATATTGAGAGCCAACAGAGTAACTGAAAGAATAACAGAAAGATTTTCTGGAGCTGGTGCCTTTATATAGGATTGGTGAAATTAGTTAAGACCATATGTTAGTCATATTGAAGGAGGCATGGTTTAGCTTTATGAATTCTGGAGTTCTCCCAGCAAACTTTCAAGGTCTGATGTCTCTCAGATTTGCTGAATTGCTCATGTGATCACAGACTGAGTGCAAGTTGAAGGAAAAGTAAAAGAACAGCAGAAGTTAAAGTTGCTTCCCATCAAGCTGACAATTATGTTCCATTATAAATCCTGTTGTTAGCTGCTTTATTATAGTGACTAAAAAAAATTGGATTGATGGAGAAGTTGCCAGGTTCTCTGAAAGACAAGCATAACTTTTCTGCAGAGAATGAAGAAAATCTGACCAACCTTTTCATTTGCAAGCAATTACTCTGTCCAGTTTTGACTGTCTCTTACTTCTTTCTGCGTTTATAAGAAAAGATGACTGTGAAACTATTCATCCAAATGTTTTTTATCTTTAAACTGTCTGTAAAATATATTAGTACATCTGATTTTAAAAAGAAACTGCAATTAAGCAGTTTATTCTATTGTTGAAATCAAAGTTAATTTTCCAAGAATATGAGAAGTTTTTCTTTAATATAACTGGCAAGTTACTTTTTTTTTTTTTTTTTAAGTTTTGTTTTAGGTCACAACACTGGAATCCTAAAATTCTAAGAATAAAATAACATGAGGACTTTGTCCAGATATATAAGCATACTATATATTTGCAGCCTATTGTTACACTGGCAAGTACCAGAATGGTTCTCAGTGAAGTGGGATTTTGACCTTGACCCCCAGCTTTGTTAAATCTCAATAAAGATCACTGGTATGAATAAATGAAGTAAAACAGCACTTCTTGTAGTTGCTGATCCGATTTTATTCTGAGATGCTTTTCATTGCAAAATGATATATATCATATTTAAAACATTTCATCTATACTCTGTAAACACTGAAATGGTTAGTGATGAGAATTACTGCACAGTATATTTCTGCATAGATACTGTGATAATGTTTGGCCTTTAGCTTGATGATGAGCAACACCCCAGGAATTATTGCTCCATAATTTGTATCTTGTTGCTGAATTAACTTCCAGGTTGTGGTAATAATTTTTTTGTGTCAGCAAATATCAGTAAAAAATGCAACACAATTATTCCCATTACAGGGTGAGTGAGATGGTATAAACATGCCATTCTCATTATTAAATTTATATTTATTTATCACAATCTTCTACTGAAAAGAGGAAGTACATAGCATACTTTGCTGCACTAGTGATACCAAACAAACTCAAATTTTTGGAATCTGATTTTTGAGTACTTATGCTCAGAGCTTTATTATTGTGTTAATGAGAGCTCCCCATTCTCAGTTACAGGTATCCACTCAGCATGAATGTCAGATGTTTTCCAAAGACAGAAAGTAAATTCAGAGACACTCTGTTTGGACAGCTTACAGAATAGCTCATAGTTTCACATTCACTTCAGATCTGTTTCTCCGTGTTGTTTGCATGAATTGGCTACATTTCTTAACAGGAAAATTTCACTTTTCTATTATTGCATGCATACTACTTCCTTGATAGAACCTGTGCATCTTTCAGTGAAGGCTAGTGAAAGTGAGATTCAATTCTGCCTTCTTCGTCAATAAGTAAGTTCAGGAAGTTGTTAATCAATTTGTTGTTGCTAATATACCTGCAGAGCACCTGTATTCAAATAAAAGGCAGCAGGAATTAATTTAAGAGGCTTTCCCCCTATCTTGGGCTAAAACCTTGATCCCATTGTAATGAAGATTGGAAAGAATGGGATAAACCTTTCAGTTAGAAATATTTTCCTCTGTACTTTCCTCTTATTGACAGCTCCCTGTATCCAAAGATGTGCAGCAAGACATCTAACAAAGAAGTGAGCAATGAAAGAGGTAACTACCATACCACTGAGCGATATAGAGCTCAGGAGCCATTAACAAAAATTCCTTTGCATGCTGGTTGAACAACTCTGTGTGAAATAATCAGCCTGTGACTTCCTGCTATTAGAACCACCTAATCGATAACAACTACATCTGTAACTGAAAATCCTGGCTATCTTGTTGTAGCCATGGCTACAGTAAAGCTAAAGATTTTTTAACTGAAAGAATTAATATTTTTTTTGTAATCTCTTGTTAAAGTATCATTTCTTTTTTTGTTTAGTTCAGATAAGGATGGAAAAAATATTTTAGTTCAAAAATGTCTCAGAAAATGATATGTTCCTGAAGACAGGTACAGAGCATGTAAGTGATGCCATTTGGCAGCGTTTAATATTATATGTGTTGGTGCAAAGGTTATGAAGTTTTTCATTCCACTCCTACTGCTGTCCTGCTTCTGTGCGCTATGGTCAGTAAGGCACTATTGAAACTACAGGCAAGATATATTCTGGCTGTGCATACAAACATCATAGAGTCACAGAATCATTTTGGTCGGAAGAGACCCTTGGGATCATCGAGTCCAACCATCTCCCCTAATCTACTAGTTCTCCCCTACACCATATCCCTCAACAGCATATCTAATCTACTCTTCAACTCCGTCCCAGAGCAGGTGAAGCACCCGATTTTGACATCAAGGGGCAATCAGCGCCCCTTTTTCTGACATCACAGGTATGGAGGAGCTGGCAATTGTGACATCACAGGGCAGGCGGAGCCCATCTTTCTGACATCAAGGAGTAGTCAGAATGCCCCTTTCTGGCATCATGGGGCTGAGCCCCTCATTTGACATCACAAGGCAGGCAGAGCTCCCCTTCCTGAGAGAACGTGCAATCCGAGCACCCCTCTGTGACATCACGGGGCAGTCAGAGGCCCTCTTTCTGACATCACAGGGAAGGAGGAGCTCCCCATTGTGACATCACCAGACAGGCAGAGCCCACCTTTCTGACATCACTTGTGGACTCAGAGCCCTTCTTTATGACATTGCGGGGCAGTGAGACCCTCCCTCTTTCTGGCATCACAGAGCAGTCATAGCCCCATATCCTGACATTCTTGGGAAGTCAGAGTGCCCCCTGATGACATCACAGGGCATTCAGAGCCCCTCTTTCTGACATCATGGGGCAGTCAGACCCACATATTCTGACATCATGTGGAAGGTGAAAGATCCTTTAGTGACATCATGGGGGAGTCATAGCCCTGCATAAACAAGTGTACTATCGATAGCCATACATAAACAAGCGTAGAATCTACAGTATAGAGTCATGCAAGAATTGTATTTATACACATACATGCAGGAACAGCATTGAGAACCCTTAACAAAATAATATAACGCAAAGACTACTAAAATATTTTCTTGTCACCTTAGAAGTCAAAGAAAACCTTTCCAAAATCTTAAAGTAAATGAAAGAGTAGCTTTTATGCCTTCTCCTTTTCAGGTTTAAGTGTGAATGTATCTTCCATTTCTCTTAGAAGATCAGTGTCAAGTCCTGCAGGTGTGACTCATAAATGATAGATATCTGTGACTCATATCAGAAAATGGAGGGGAATCTACTCAGAGCTGGCAGATGATATCAGCTGCTAGCAAGTAACAACCATTGAATTGCTATGAAAAGCTTCACAAATTAGAAAAGCTCAGCTCAGAGGCCAATAAATTTTTCCAGCTGAATGTTCCTACCTTCTGCAATCTACAGTAGACAGAGTGAACACAGACTAGCTGCACATACAGTTTCCATATGAAGACTTACATGCTATCTGCAGTATGGTCTTCATTTTTTGTTCAAGGTAATCTCTGTGATAAAAGATTTTGCTGGTATTTAACCAAAAAAAAAATGCCCAGACTCAATGTTATTAAAGATATTCCTAGAATTCAGTAATATTGAAATATTAAGCACAGACCCAATGTGATGTTCTTTAAAATTAATCCAAAATCCTTTTGCAAGAATCAAATCTCACCGCTGATAACACCTAGGAATATTTTTGTATGTGCATATATGCAAATTCACTTCCATTTCACTTATGTATCATATAGACTACAAATGGCAAGGTTGTGATATCCTTACCCAAACAAAATTAATTTCAATGGGAGCTGTTCTGGAAGAGCTACTAATAGCCCTTACTTATGAACACTAGCATTTCAATACACCTGTGGTTTGTGAGCCTGAATAGGCAGTCTTCCAAAAGCATTTCATGGGCAAATCGCATCAAAACTTTTGTGCTCTTCAGTCAATAAAATATTGTCACTAAACACATAGCAGTAGGTACCTATAGTTAAGGTCTTTGCCTCCAATTCCTGCTCAATTTCCAAAGTATCAACATTTTTCACTAGGGAGCCTTCATTAGCATTGATTATAAACCTAATATCTCTCATAGTTGAAATCTTATAGCTCCAGACAAATAAGAATTGTTTTTTTATCAAACCAAGCAATTAGTGAATATCCAGCTCATTTTAACTCCCATGGAGTGTAAATTGCTAAAGTAAATACAACAGATTTTATCAATATTGAAGACTAACACATCTTCTATTTTTTTCTTCCTAGAAAGATAACTTAGCACAGAAAACACTGTAAGAGTGATGAAGCTATAGTCATCAGGGTGTTAAAAGCTGTTGCACTGATTGTCTTTCAAATAATATCAATTCCAGAAAAGATAATGAAATTGATTATAAATTGAAATATTAGTCCTTTGAAGCACTGGAGTTCATTGAATGCCTTCAAGTCAAGTAAAATTGGCCTAAGACATGCTCCATAGATTAATTTTTTATTTTATTTTATTTTTTTAATGATATTTTAGCTCTTACGTCAACTGTCAAAGGATTAAAACTTAAAATTCTTACACCAATTATTATAGAAAAAGTGCCACATTTGTCTCATTGTGGTAGAATGAGCTAGAGATATTATTGGTTTATTTACATGCATTTGTACAAGTTTCACTGACGCTATCCAATTTTTATGTAGAATTCTGTGGCTGCATGACTAACAGATCCCAGGGAACAGACACCCCATTAAGACAGATAAGGGTCACTATATTACTATGTACTTGGGTTTTTCTAGTGGCTGGATAAAATACAAAAAGACACAACAAGCTTTTCCCGTCATTTCTATTACAGCTTAGTGTTCGCATGCCTCTGCTCTTTGCAAATTGCTCCCATATCCATATGTTTAGGCATGCACAGAGTCATTTATCTTTTCCTACATCAAAGTGCAGAGTTTAACCAGCAGCAAATGATGGCTGCTAGCAGTAGAGTTGCTGGTCTGCTCTACAACTGATTGCCAGTTGGACAGCTGAAGTATGCTGCTTATCTGTGGTAACATCCAGAGTTGCCTTGGCTTTGTGCCAGTTCTTCTCTTACTTCTTCAGACTGTCTCCAGTTACAAAGATTGCAGATGATCTGCAAGTAATCCCTTTAAACAGGATATAAATTTGTGCAATAGTGGTTTGGACCTATTTTCAAAGTTAAGCAGGTGCTTATGCACTTTTTCTAGGCCAAATGCAGTGTGGTCAAGTTCACTGGAAATCACCACAATTCTTCACGGAAATAAAGCCACTTAGAAAGTTAAGGCATAAACTGTATTGTTTGGGCATTTGCTGTGAATGTCACCACCCTATCAGCTTTGCTACCGTGGGGGGAAAGTCACTCGTCATGACAGTTACTATACAACACATGTAGATTGTGTTTTAATATGTGGAACCAATCCAGAGAGGCTTTAGGAAGTAACCTTCTCCAGATTGTCCACTTATTCACCAGGATTTATTCAAAACTGATTTCTGCTTTGCTTCTCAAAGGATTATAAGGCCAACAAAGTCTCCATTTCCACTATGCTACGGACATTGGAAGCAGAGTCTGAATAGGATTTGAAATCTTTTCTATTTCTCAAAATCTATCTTTTGTATTTTTAGCAACAGGTACACATTACAAGAAACTCTGTTACCCAATGATATGGGTATCACAGTTTTAAACAGTCTGTTTGCTTTAATGTTAATGAGAATTGTGCATGTAGTCAGCAGGAAAGTATACCAGTGTAGTTTTTAACACCTCAAGAATGTACCTCCTCTGATAGCAATTCATATTTGAAATATTTCTGTTATCACTTGGAAGTCAGTTGAAAACTTTCAAAACAGAAATCTTTTTCCAGTATATTTCATTATATATGAAGCAGATTCAGTTAAAGGCACTATCTATAGCAGATTTTTTAATGGCTACTATGTTTACATAGTCATTAACCAACAGTGATTTGGAGTGTAAGTTTTGTCTGACTGTTGTGTTTTTGTCAGTGCGAAGAAAAAAGCACTAACAGAGAGTCTGCTTATTTTCTCTGGATGCAGAACTA
>VZTM01011268.1:117435-130378 GCA_013400555.1 Jacana jacana | reverse complement strand
GGGGGTGTTCTTGCAGTTTTTTAGTTTGGTAGTGGTGGTTTGTTGGGTTTTTGGGGGCTGGTTGATTTGTTTTTTTGTTTTGGGGTGGGTTTTTTTTATTATTTTTGTTTGTTTGTTGGTTGGTTGGTTCTTTTTGTTTGTTTTCACCCAGGCTAAACAGTAGCAGAGGGCTACTGCTAACTGAAGTAGTCCAACTAATTATTTCAACAGGGTAAAAATCTGTTAAGCTATAAACATCTTTGAGAGATCCTGTGGAAACTTGCAGTTGAAAAAGCAAATGGTGAGTCCCTGTTATAAACTTTCAACAATGCCAATAACAGAAATATTCTGCCCTTTGCATAGATCTGAGAGGTGAATTTTCTAGTAAGTTTGCAGTGTAATAGCTGAATGCTCTTGCCTTTGAGGGGCCTCTGTGCACGTACAATGTAGTGTGTGGATCATGTTTGAAAGGTACTTTAAATAAACTAAGGGAGAGATTTATTACTCCAATAATTAAACAGAAAGAGTAAGGCAAGTGCTTATAAAATGCCAGAGATTGCATGATGGGCCATTGTTCCTGCTGTCAAAATACTGACTTAGAAGTGGTAGAAGATTCACTGAATAAGTTCAAACAGTCTCAGTGTTGAACCTGAAACTTGTAGAGCCGGGAATTTTGAAGAAATAAGACCTTAATTTAAAGCCAAAACAAACAAGCAAAGTCTAAATAGCCTGACCTGTTGCAAAACAAGTCTGTACATAAAGGTCAGGCTAAGCTCTGGAAGTGTAGNCAGAAGGTCCAGCATACCCCCTCTGAAAATCCAGTACCCATCAGCACCATGATCAGTATGAAAAGATGCAGCTATGCCTGATCAAGAGACTGTTGCCCCTGACTTTGAATGTCCACGTGACAGAAAGGGATGGTCTTCTTTAGGTCTCCTTTAGTAAAAGTCTCACTGTTTAGCTAAACACTGAAACCTGTCCAACTGTAAAAAATGGCATTTGAGGCTTTAAAGAGTATATCTGCTGTTTGACAAGGTTGGCTATTACAAATCTTAAGCCAAATATCTGCAAGGTACACCTTAGTATTTGACTTCTTTGGTCTTCTCTTCTGCTGATCTTCTTCCAAGCATTTGACATTGATCTGCCTTGGATCATAAAGGTTGAACCTATTAATTTCACCCCATACCTAAATTAAAGACTTAAGACTGAACATCTAATAGTCCCATGCCAAAAAGACCAGAAGCATATGGTGCTGCACCTGTGTGAAAGTATTAGCAATTGTAACACTATCTGCCCAATTACTTCCTCTGAATAATAGATGGGTCATGACCAGGTTATATCAATTCATCTTTCCAGCTTCTCTTCTGTAATTGTCAGGAAATTTCCCTTTCCAGGCTCGGTTTCACAAACATGTAATTTAATAGGGGTATGGTTGAATTGCTTGGCTTGTATGGTTATATGAAACTAAAGGCTGAGAGCTCAAGAGCGTTTTACGCATGCAGAGTTTTTAGGGTATGGAGGGTGGAGGGTCATAACGTTTATTGCTAGACCATAGTGAGAAAGGTCCCTGCAAAAAAGCGAACTTAGTGTTAGTTTTAAATCTCCCCAGAGCTTGCATGGTCTCTACTTTTATAGAAACAGCCCAGAGAGTGATAGCATGTCCTAAAAGATTGACCAGAACTTTAGGTACGAACAGCTTCAAGTCTAGTTTGTTTCTCAATACTTTCAATTCATTAATAGGTGCTACTGTATTGCTTTCTTGTTCACAGGTTCTTGACGTGGGTTTTGCAGCAGCACTCTGCTGAAGGGCTGTTACCTATCTGCACTGGCCCCTGATCCCTTCTGCTTCCCCTGACCTCCTCTAACTCATTCCTTACAGTGAGTATGACATGAAAAATGGGGCATGTATTTTTCTCATTATTGTAGCCAGTTAAGGTATTTTGATAAGTACCAAACATTCTCTAGGTATGCACTGTCTTTTATGTACATATACTTACTAGGATAATGCGAGGGGTGAAGAAATAACCCTGGGTGTGTACCAGCCCTGAAACAAGCACAGTGCTGAGCAATTCCTCTTAACAGGTTTTTCAGAGATTCTAAATTTCAGCAGTGCCAGGTCATATTCATGCTATATGTTTGGTAGCAGTTATGCTGAATATATACCCCTTTTTCAGTGAGGGCAATGTTCTTTCAAATAGCTTTTAATTCCTGCCAGGGGTCTCTCTCTGACTTTCCAATTTTTAATTAAGATGATGCTTTTTTAATTGTTTGATTTACATTTTGATATGAAGTTATTACTGCTTTTGAACGTCCTTGCATCATTCTCTGCTTCTCCCACAGCTCCAGTATAAATTGCCTCAAAGTATCCAAAAGTATTTGTCTTGAACTGCTTGGGATGGTTGATATTACAAGTATGTTGTTATGCATAAGCACAGTCAAATATACCTCTTCTTCAAGATCTGCTTTGGTCTGCATCTTATTGACTGGAAGAGAGAACTTTTCCTTCGTGTAGCTTGAGGCAGTAATTACCAGCCTAAAAATAATTTTGTAAAATAAAACTGTAAAAAGTATGAGTTAAAAGAAAAAAGCCCTCTCTTATACTAGGGGCAAGCAAAATTATTGTTTGCTCCTTGCTCCTGGGAATATTTTTCCAGGTGATTTAAGGCCATGCAGTAACTGTCTGACCAAATGCATTTATGTCTCCTATTAGCCATTTAAGAGAAATGTGATAACTGACTTACTCCAGATGTGAAGACATCTGTACAGAGAACTTGGTTCTTGAGTTTTAGGAGCAAGGGGAATCTTATGGGCATACAATAGTAAAATCTCCTCTTTTTGTTCCATGGTGCTCTAGGAAAGGCAGTCTGCTGGGGGAGCAGCAGGGAAATTCAAGTTGAAGATGCTTAAGATCTTTGCGAAACTTTACAGGATGCTGTTCATTTGCTCTTCTGCCATGAGGACCTTCTGTTGCAGCTAGAGAGGAAAAAGGGGAAAAGAAGTATTGGTTTAGTCTCACCTTTTGTTTCTGAGACCTAGAGTTATTTTAGAAAACAGTAATTCTAGGATAACACCTTAAATTAACAATATTCTTTAGATAGATGAGCACTACCACAGCTTTAGTTAGCAAATATACAGTGTTTTAAACTGATTTCTTATGAGCTGCATATTCAAAAATCTCTAGTATTTTTTTCTTAAGCCAAAAGACACTTAGAAAAACAAACAAACAAACAAAAAAAAACACCTAAACAAACAGCAAAAAATAACGCCCCCCAAAAAAGCCATGCCCCCCTTCAAACCCAAACCAACAAGAACCCACAGACTCTCATGCCTATTCAAAGCTTTTCAATGACCCAGGATGTACCTTGAAATATGTTGGTGATTTCATCCTTTGCGGATGACTGTCTGCATTGCAAATGCCACTGTAACAAGCTAATATTATGTTCTGAAAGATGATGTGTATTGAACCAACGTGACAGCAGAAAAAATTTCTTCCTGTAAGTGTTGGTCATTTTCCTGGGGCAGTGGCATCATGAGAGGAGGGCTAGAGGAGTAGTGAAGGAGAACATGAAGAAGCCCTATTGCTGTTTCCTGGGTAGAGGGAGTGTTCCCTGTCTTAGTACTGAATACTATTTGCAAACTTTGCAGGAGCATGACTGTTATTTTAAGTGTGCTCTGATTTATTTTCATAGAAAAGCTTTGGATAGATGTTTCATGCTAGTGATCTTTGTAAGCACTCCGTGTTTGGCTGACGCAGCAGTAAAAGCAAATCATATATGAGGAAAAGCATTTCACCCATAATTTTTTGTTGCTGCGTACTTGTGGGTGAATTGATCCAATGCCAAAAGAAGGGTTTGAATTTTGTTTTAAATCCTTACTCCTGTGATAGCAGTTCAGGCTCTGATGAAGAATAAGACATACCATGTGCACTGGTTACAGAAACAAATTGCCTTCGGACAGGCCCTTTCTCAAACACTTCAAAAAACAGGAAAGATGTGTATGGCCTGGCTTCCTATCAGTATTTTCCATAGTATGAAAATACAGTGACAAAGTAGTTAATTCTGAAGTAAGAGGGTCTGCATACAGTTAGCTTGGGAATGGTTAACCTAGATTGTGTGGACAAGTATTGTTAAAGCCAGCCTCTAAATTGGTATGTCAGAGTATGGAAGACTTAAGTAGTGGGTATGGCGCTGACAGAAATATCTAAAGACCCAGGTGACTTCCAAAAAGTGTTTGGTCACATGAATTACTGGCTAAATCAGTGGTGATAAAGTCCTAAAACTTTACATCTTTCCTCATTTCCCTGACTTACCTCCTCCTCTTCCACCCCAACCCCTGTGATCACAATATTTAAAGGAAACAGTTAAAACAAAGAAGCAGTAGTTTAGTGTCCTGCCCACCTGTGCCTGCAGCGTGCTGGCATGTTGCACACCCCTGCTCCCCTGTTGCATATGTGGAGCAACATCTTTCATTCCTTCAGAAATAACTTCTGCTGTCAACGGTAGTATGCTGTGTCGGAGAGAAAAAAGCTCAATGCATCCATTAGGGTATGTTTTCTTACGGGCAAATGAACAACTGGTGAGAGGAAAATATCCTGTGGAAAAAGTTGCTGAGTGATGTAGGATGGAAGCAAATGATTTAGAGAGAAAGCGAGAAAAAGATGTTACAAGTCAGTCTGGCAGTGACAAACAAGGTATTTCAATGTAATTAGTTGAAAAAAAGTTGGCATGCTTTAATTTCCTGAACAATTAGGACAAATAGAAATGTCTCTGCTTTCTTTGGAAAACATTTTTTAAAGTGCATCGTGTTAGGAAAAGGATTAAGGATCTGCAATAACAGAAATGGGAAGTCTAATAATCAGCTAATTAGACCTGGACAATAGATCTAGCCCTCATAAATAAGATCACTGTCTGTCTTTTGGTTGGCATTGAATTAAATCTAACTTTTTTGCAAAACATGTTTTGAATGGAGGCTAATTCACTTCTATATAGTGGCTGCTTATTTTCTTAGGAAGAAATTATACCAGGGCATTGATCTCATAAGCTGAAAAGTGAAGTGCAAAATTTTGACAGTGAAATTTTTACAGAGTGCAAATGATCCTTGGGGAAGGAGATCTCCAGTTGGTACAAATAATGAGGGCTTCGTTATTCAGCTTCACTTTATTAAGGGGCTTTAAAGAAGCCCTAGGTTGCCTCTGGGCAGTCTAGATGCCTAGTCAGATTGTTTCACAAATTGTGGAAAGGAAGAAAATCTTTAGCTATGTGTTGAGGCTGTGTGGGATGGAAGAGTTGCTTTCATTCATGACCGCATGGCTCACCCACCCCTTTTTATTCTCAAACCCCACAGCATCCTCGTGGCAGCATCATTATTACCTCACTGGAAGTTAATCGTAATTGTAAGTGCATATTTTTCACTTTCTAGACTGTGATCAGCTTTCTGTGCTTGCAGGACTGTCAGGCCCATCGCTGTAAATAAGTGGGAAGAAGGGCAATGGATGTGGGGTTCTGTGCCGTATCAGGGCTACCGGCCCTGCTTGGACACCCCTGTACTTTTTCACTCTTCTTAAATTAATCATTTCAGGTTAAGCTTTGCCAGAGTGAGTTCCTGGGATAGATTTTGTTTTCCACCTTTGAACAATAACAAAGCTGGCATGTTACCAGGAAGGGCAGTGGCTGGGGTGGGTAGGAAGGAAAGAATCATATAGGAAATAATTGTGTAGGAGGGTTTTGAGCAGGAGGAAGTAGAAACCAAGAGTGAGATCTCTTACAGATTTGTGATGACTACATATGTTTAGGTATAGGGAGTATCTGCATAGAAATTATCTATTTTTTTGTTTGCAGGCTTTGCATCACCATTCTAATGTGCTATTCTGCTTTTTCCCAAATGTATTCATCTTTGCAGGAGAGTCTGAACTGGAAAATTAAATGTGAGCAACTCTGAGTGCTGGGGAAAATTCAGGCTTCATACCTAACCCAGGATTTGTACTCATTTCTGGTGTGTGTGAGACTCCAACAGAAAGAGTCATCTGGAGATTTGAATTTTGGTGGAAAATCAGCTGACTGCCTGGGAGCCGTGGAGTGAGTGTGGGATGGAGGAAAGGAGACTTGTGATTCTTGTACAGCTCAGGTACTCACAAGGGCTGTATTTTCTCTAGTTATGGAAACAACAAGATGTCTTGACTTCCCACACCATGTAGTCCTCTTAATTGTCCAGTGGATGGTCAATTTTTTCTGCCTATGCAGAGTCAGTGTGCTACTGGACGTCGTTTGGGAGGAAGGGAAGGAACGGTCTATGGGAGTGAATGACTGACATTACAACTTTTCTTCATTTCTGTGCCTCTGTGTTTCTTCAGAAGCACAGACGGAGGGCAGAGAATGAGAAAGCTTGGTCAGTATGTGGATTACCAGTGAAGCAAATGGCTGATTGTTTCCAAATGCACTTCTGAAAACAGAAAGTAAAATGAATGGCAACCTTTGGGTCTCTCTTTGGGAGACAGTTATGCAGAAAATTACACTTGTTAAATAGCTTTTTAGCAGTTTCTCTGCTGGAGTGTTTGAGGATAATTGTCAGTCCTTGCAAGATAAGAATAACTAGTAACTTGCTTGTTTAACTTCTTTTAACTTTTAAAACAGGGTTATCTAAACTGTGTCCTCCAAGGTCTGTGAGAGGATGTCATGCAATTGGAGCTGGAAATACAGAGCACTGCATAAATAGCATTGTTGACAGCCAGGCAAAAAGATACCTTCAGAAACAGTTCCAGAAATGGCAGCTACTGTACAGGACACCTACTTATATATGAACCTTGATAGTTTTCTGGTCTTACGGATTTACACCCTTGCACAGCAACTCCTTTTCTAGAGCATCTCTTTGTAGCTCTTTTCTTCTGTGGATCCGTGTTCCGTACTCACCTGTGCATAAATTCTGGATACCTTTGAGAAATAAGAGGGCAGTGCCTACCTCAGCCTTACTGAGCAGTTTTACTAGTTCTTGGGGGTCCCTGTGAAAGAAGTAGACAGTGTCACAATTAGTTCAGTTGCTATCTTGTCTCTCTTCCTAGCACTTTCTGGGTTTTTTTTGTATACAGCTTTCCTACCTAGAATAGAATAATTTCAGTGGGTTTTTTTTCAAGCTATTTTGTTCTGCTCTTTTTTTGTTGTTGTTTGTTTGGTTTTTTTGTTGTTTTTTTTTTTGTTACAATTCAGCTAATCATCTTCCAGCTCTAGGCCTTGGCACAAAGGCCTTTATCCCGCTGATGAAGTGCTATGTTGTGAGGTGCACTGTGATACTCTGCTAGAGAGAAGTCATCTTTGATGATATCAATGAACTCTTGCAAAGCAAGACCACAAAGATCTGTGTTGTTTGTACTGCTATTGGCAGGAATACCTGGAACAAAGAAATAAATGAGCTCTTGGGTGCTTCAGATCTGAAAGAGAAGCAGCAAACCTCAAGGTTGAAAGCAGAGTGGGGTAGTGAGCTTGATCAGATTTATAAAAGTGTAACGTTACTGCTTTCTGGACTCTGGGCCACTCTTGAGATTTCCTTCCCTAATTCTCAGAAGGACATTGAGTTCTGTTTTTCCTGCAAAATCTTGTGCTGCATCACACACTTCATACTTGCATGGTGGCATTTTGTCTGTTCCCTTAGCAAGGGTGTTTTGTTTGGACTCCTGTTCCTTCCCCACTGTGTCCTGCAGCCTGTGGGACTTGGCCAGTCAGCCAGCAGCAATAATTAATAGTGAATAACAAATATGCGCTGTAGTTACTTCATGATCTGTTTGTTAGTGATTGAACAATGGCAAATAGTAGAAGGAGCAATTATCTCGGACTCTTTATGCTCAATTTACAAGCACCAATGAAGTGGCCATTTATCTATGCAAGTAGTGCCAGGCCTAAATGAAAAGGGTAAGAAAGCCAATTTAAAGAGATGGGTTTAATGGTCCTACCTGGTGGCTAACACTACACTCAGATGTAGTTATTTGTAATATGCCATGGAAACGTGTTTACCGCTGCCTGAATGTGCCATTTACTTTATTTTCAATATGTTACGGATGTGTATGCATATTTAATTTTTTAACCTGTTGACAGTTAAAGATTCTCACAACCACTTTCTGCTGTCATTTACTCAGGACCTAAGCAATAGCCTAAGACCAAGCCTAAACCGCTCTGTTTTGTTTTCAGAAAATAGCCAGAAGTGACAAAACTTGCCAAATCTTTCCTTTTCCTTGAAAGTGCAGATGTTTAAGGCAGCCCTGCTTTGCAAGGGCTTTTGCAACCTTTGTTTTTGACTCCTCTGGAATGTGACACATTGTTATCGCAGTTGCCTAAGAGGGCTTTGGTTGCAGGTTTATCATATTCTCCAGGCTCATGAACTATTTCCCCGGGGACCACACTGCATTCTTGATTTGCTTGGAGTCTCGTGGCCAGCCAGCACCATTCAATTCCTGTCCTCTTGGCATCCTGTCTTAGAGAATGACCTTCTATTCTCCCCCAGTAGCTCCAAGTTGCTATTGAAAAAATGCCTGCTGTTCAGGAAGACCCACGGGGTGTCTGGCAAGAGAAAACAGCACTTGAGTCTAGGAAGTTTCAGTGATGCATACACACACATACACACACACACACACACACACCAGACAGTCATCTCAGGAAAAGCAGAGATGTTTATGTTCCTGTCTTTGAAATGATAAAGAATACAGAAAAATTCCAAATACGTACAGTACGAAACAGGTGCAGAGAAGCCCAGCAGCAAACAAAGGGCAATGTGCAAAACCCCCAGCTTCCAAAAAGTGGGCTGAATTTGTGCTTTGCAAAATCCAAATTTATAACTTATTTCCAATATCCAGCCGGGTAGATGCTCTGTGGGTGTGTGTGTTTTTATTTGAGTGCTTTCTTAATGAATTCAGTTTTGAGAAGGAAAAAATAATCCCTTTTTAGGAAATCATTGCCAAACTGTCAAGGCAGTTCTTGAATGGCAATTGTGTAGACATTAAGACATTTGTAGGCTTGGCAGGATCCCTATAGAACAACATTTTTAATCCAGTATGCACTTAACTATCTCAATTAAGGATACAAGTAAAGCCATGTTAAATTTTTGGGAGCAGGTGCCCACTATATGCTCTGCACAGAATAATGGCATTCTAAAAAAACCCATTCTGCAGATAGGAAAAACTCATTTCCTTAACTCTCTCAGGAAAACTGTCAATTGCATTATTTATTTCTTTTTAATCCATGAGAATTTTTGTAATGGCACAGAAAGGCATTTATTTTATCTTATGTTCATTAAACTTCCATTCCAAACTTTCTCAGTTGGGAATACACAGTTAAAATGGAACAGTAAGATCTTGATTTATTTCATAGTGGTTGCTGATTTAAGGAGATGTGTAAATGCATGTTCAGCTGCAAGCTTGTCGCTTTTGATGAGTTAAAGGTGGGGTACTTAAGTTCCTTGCTGGTATGTGTCTAACCTGCGCAGCCTGACCAGTTTGGTATATTTTAGAAACATACTCTAGCTATGTTTTATAAGAGCATTGTTTGTATGGAGACCCAGAGTGTAGGGGGCATATGCATGGGTATAGAGACTTGTGGAATAGTCATGTACATGAGTTTAGATATGAAGACTCTGAAACATATAGACCATGGGCTGCAGATCTGGGCTTAGAGGCACTGCTAAGTACTTGGTGGCCCTAAAAGAAAATGGTTGGGTGGGTCTCTGACCTGCAGCCCTTTCCGGCACCTGGAGGGCAAGGGGCACCCTGAGACCCAGAAACAAGGTGCCTCTGGCAGGGCTGTGTTTCTTCTCTGGATGCCAAAGGCTCTTGATGCTGAAGCTGGGGACCCCTGCCTGCCTTCAGCTGCCAATGGGCTTCTCCCCCCAGCCATGGCTCAGGCTCAGCCTTCCCAAGGAGCATTGCATTGTATCTAACAGTGTATATTGCTTCTTAAAAAAACCCAAAAAACAAAAAACAATTATTTTTTTGAAATGTTTTTCTGGAATGTTTAAAAAGCCAGCTAAGGAACAGTGCCCTAGGAAACCTTGGCTTGCTACCCAAGCTTTTTTCAGTCCTGTTTCGGTTTCAAAAATAGCTCTTGTTGTTAAGGCTAATCTCAAGACAATAACAAAGTGATGACGATGATACAGTAAATAAATAAAATAAATCTCAATCTCCCTTGGGGATTGATAGAAGTTACAGAAATTTATGTCCTGATCTTCCTTTCGAATGTAGCCTTTCTCAACCTAGCTTTTAAGGCAAATTGAGTGTCATTAGACTTAAAAACCAAACCAAAACAAAAAAGCAAAGCACAAAACCCCCCCATCACTGTGAAGCGCCAGCAGGAGGGAGTTTTCCTTACTGTTTTAACACCAGAAAAATCTTAAACTTAATTCTCTTCAGAGAATTCAGAGAACCCTGACAGAGCTGATACCAAGAACCAGAGGCTTATGTTTCCCACATGTGCTTTTCCAGTCCTCTCAGTCTCAGCAAGTTTTAGGGCTGACTGCCGCCTTGATGGTGGTGGGCAGGCTTTGCTGTAGGAAAGATCTCAAAACTACAAAATTTTTCCCTGTTTTCAGGCTTGGAGGGCATCCTGTTGCTGTTCCATCTCAAGCGGAGGTCAGGGAGGCCTCTTCATCTTTTTCAATAACTCTGTTGTTGATACATTTCCAGGTCTTTGCCTTGGATACTAAAAGCCAGTGGCACAGCACACCTATGGTCTGACATGGTTATATGCTCCTGTGCTGATTTTTATGTAAATCCTTTGATTTGGTTTAATCATGTAGGTTCACACTGGTTATACAATAAGCTCTTCAGGTGAATCTAATTGCAGTCAACTATCACCACTTCAGTACTTAGTAATGTCTGTTCTGACAAGAGCACAACTTGCTGTTGAAACAAAGCAGCTGTGCTTTAATATTAAAAATAAAAATGTCGGTAATTCTTTTTCCCACTCAGGAAATGTTTAATTTGGTTTGAAGGTGGTTTTTTTAATTCTTGTATGACATTTTTATGTGCCTGTTGAATAGAAATCTATAAACAAAAAACATGCGTGATGTTGCTGAAAACCTTTGGCAACAATTTTATATTTAAAAAAAATAAGTCCATAGTTTTTAAAAACTAAGCAAAAACAGAATTTTTTTTTCCAAAATCTTTTTCACAGCTAAAAACTTTCAAGTAGTCAGTATTTAAATATTTATAATGCTGATTGTCATTTTCTTTTTTATTTAAGTAGTGTTAACAATAGGCATTTGATCAGTGCTAATTATTACTATGGTAATTGATTTTTGGAGGGCAGGCATACTCAGTGAAAAGAATATCAGAAACAAGTTGCAATTTCTTCCAAAACAAAACTTTTACTTATCTGGTAATAATAGAAACTTTTAAAATTGCTTTATAAAATACTGCTGAATTAAAGTGTTCATCTGAAATCTGGGATGTTCATGGCTAATTGGGATAGAAAATCTAGTTGGAGTTGATCACCTCGGTTACATTGGGATACTGCTGATGGTAATTTGAAATAACAAACAAACAGACCAAAAAATACTCCCAAGAAATTGTCCAACCAGACTACTAGTGCCTCTGTGTACAATATCTTTTCATTCCTGACTAGTTAGATGATGTTTCTTTGCTGGAGCAATTGTGCATTCATCTCTCTGGGGACCCATGTCCTCACGTAAGTGTTAACACATATTCTTCTCTAGGAGTTTTTGGGCATGTCCGGCTGAGGTAATGGTAATTAGAGATAGAAAAGCCCATTTGGATCACCGTGTTTTTCCCTGTGCAATTCTNGTTTTTTTTTTTTTTTTTAGGACGTGTAGTTTCAATTGATTTAACAAAGCTTTGGAAAAGTGACTCAAGATGAGGCAACTGCTCTTTGCTAGGGAGACTGTTACACGTCCAGTAGACCATAAGAATAGTCTGTTGGTTTTTTTTTCCTGATGTTTTCTTATATTTTCCTTTTCTGCAATCATATTTTCATCTAATGGGGACCCAAGAATCCTCAGTAACAATTCAATTTGGAGCTTTTCTGTCAGTAACAACTTCCTACTTCATCATGTTGTGCATTAGCTCACTCCCTGTGTAGACATTTAGTTCAGAGCTCAGCACGATGTGGACTTTCTTAGCTTTTTATTACTCTGTTGTTGAGCCACTTTCTTTCCTGGGAGCTCTTAAGCTCTTCTGGGCTTAAAGTCAAGTTTGTTACATGCCAACAACACCATGTCAGATCTGCAAGTAAAAATTTTGGTTTGAGGGAGATTTGGTTCAGGACAGAAATGTTTTGGGGTTTTTTCCACAGTTCTTCTGCTATTTCTTGTTCATAATAATGTCTCACCTAAACTATAATTACTAGTCAACACTACCATTCCCCAACACCTCTTTTGACTAGATTTAAAAGATTATGAGCTCATTTAGTCCTTGCTTATATCATTGTAATTCCATATGGTAAAACCGTAACTCTGTTGAAGGCAATAGCAATTTTTACCTATTTTTCCTGGGCTTAACGGGTACAAGTCAGATGTCAATGGTTCCATTGTCACCGTGTGTCCTCTCTTGTATGTGCTAATGTATTTATTTATCAAGAGAGGTTTTTCTTTCTCTGCCTTCTTCACTGGGTACTGGATGATGGGAAAGCTCTGTGTTCTGTCATCTTTAAATGAATACACTTGTATTTGAAAAAGGGAGGGAAAGTAAAATGTAATTGTTTTCAAAAGCTTGATGAGAAGGGGGTGGTTTCTTGTTGTAAGTGAGAGTGAACATATAAGCAGAATGAATTGTGAGATTTTTTTTTTTAAAACCCCTATGGCTGTTACTAACTCTGCTTCAGCAGAAATGTGGGCTGGGTCATTCTGGTGGAGCCTAGGAACCTGTATGAGGTCCCAATGGATAATCTAGAGCTGTTGCTTGAGGAAGCTTCAGTTGAAAATGTTTCAATAAAAATTAGGTTTTGCTTCTATCTTACATAGCTGTGGCAGGTTT
>VZTM01011268.1:160-106928 GCA_013400555.1 Jacana jacana | reverse complement strand
GGGGGGGAGGTGGTTGGGTGGGGTTTTTTGCCCTGGGGCGTGAGAGGCTGACAGCAGCGATCCCCCCGGCTTTAAAGCGTGGGGTGGGTTTTTTTCTTTCTTTCCCCTTTCAAAGACAGCCCAGTAAAATAGTCGTCTTCTCCCTCTGCTCGGCAGTGGTGAGGCTCCACCTCGAGTACTGTGTCCAGTGTTGGGCCCCTTACCACGAAAAAGGTGCTGGAGCAGGTCCAGAGAAGGGCAATGACGCTGGTGAGGGGTCTGGAGAATAAGCCTCATGAGGAGAGGCTGAGGGAGCTGGGGCTGTTCAGCCTGGAGAAGAGGAGGCTGAGGGGAGTCCTTATTGCTCTCTACAAGTCCCTGAAAGGAGGTTGCAGAGAGGTGGGGGTCGGTCTCTTCTCCCAAGGCACAGGCGATGACAGGACAGGAGGAAGTGGCGACAAGTTGTACCAGGAGAGGTTCAGATTGGATATCAGAAAGAATTTTTACATTGGAAGGGTTCCTAAGCCTTGGAATGTGCTGCCCAGGGAAGTGGTTGAGGCACCATCCCTGGAGGTATTTAAAAGGCAGTTTGACATCCTGCTCAGTGACATGGTTTAGTGATGGGTTGCTTTTTTATCAGTTAGGTTGATAGCTGGACTAGATGGTCTCAAAGGTCCCTTTCAACCTAGACAGTTCTATTATTCAGCATCTAGAAAAGCCTGACAGAAACAAACGCTTAATCATAGGGTGCCTCTTCTTGTACAGGGGCTCCTCATTGCCCACTTTGGCACGCTCTGCCCTGCTGTGGCCGTGCTGCAGCTGTCCCACAACTCCATCCTGGGTGAGCTCTGAGCTGGCAGCTGAGACTGTTCCCATCATTTTGGGAGTTCCCATGGCTTTCTTTCAAGGAAAGGTGATTTGTGGGCCTGGACAACAACAATCTGAGTCCTTGGAAGTCTCTGGGTAGGAGCTCTAGCTGTAGGTCAAGGAGGTGTGCTTGCCCACGCAGTTGTCCCTGCAGGAAAGGTCACTTCCAAGCTGGTAGGACAAAGTCGCAGAGGACACTCCTCTCTCTCTCTCTCTGCAGCACTGGGTTTGTAGCCTGGGGCCTGAACTTTTTGTAGATGGACTCTTTCCCTGTCTGCTTGTACTGTGCTGCTGTGTCAGAGCCAGGGGGTGCTGCTACCAGAGCTTTTGACCCCAGAAACAATGGTGTTTTCAAACACAGGCAGAAGTGGCAGTATGTTCTGGCAGGCCATCTCTTAGTAGACTAAGTGACAAGCATGCCTTTCACCTACCAGCTGTTGATGGCATCATCCCTAGGTGGTTCTGCACCACAAACCTGAATAAGCATCTCAAAACAAAAAGCAGGTCAGTGTTCATATATGTAGGTTTCTGTCTCTTCTCTTTGAGGAGCACTAGTTTTGCTTCACTGACAGCAAAACTAGACTGTCCTACATACTCAGAGTTAGAGAAACACCTGTTTTTCTCAGGTGTAGAAAAAGGCATTATTTCATATTTGCTGCTCTCTGACTAACAAGGGAAGCTACTCAAAATGAAAGGAGCTTGAAGGTTTGCTAAATGCTTTGAGTCTTTGATAGGAGATGACACTGAAACATCAAGCATTATTAAATTTTATCGCTCAGAACTATTATTGGGCCATATCCTAGAGGTTGTAGTCAAGCACGTTTTCAAACATGAATATGTGGAAATCAAACTGAACATTTTGACATTAAATGCCTTAGGTATATTAGCTTGCTTTTCAAAAACACTGAACTCCTTGCAGGGTAAGGCCTCCAGAGACTTTAAGAAGGCAAAAAAATGCACTTTGGGAGCTTTCAATCACTGGTCATGAGGTCTGATCTGTCGTAATTGTACCTAGTTTTTACCTGCTGTTTTTTTCAAATAGTTAATTCAGTCACAAGGAGTTCTTAGCTGTAAGCAGTAGCCTCAGGTCAAGAGCAGAATTTATTGGGATTATTCATATGAATCCACAGAGCCAATACCTCTCCCTTTGAGGTAAGCAGATAACCAGTAAAGTTAAGTAGTAACAAAAATTATTATGAACCCATACACAAACGTAATGATTTTTTGCCAGTATTTACTGACTAACTTGCCTGGGAAATGGGTCTTAGTTTGGCTCTCATGGTTGATTCTAAGCCTCCTCTTACCAATACCCCTGAGACTCTCTGGTTAATTTTGTGGCACAAAATATTTAATTATGTGCTCTGCCAAGTGAATACAAGGTCTCAAATTGAATTTCAGCCTCCCTGGGCAACAATTTTAGACACTTTGGTAGAATGTAAATGCATATTTTCTGCATGCCAGATCCCGGCCCCTTCTCCATCAAAGTAAATCTTCAGTAGTCCCACTGAAGAATTGGAACAATCCTAAGTTATGTTACTGAGGTCGGATTGTGACCCTGAAGCTCTGGCAGAGACCCAAACCAAGAAATTTGTGTGGGAAATTGGGGAGGGAATAAATTAGCACTTGCCTCTGCTTTTTGTGAGAGTAAACTGTTAGGAAGGTATGAGCTGAGATGAAAGCTCCTAGTTGTGGTGGATATTGCTTTCCAGCTGCTTCTGCTAGAAATAGCTCTGTCTATGTATGGGATAGGTCCTTATTTTCTGATGGTGCTCTATCAAATTGCAGCAGGTTTTACTTCCCCTAACTATGTCTCCTTACACCCTCAAAAGAAATATATATAATCACTTAATCTCATGAAAAGAAAGTGCACGGATAGGCTCTGGTTTGTTTTGGTTTGGTTTTGGTTTTGTTTTTTTTTTTTTCTCTGGTGAATTTAAACCATTATTTTCTCTCTCTGCCAAATAAAAATGGCAGGTCTAAACAGTATTAGGTAATTGTGGTTGTCATATTGCACATTGTACAGTGGAAAAAACTTAATTGCTGTTTTTTCGCCTGAGGGTTTAAGCAGTGGTCCCTTCGTCTGACAGGGAGCATGTCATTTGCCTCCTGATTGAGACTGTGTACCGTGGAGCAGCATGAAAGGATTCCTGTACAGCTGCACTGCGTGAGTGGGCGGGCATCTCATTCAGTAATAACATCTAATTTATACGGCCATGAAAATCTACGGCTATAAATAAACAGTTCTGACTGACTTTGCATACTTACTCAAAATAAAATGAGAGAGAGAAACAGACTGGAAAGAGAAATGTAGTGTAAGAGCAGTAAAGGCCAGATCCCTTCAGTAGTGCCTTTTTGAAAGCACAGGGAAAATGCTGGTTTGTGAAGAAGGAAGCAGGCTTTTTGCTTTACAGAGATCTTTACTTGCACATCAGCGAAAGGAGGAAAGCAGACCCAAGACCTCAGCAGTTGTGTTTTGGGGACAGGCATTCCTGGTTGCTTTCCCGACAAACGTAACTGGGATCCAGTCTCTCCATGCAGGATGTAGCAGAGAACAGTGCTTTTTCTGAGCCTTTTCGAAAGAAAGAGACAACCTCCCCGCCTGATGCTCCTCAAACCCCTGTAGTCCAGCCGCACAGGCAGGGTGCCAGATCCCAAAGGTAATCCCAGCACCAGCGGGAGCTGAGGACAAGATGTGCTGCTCAGCTTCTCTGGCTGGACATGAGAAGAACTGCCCCTTCCATGTCAGGGCCCAGGCTTGGCTTTGAGTTTGACATTAAAGCTGCTTGCACTAGGCTATCAGTACAAATAAATTAAAAAAAAAGAGAAAGATAAATGCCCAGCAAACCTGCGCAGGTTGTCTCCTGAACTTTCTCCCCTTCCCTAATTCTCTTCATGGATTTTCTTCTGTCTGTCTCTCTGAAATATTTCCTTTGCCCAGCACCTCTCAGCTGAATTCTTTCCATGTTCTCCTGCAGCTTCAACAGCAAAGGAGGGAGGGGTATGTATATGTCGTTGCTTACATCCAGTTGCAAAGTTAGCTGGAGTGAGTTATCCAGATAAACTGGGAATCATTGAATGCATGCAAGTTTTTCACTGAGTTAACTTAGTTTACAGTCTAGCCCTGGTATGTTAACCTCCCAGACTAGAGTCTTATCAGGAGCTTAGCGTGTGAGAAGAACAATCTGATGTATACACACTATTATTATTTTGGGTTTTTTTTATTGCTCACAGGTGGCTTACAATGTGTTTCATTTTTACTGAACTCAGGCAGCATTCAGAAGGTGAAAATAAGACCCCAGTGAACTGTGCACACAGTAGCTGTAAGCTAGGGCTTTTGGCTATGAAGATAGAGTTGGATCTTTGTTTAAGTACTGCAACTAGTTTCAAATCTTCATTTAAATGCAAGGCTAGTAACAGAGATATTTCTTTTTTCATGTTGACCATTAAGGAATGCTTACTCTACTGTTGGGTTTTCCTGTTTATTGGAGTGTGCAGTGTTTTAGATGTTAACAAGATGTTGAGGCTAATAACAGAAATCAACTATATTGAGCAAGATTAGTAAACATGTGAATGGAGTGTAATTATATGGCAGGCAGCTTTATGTTAAACAGTGCTTTAAATTAACATGCTTTCTGTCACAGCAATCATACAGTCAGTATAATTAGGTTACTTCTGCTGCAAGATTAACTGAAACCAAGAAAAAAGGAAAAAAGTGTTGTGTTCAGATTTCCTGTTGCGATGGAGGAGAAATATTATGCATATTAATATTCCAGAATGTTCCTCGTTAGAAGAACTTGGCTTCATGGTGAACTTTCTGAGCAGACATTCCTCATTACAGTCCTTGTTAGCCCAATTTGTTATCTAGCTAGCTTGGAAGTCATAGCACGGTTAAAATTATCTCTCCTCTTAATTTTTTCCAGACTTGATGAGGGGCGATCCAAACAAGAGTTGGCTTGCATTCACAGGTCTTTTACAGAGTGGTGCCAAGCTCATGACGGAGTTCATTTACCAGTGACGAGTTTTAACCATGGACACATCCTCACGTACATTGTGCAAGAGATGAGAAATCTGTGTAAACAGATGAACACAATTTTCTTATTCATAGCAGTTGCAGAGTTATCGTGAAAGTGGCAAACATTTCATTGTTCCACCGGTTTTCCATATGGCTGATGACATAATGGCTTCACCAGAAGCTGCAATGCATTGGAGAAAGGATTTATCACAGCTGCATTTATTTTCCTCTACTTCATGGCTTCAGCATTCATGGAGAGATTGTTTGGCTTGAAGGGAAGGATTCACTTGCCTTTCCGCCTGTAGTCCAGTATTACTATTGAATCTCCTGTTTGGAGAAAGAGGAGAAGAGATTATTGGGAGAGAAAAAAAGGCATAATAGAGAAATCCTTTCAGATCAAGCACAGTGTTGGGGGGAGGATGGTGGACCTGACCACAGCCTCCCAATATCTCTGGGGAATAGAACCCATCTAGGAGTAGAAGTGAGCTATGACTGCATGGCTTGGACCAGCAGCTTATACTAAAGTGCTGCAGAAGTTGAATGAGCTTTGGAATGTCCCTAGCAAGCAGGGGATTACTTCTATACTGAGGATTAAGGTTGGCTGCTTATGGTCTGGACAGACAGGTATGTTCTTTGCTGGATAAAAACCTGGCTGGCTGGCCGGACCCAAAGAATGATTGTGAATGGAGTTAAATCCAGTTGGTGGCTGATCACAAGTGGTGTTCATCAGGGCTCAGTATTGGGGCCACTTTTGTTTGATATCTTTATCAATGATCTGGATGAGGGTATTGAGTAAATTTGCAGATGGCAACAATTGGGCGGGAATGTTGATCTATGTGAGAGTAGGACATTTCTACATAGGGATCTGGGTAAGCTGGATTGATGGGCTGAGGCCAATGGTATTAGGTTCAACAAGGCCAAGCGCTGGGTCCTGTACTTGGGTCACAACCTCAAGCAGAGCTACAAGCTTGGGGAAAGCTGCCTGGTGGAAAAAGATGTGGGGGTATTGGTTGACTGAACATGAGCTGGCACTGTGGCCAGGAAGACCAATAGCATTCTGGCCTGTATCAGAAATAGTGTGGCCAGCAGGACTAGGGAAGTGATCATCACCCTGTACTTGGCACCAACGAGGCTGCACCTTGAGTACTGTGTTCAGTTTTGGGCCCCTCACTACAAGCCTGGGGCAGTGTGGCTGGAGAGCTGCCTGGCAGAAAAGGACCTGGGGGTGCTGGTCGACAGGCAGCTGAATGCAAGCCAGCAGTGTGCCCAAGTGGCCAAGAAGGCCAATGGCATCCTGGCTTGCATAAAGAATAGTGTGACCAGCAGAAGCAGGGAGGTGATTGTCCCTCTGTACTCAGCACTGGTGAGGCCAGACCTGGAGTATTGTGTCCAGTTCTGGGCACCTCAGCACAAGAGAGATATCGAGGTGCTGGAGCAAGTACAGAGGAGGGCAATGAAACTGGTGAAAGGCCTGGAGAATAAATCTTATGAGGATCGATTGAGGGAGTTGGGATTGTTTAGTTTGAGGAAGAGGAGGCTGAGGGGAGACCTCATCACTCTCTACAACTGCTTGAAAGGGCATTGTAGAGAGATTGGTGCTGGTCTCTTCTCACGGGCAATTAGCGATAGAACAAGAGGGAATGGCTGCAAGCTGCAGCAGGGTAGGTTTAGGCTGGACATTAGGAAAAGATTTTTCACAGAAAGAGTAATCAGTCAGTGGAATGGGCTGCCCAGGGAGGTGGTGGAGTCACCATCCCTGACTGTGTTTAAGAGTAGATTGGATGTGGTGTTGAGGGATCTGGTGTAGGGGAGAACTTGTGGAGTAGGGCTGATGGTTGGACTTGATGATCCCAAGGGTCTCTTCCAACCTATGATTCTAAGACACTGAGGTACTGGAGTGTATCCAAAGAAGAGCAATGAAGCTGGTGAAGGGTCTGGAGAACAAGTCTTATGAAGAAGGGCTAAGGAAACTGGAGTTGTTCCATCTGGAGAAAAGATGGCTTGGGGGAGACATTATGACTCTGCAACTATCTGAAAGGAGGTTGAGGTGAGGTGGGGGGTTGGTCTCTTCTCTCAAGTAACAGGTGGTGGGACAAGAGGAAATGGGCTGTAGTTGTGCCAGGGGAGCTTTAGATGGGGTATTAGGAGAAATTTCTTCACCAAAAGGATTGTCAAGCACTGGAACAGGCTGCCCAGGGAAGTGGTAGAGCCACCATTCCTGGAGGTATTTTAAAGATGTGTAGATGTGGTGCTTAGAGATATAGTTTGTGGTGGGCTTGGCAGTGTTAGGTTAATGATTTGACTTGATAATCTTAAAAGTGTTTTCCAAATTAAGCAATTCTATGACTCTATGAAATCTGCCATGAGCCTCATCCCTTGAAAATCTTGGAGCTTTGCTGGTGGGGAAAAAGTATCTGAGTATCTGCCACTGAACAAGCCTGGCTTGGTGCAAGAATGGGTAAAAAGCTTTAAGCTAAAACTAATCTGAAAATGGCAGCAGGTGATTAATCCTGCAGCTAAGATGTCTGGAACATCCTCATGTGTCTGTGCAGGATGGCAGAGGACCTACCAAAGACCCACAGCTTTCCGAAGCATTAGCTAGAAACCAGATGTGCCACCTTAGGGCACCAAGTGCAGCAACAACCACATATATTTGGGTTCTCATATCTTAAGCTCTGTTTCAGCCTCTCTTCTTTCCTGTTGATGATTATTTACTCACAGAAAACAGGCTATTAAAGGTGCTTTCCCTGTCCATAGACCTCAGAGACTCTGAGACACTAATTGCTGTGTTTTATTTATCTCCAGCCTGCATTTGGCAATTGACCTGATATGGAACAAAATCCTGGCATTTCTCCCTTCCCAAATGATCCTATAATTATTTTGTACTAAGCAAATATCTATTTTAAAGATGAGGGAGAAAAAAAAAAAAACCACCAAAAAGCCCCAGACTACCCTGATAGGCCAGGGACAACCTATTAACAAGCACCTGTTATTGTCTGGCCTCCAGATGAAACCGTAAGCCCTGGGTTGCCAGAGCTTCCGATGGGATCTCCCTCCGGTGGATCATCAGATAAACTTGTCAGCAAGAGCAGGGTGTGTGACAGATGGCACAGGTTTTCTCTAAATAGCTCTAGAGTCCTCTACCCGAGGGGTAAACTGCAGCTAGGGGGAGTGTCAAATACGAAGGATATAAATATGCCATCACAAATTTGTGGCATAACGTGGACGAATGGATGAGGCAAAAGTAAATATTTGCACATAGTTTGCAAACTCTGGGCTGCAAATCCTCTTAAATTTGAGTCCCATTTGTCACTGGCAATACAGTGAAATCCTAGATGTAAACATTGTTTGTTCACTGGAAGGAATAGATATAACCTGGAGTTTTATTCTTTGTTTTTAAAGACATGATAGAACAGATGAAGGTATCTTCTGAAAGGAGGCTCAGATTATAAAAATCCCTCCTGGACACTATAATAATGAAGGGTGGAACCTGTGTCTGGGTTGATAACTCCCTGCAGAACATGAGCATTTTAACATTCCTGCTAAAGCTGCTGTTCACAAGTCTGTACCAGTACAATGATAGAATGACTTCATATCTTACTTAGTTGTCTTTTGCATCCCTTCATTTGCCACTTGGGTTTCTGCAATCTCAACAGCTGCTCAGAAGAATGAGAGCATCAAGAATTCAATCATACTGTAGTACGGCTTTGTATTGAACAGATTCATGCACTGTCACGTAGGCTGAGTTTCCCAATAGCTGACTAGAGGGTATTAAGGAAGCTTGGTTTCACAAGCACATAAATACAAAAATAAAATCCAGGGAACACGATAAGTTCCTAACTTGCTATATATTTCTGGAACGTGCATTTAATGCAAAACTAATCCAAAAAGGAAAGGAAAAAATATACTAAAGAGAAGATTGCCATCTAAGTTTACCACACCCTTAGGTGAATCCATTCCATCAGTGTCTTTGCAAGATATTCAAGAGCTCCCAGAAGATCTGGAAGAGCACATCCATCCCTGTCCTGGGCATGAGGAAGTCCCTCCACCATCACTTTCCTCTTTTTCCTGAGAGCAACAGCTATTATTCTTGTTTTCCTGTCATAGCCCTTGCTTCAGAGTATCTTTAATTCTGGCTTTGCCCCCTGCCCAGCATTCCTCAGCCAGCTGATGGCCAAAGCTTTGCCTTCTGAAGACTGTTCTTCAGAGGTGGGAGCCTGGTGGAGTTGCCGCTGGCTCTGACAGCCAGATTCCCTTTCTACCCTGTTTCTTTCCCAGAAAACAGTTTCACCATCTGGGGCCAAGCATTTATCTGGACTTGGCAGAGGCTGAGTGGCTGTAAAATCTCACAACTGGTTTTGCCCGGTGTCTCCCAGTGGGCATTAAAATCACTGGTGGAGCTTGTAGCTGTTGCTACCTATAGCTCCTATCCACCTGCATTTCAAAGTTTTGAAATGAAGCAACTGATGAACATTTGGACTTTTTTTCATGTGTGTTAGATGGAAGATAGTGAATCTGCTCCATCTTCAAATGCTGGTGCCAGAGAATACACCTCACCTGAAATGTTGCTTTGTCTGATGTGGAGAATTTTAATTTAAATTTCTCCTGGAGGCTTGGTTGTCTCACTAGAAGCAAAACCTGAGGGAGAACTGCCCTGTTTTGTTTTTGAGGGTTCTAGTTTGACTGGTCAAAGTAACATGTTTTCTACCCACGAGGAACAGGAGAAGCTATCACACGATTCACGTTTGGTACTCGGACCCTGCAGCCAAATTCTTGGCTGAGGTAAATTTATGGCAGTAAAAGAATCGGCCCATTGTTTCCAGTTATCCTCTTTGGAGTTTCTGTATTGCTCAACATTGTCTAGTACTCTAGAAACTCTGGGATTTAAAACCAAAAAAATAAAAAAGAGTCATTACTGGTCCTATTTTCTGTGCCTCTCAGGCTGTGCAGCTGGGTTGCCTTAGTTACCACCAATCCAACTGTGCGAGGGGAGGGAGAGGCACATGGGAGATAATACATTTTTAAAGCCTCCAATACTGTAGGAAACTGTTTGTCTATAAATAATAAAACAAATTTAGGGTCTGGCATCTTTTGGCTGTTCTGAAAAGGAAAAACAAGGTTATATTATTCAATAGCCTGGCTTTTCCAGCTCTCAGAAATGGTACTGCTTCTGATTGGTCAAGCACAGGACATAGCTTTAAAAATTGCTTGCTCAGAGCTGAAAGCTGCCATCCGTGGACTCTGGAATAATTTGGAGCTAAATACACTTTTAAGAGTAAAAAAGGGTAAATGTTTACACAGCTGGTTTTAGAAAAAGTGATAGTGGCCTGAAGCTATGAAGAGCCGTGGAGGAGAGCCCCTGTGAAGCATGGTATGCTCTGGGACAAGCTTCCTTTGCAGCCTACAGTCCACCACAGCATGTAAGTCCAGAGGGAAACCAGGTTTACCACTCATGGGGAACTATTTGTTAATCACTTCTTGCACCTTCAAATAATCACAACTTATCTGGCCACACACTCAGCCAGCTTTCTTCCTTCAAGTGGGAAGGAAAGAAAAAGAAGCAGCTGCCCTGGAGCCTTTCCCTTTGGGGCAAATCCTGGTTGCAGCACCCTTGTCAGGTGCCACCAGCACCAGGTCTAATGGTTTGGTGACTACAGGTGTTATTGAAAGAAGTGTTTCCAGATATTCCTGTAGGAACCTCTGACATTACTCTATAGCTCAAACTGGCTTTGGGGGGACAAAGCAGGCAGCAAAAGGGAGGGCAGTAACGCTTTTCCATGTATCCTTTCTTTTGGAGGTGGGCAGGGTGGAAGGTATGGAGAGATTATGAGGGTTGTCCTATACCACCACAGATTATTATGCTTTGAGTGTGGGTGGGTTTTTTTCTGCAGGGTTATTTTGACTGCGTTATCTCCCTCATGGTGATGCGAAGGTGAGACAGGAGAGGATGAAAAAAATGTACATGGAGCCATTTTTGCCACAAGAAGAAAGGTATGTTGGCATCACATCTTCATTTGGGTTGCAGCTGTTTTCACTCTGATGATACTGAGCCAAAGATTCATCTCAGTAAGGAACATATTGAGACTCTGGCATGCTGTAATTTGGAATAGCTTCCCTCTGGCTGTGTTGCAATGCTTATTGGGACCTTGTTATCAATACCAGCGTAAGAAAGTCCTGCGCTTCTCTTGGGTGGGCACAGCTGGGAAATGGATGGGGAAAATTACACGAGTAGAAAACGGCCCCTGCTGGCAAGTAACAAGCGTGTGTCGAGGAGTGAGGGGCAGTGGGCAGGAGCTTATTGAGAGGTTATTGCTGTCTAAGCCCCCGTATTACCAAACAGCTGCCTCAGATACCGCAGAGTTGCCAGCTATTGGGGTACAGCTGGCAGCCTATTTTATCTGTGTACAGCAAATCCAGGGAATGCTGCCAGTCCTGGAGGTGAAGAGCTGAGGATGCATGCAAAGTTAAGAAGGGTTTGCACAGACATGGGAAACTGTAGCTTGGAGGGAGCGTCCTGCACGCAGATGAAAACACCATGTAATTGTTAAGGCTGTGATTTTGTGGCTCCTTTGAAACAACACAGAGTGTGCATGGAGGGGCAGACCCACCACGCACACAAGAAATCTCCATGGATTTCAAAAGCACATCAGACATCAGCAGAGTGTATGTGCGTATCCCATGTTTATACATATTCTCTGAGGTTGCGTTCGTACTATCACAACTGGGGGTGCTTTCCAGCTGTTCTGTGTGCACAGGAAAAGAGAGTTGGGTGCTTGTCCCAGTTTCTACAGAAATCTCTGAAATCAACATTTCTTAAGTGAATACGTGAAGTCATTATGTTCAAAATACATTAATTTTTACAGTTAATTTGATCTGTGCTTGACGTGACCTTTTGTCTGATCAATTAACACCTTAGAAATAAAGTTAATTCTGATTATCTCCAGCTTATGCATCAGGTACACGCTAGGCCTGAAATCACTAATAGCTACTCAGTGATGAGAAAAATCTTATACCTAGATGTATTATATATCAGATCTCATTTAAAGATCTATACTGCCTTGTAGGGATGATATGGTCTTTGATTAGTAACAGTTACTATTTACATGATGCTTCTTAAACCAGAGCTAGTGGAGAAAGACTGTGGATCTGTTTTCATTTACCAGCAATCTTCATCTTGTATCATGTTTATTCAAGAACAGAATTCAGCCAAAATTTCCAAACATGGACATACAGAGCAAGCATCTTATGTGCAAAGGTATCAAGCGGTGAAGTTGGTTATTCAGCACATTTGAAAGTCAATCTGCTGCTTTTAGGTAGCTGAGCACGGATGGTGAGAGACTAGCTACAGACACTCTACTTTGGCATGACAGGCATGTGAGACTTCACAAAATGGATCAAGCATCAAATGTTCCCTGAGAACAGAGGGAGGTTGTCTTATTTATTTTCAGAGGTGTTTTTCCAGGGTTTTTTCTTTCATCAGAAAGCTAGTTTAAGAAATTGCAAATGTTCACACATTTGTCCTAAATAAAATACATGCGTTTTCCTGACAGGAACACTTTTATCCTCAAAAACTTAATCTTGNACAACAACAACAACAAGAACAACAACCACCCATACAAACTCCCCAAAGCTACTTCATCACTTTTTACTTTCTTCTGCCTATGGAATGTGTCCTCCTAAACTAACATTTTTTTTCCCCTCCCCTAATTGCCCATTTGCTCAAGGAAGGTGCCTTTCATTTTCTTCAAATCATTACTGATTATACCACTACCCAAGCAGAAGGGGAGGTGTTCTCAACAGTTTGTAAAACTGTCTGAAGAGCTGTTTTACTCATGGAGCTGCTACGATGCTTTCACTTGGATACACTAATGCCTTCCTATAAATTGTCAGTGAACAGGGCCATTCCCTAGTCTGACACACACCACGTGATGCAGGCATAAGAGTTTTAGCCAGCAGGATTTGGCTTCTCTGGACCCTCGTTTGAGAAGGAATTAAAAATCCAGTGATTATGCTCGTGTGAGGTGCTTCTCAAGCCACATTAGAGAAACCAGGCCCAGCCTTTCATCTGGTAGGGTTGGGATTCTTGCTCCAATTTGTTTTGTTTGTTAGTAACTGATTAGGACCTGGCAATCTCTATCAGACACCCAAATGTCACCTCCTGATGTACAAGGGCCCCCTTCAGCTCCCCACCTGCCTAGGCAATCACAGGAATTCATTTTTATATTTTTTTTTCATATGGATAGAAGCAAAAACCAAAACTTGGACTGACCCCATATCATGCGGTTGAGGAAATCCCCGAAGTTGTAGAAAGAGATGATGACAGCAAGGCTACCGGCAAAAAAGGCTACTAGCCCAGCAGGGCTGAATGAAGCAAAGACAGGATAGACCCACTCTCCTGTTACAGAATAAATCCACAGGACCCTAGGCAAGGAGAGAAATGACCTTTGGTTAGGACCATTTAGTTAGAACAACCACTTCATGATTTATAAATCCTGAAGGGCCAAGTTATCAAAACAATCTTGATACAGAGAAAATTAGCTCAGCTGTCAATATCTCCTCGACATTTGGGCTATTTGATGTGAAGCACTCTTGAGCCGCTGCTAAACGAGATGGGTTTCAGTGCAGGTTGAAATGCACACGATGTTCTGCTGTCACCCTGGTGGCATTGGCTATTAGTGCAGTAAAATGTTCAGAAATAATGAGGTGCACTTAGCTATACTAAGTGAAACATATTCAAATAAGCTCTTACGTATGTTTTTGCTCTTAGTTACAACAGCTTTTCCTCCCCCATCCAGATCTTAAGGGTCATGTTTCTTAAGAAAGTGCTGATTCCCACTGTCCCCATCCTGCCACTCTTGACCACTGGGGAGTGGAAAGAAGTTTGCAGGAGGCGAGAGCGCAAGGAGAATTCTTGAGCACCTTTATTCTCAGTCTAAGAGGAGAGGAGCAGGTAGGTTGGAAACAGATGTAGCTGCTTTGCTCCTTTGTGCCAGACCCATTTGCAAAGCAGTGTTTGGAAAGGGGAGGATGAATAGGCCCTGCTTTATAGGGCTTTTCTTCTACTTGGGCTCTGATACTCAGTTCACTGATACTGCTTTGGTTGTTTATGGCTCGTAAGAGTGGCTGGTAGCAAATGCCTAGACTTGAGACTATAAAAATGGTCTTGATATATTAAATATAGGAAAAAATATTTTTATGCATAAAATTATGTATGTTTGCATTGCATATGTGAAGAATATATAAAAAAAAATGGTCAGGTCTCCAGTGATTGTTATGAGGATGCACCATTGTAACAATGGGTAGCACTTCCCTAAAAAGAACCTTTGGGCCAAAGAGTCCTAAAAGGTTTAATTCTTGATTAAAAAAAAAAAAAGCCCCATATCTGAGGAGTATGCCATACTTTCCACCACCAGTGCTAGCACGGGAACACAGTCCCACTCTCTCAGGAGGCACTCTCTCAGCCTGCCATCTTGCACTGAGCATCACGCCTCAGAGAAGTGACAAACAGGTTGCCCCACCAGCCTGAAACTGTGTCATGGAACCCAGGAATGGGGTGCTAAGAAAAAAAAATACCACCAATCCATGTCTGAAAAGATGATTTCTCATTTCTCTAGTTAGAGAAAGAATGGGTAAGACATAAAAAAAGAGGGGATTTACCTTGCTGATCCCCACCTAAATGCCTGCTATGAAGCACTTCCACGTGTATTTTTGAACCTAAACAAACGATGATGCAGAAGCACCAAAGCTCTTTCATCTTTCGAACTTGTTTGGAGCTGTGTGTTGCCACATTTTTATCTTAGGGTATACCTCCATTTTCCTGAGCCCTGCTCATTTTGATCACAGAGTAGTTGACAGTTTTGAGGGTCTGGGGTTTTTTTGCTAGGGTTTTCATAAAATGCACCCCATGACTTGCAAACAGGTGTTGCTCATTTCTCATGGGTAATCAATCACATGTTAAATACACACACAGGCTTCAGAAGCCTTCAGATTTTACAACATTTCAATTTTCACCCAGATTTTACCTTGGATATCAAAATGGGGGTCAGAAGCAGACAGTGCCCAGAATTGTGGCAGGGAGTTTGGAACTAGATGATCTTTAAGGTCCCTTCCAACTTGAGCAATTCTGTGGCTCTATGATTCTGGGGAGGGTGGGTTGACATAATAGCCCTGGGTATAACCAAAGTTGTCAAACTGATATAGGATAGAGGCCAGCATGTAGGTACCAGGGAAGGGTGATGTGCTGTCATAGTAGAGCTGGATGCAACTGGGGGATTTATCCTACCTTCTCGTTACCCATACATTAATGTTAAAGGGGCCGCTGCATTCACTGAAGTGGGGCAGGGAGAGGGGGAGTATCTCTAGGAAATTATAAATGGGAAGATCCAGAAAGGAGAAAAGAACATATTGGCCACATTTATATGCTTATGCTCCCTGAGATGGTGGTAAACTGAAAATGAGCATGGAACAAAGGAAAAATATTGGACATATGACGAGAAGCCCATCAGTCTCTAGGTTTGATTTGGGTTAGGTTTTTTGTGTTTTAGTTTTGTATTTAGAGTGAAATATCTAAGGATTTGTATTCCCTTGCAAATGTCATTTGAACTTTTCACCAAAAGCACATGCAAAATTGTGAAGGTTAAGATTTATTTTATACTGATCTATTACCACTGAAATGGGAAGGAGCGGTCTATTGTTATTTCCTTCTTAACATTTAAAATCCCAGTTCTAAAATGTATGTATACTTCACTGCTTTCAGTGTGGTGACTCCAAGAGTAAGGCACTACTTAATGCAACCAGGAAACGCAAGATCCATCCTTGCAAGAGTTAACTAATATGCCTAACGATTCTCTTAGCCTTGGTGTCCCACAACTGATTTTGAACACTGGATATTCCAAGCTAAAGTGAAGCCCTGCTCAGAGAGCAGATACCTGGTGCAAGGAGCCACCAGCTGCTCGGGTTCTCTACTGCCTTGCAGGGACCAGACAGGGAAAGAAAGCAACAGCATTGAAATCCTAGCAACATTTATCCAGTTACTGGGACAGAGGGGACAAGCGCTGTAAGGGACCACCTTCCACTCAGGACCACAGCAGCAGTGTGAAACATCAATTCAAAGAAGTTACTAGGAGGCTCAAATAGGTTGATCCTCATCCTTGATGAGGATTCAGGTTGAGCTGTGCCTCCTGTGGGATGAAATTGCTCAGCAGATAGGGGCTTTAGGGGAAAGCATGGCGCATGTGACTGCAGTAGTTGCTTGGAGAGCTGTCTGGTCTCAAAGACACTAAAAATCAAATGCTGTCAGAAGACAAGCAAAACAAAGCTGGTGCTAAGCAACTGGGTGAACCAGAACATAGAAAAGGAATTTAAGAAGCTGCGGTCATAATCCTGTTAGGCTCTGGACTGCATTAGGATAAATGGCTCCTAACTTGGTTATGTAGTGTAGCAGTCCATTGCTTCTACAGCCACTTTGATGGGTTTAAGTCACAAGAGCGTTTCATGTGTGCAGTTTATTTTCTATTCCACGTTTTCTGTTTGGTGGGCTGAAGTAGTCTCTAGCTAGGAGTGATAGCTGCTGGGTAGGAATGGGAAGGATGGATTCCCTCATAATCCCAGTGACTTCTCAGAAATCTGTGCATGAGGACATCACCTCCCCACTGACCAGTTGTTCTGTATCTATCACCCTAGGCCCCAGGCGTTTCCTGAGCTCTGGAAAGTGATATTGCAGCATACCCTGAAACTGTATGGACCCATTCCTGAGCTGAGTCTCAACATAAGGCATACTCAGAGGATTCTGAAGTGTTGGCAGCTGCCCGTAGTTAGGTGGAACGGGCAATGGCTCCAGACAGTGGCACTGCAACTGGGATGCAATGAGCAGAAGCGGATGCAAATACAGCTCAAGGGTACGTGACACATGCAGGAGGTGGGTGGATGGCTATGGGCTGGAAAGGGTGGTAAGATATGATTTATTCTCTCAGGCTCACCCTCTAACAGGTTGGTGATCAACCGTGGGACATTGCTGGAAATGTAGGCGGTGTCCACCAGTGGAGTGGGAGGTGGTAGTGGGGCAGATGCCTCCTTGCTACCCATTGGTTTGCACCTGGCTCTGAGTATCATTTTCTGTCTCAGGTTTCTAAACCCAGCCATGTGTCCCTGTCAAGTACCAAATGGAGTTTTACTCCTCTTCTGCTCCTGTGACCTCCAGACCTTTGAGATTTGATGGTTTTGCAGTGAGCAAGACAGAGAGCAGAGGTAAATTTGATGGTACTGGTTGAAACAAAAACTTCCGCCCAGCAGAAATAAGTCTGAAATAAGTACCCAGAGTTTAAGATCATTCAATTGCTTTTCTATAAGAGGCCTTAGAAGAGCAGGAGATGCTATGTATGCTCTTGGGACCTGTATTGTGTTTGAAGAAACCTGTTCTGCCTACATCTGGAAATAGTTTTTGTGGATCTCAGCTGACGCTTAAGTGACTTCTCCGCTGTCTCCCATGTGCCTGGGAGAGAATTTAAATCTAAATACAGTATTTGGCCTTATTTCATTGAAGAAAATCTTTTGAAGTGTGTAATTCTTACCAACTGATATACAGAAAAGCAACAACTCCTAATAGGATCACTCCTTTCTTCTTTGCCGGGTAGCGATGTGGTGTGGCAAGGATTTCCAGGACAGCAAGTGGTAATACAGCTGTGTGCTGAGGAGAAAAGAAAGTCCGTCACTGAGTGGTTGCAGTGCTTCACCTTTGGTCATTGCTGATCACCAAGCTGAAGAGCCTGCCGTGAGCAAAGCCTTATATGACAATACTGAATGTAGTTGTATACAAATGTGTATGTTTCATTTATTTTATAGTGTAAAAGGACCTCTGCAGTAACGAGCATGGAAATTTTCTTGTTAGTATGCTGTAAAGTACTGTAATTAGGTCTGCCTGTAGATTGAGCTCTGTTACTTTGTAACAGTTGAGCTTTTTTTTTTCCCATTTTATAATGCAATATATTTTTTGTTGTAATTCCCATTAGAGTACAAAAGATATTAGATATATTGAGAAGTGTGCTTGTAGATGTCAAAGGTCTCCTCCTTAAACTCATTAAACAATTGCTAAATTGCCTGTTCTTTCAATTCTTTATTGTATTTTATATATTGTCATTTATTGTTTACTTGAGTGCAATTGCAACGTGTTGTGCCTCTAAAGTGAGAACGTGGCAGTAAACATACAGAGGACTTTAAGAAGCTTTAATTGAAGATGATGAAGGAACTTCAAGCAAGATTAACCAAGAGTTAAAAGAGTTAAGCTTTTTTTTTTTTCTTTCTTCTCTCTCTCTTTTTTTTTTTTTTTTTGGTCAGAGAATTTGAATTATATTGAGTAGCTTCCGTTTCAAGGGCTTTTATGCTGCTAACTGTCTGAGCACAAAGGAAGGTCATAGAATAGATCATCCTGAGTGCCATTATGGGGCACACGAAGGATGCCCAGTTTTGGTTTGTTCTGGGATTTTTTGGTTTTGGTTTTGGTGTTAGATTGATGGTTGGACTAGATGACCTTAAAGGTCCCTTCCAACCTAGACAATTCTATGATTCTGTGATTTTCAGCACAGGACAGACAGCTTGGTGGCACTGACTGGTGGTGGGGATCTGTCTCCCAGAGGGATGGTCCACACTTGTGCACCCACATGGGAGTTTGGAGCAGAGCAGAGCAGAAGTCTTTCTGGGCTTGGGTGTTAAACATAGAACGTGGGGCTCTTGGGATGCTAACACCTCATCTGGTTGGCTGACTTGTGGCAACTTCAGGAAGTAATTCGTTGGGGTGAAATTTGACCACTAAAAGTCTTGTAATATTCCTTGTGCAAGGAAAGTATTTAAGTTGCAATACCTATGACAGAAGGCCTAAATAAGGCTGAGGAACAGCACAGCAAAAGCAGTCAATGAGATGCAGTGGGAGAAACTGTAGGTGAGTAGTTGGTTAAATTCCTATTAATTAAGCAAAGAGTTTCATGTGTAGATGGGGGAAGGAAGTGGGGAAGGGCAACAGAGAAAGGTAGACTTTTAAACAGAAAAAAACCCACAAACTAATGAATTTTTGGTTTTTTTTGCTAAAGGCACAACCTGCTGGGTGTGTGGTATGAAGTTTCCTCTTGTCCCAGGGAAGTGCCTTCAATGTACATATTTGTCAGAAGCTGTGCTGAGTATTTGATACAGTAGTAGACTGTCAAACTTTTATGGCTGTGTATTTACACGCTAAGTTGCCACAAACACACATTAAATTCTTTAAATTCACATTTAGACACATACAGCATACATGCAAACACTTGTTATCTATTTGTTTAAGAGGCAGACATCCCTTTTTCTGTCTGCTGCTGCCAAGGGACAGCTCACTGGAAGCTCCATGTCTTCCCTCGAGCCCCACCAGCACACCCCCAGGGGCTACTCTTCATACCTGACTGTCCTACTACCAAAATAACCCTTCCATCTCAGTTATCATTTTTCAGAGAAAAGAGATAGGAAAGATCTATTTGATGTTCCTGCTCCTCTCACTTATTGGCACTAAGGTTTTCCTCTGTTCTCTACAGCCCGCTTGGTTGACAGCAGAGATCTCGTTGCAGCAGTACAAGTTTTTCCTGGAATCATTTAACCAGAAAAATGTCTGCACACAGCTTATGTATACAATCCCTGTAACCATATTTTAGTTAGAAATCTCTGTGTTAAACTGCTTTTAGAATTATTTTTAAAAGATTATTTTCCATAGGTGGTCAAAATTTATCTTTGAATAAAACATAAATGCCCGTGCAAACCAGCAATGATGGAAAACTGGCGCTTTGTCCTCACTTTTAGGCTTTAGCTTTTCACAGTGGATTTGTCCATTATGTGAAGTGGATATAAGTCCTGGTTTTCATTTGACATTCAGTGGACTACAAATCCCTTTGGGGTATATGAAATGTCCATGGTAGTCTTTTAATTGATTTAAAAACTTCCAACAACTATAAACTGTTTTGTTCCAGCTGTATTATTGCTGTCCTAAGAGGGATTTAGTATGAGTGACCTGGTGAAATAATCCTTTGTTGAAGCAAACAGTTATTAGGTGGGGCTTATTTTATATACTTATTTCCTTAGTTTGGGGCTTTTTGTTCTGAGTGGCTGTCAAGTAAGTAAGAGTCAGCAGTATGATGGTGCTTTAATAGAAAAAGCTTGTGGCATTCTGGGATGTTATTAACAGGAATATTATGTGTAAGAAAGACCTGTGCTGCTCTGCTTGAATTGATGAGGTTTGGGTTGGTACTCTGTCTGTGACTTAGGGCACCCCAATTTGAGAGGTGGAGACAATTTGAAGCATGACCAGAAAAGGACAGCACGAACAGCAAGAAAATATGAACAGGAAAGCAGTCCAAAGACAAGCATAGAAATCAGGACTGAATGTATTGTTGTATCTACAGAGAAAAGGAAAATGAGAGGGGTTTCAAAGGCTTGAGAGGTTGATACAGTGATGACTGCAATGGGCAAGTTTGCCATGCCCATCGTGGGTAGGACCAAGAGTGATTGGCTCAGTTTGCCTCAAGAGATGTAGCATCATACTGGGAAGTAGGTAGCGAGGGCAAGCAAGGAAATGACCACCACCTACCTAAGAGAGTTGGGTTAAGTTCTTTACAGGAGAAGCTAGACAAGAAGTTGATTTCAATTCTGCCAAGAGCCCTCTGGGCATCTCTGACCCAGCCCCTGTTTTCCTCTGAACCAGCTCACCGGGGGCTGTGTAGACTCCAGAACTGGTGCAAGTGCATGCATCCAGAAGCAGAGGATGAAAGCATGGAAAGATGGGGGCTCTCTTCTGATGGGAGCAAGTTATTATGACTAAGACCACCAACATCTCCACTTGCTTGGCCAACTTCTCTTTCCAAGTACATACATCTTTGTGCTGCCTTACAGTATGTGAATCCTGAAGGAAAGGGGAAGGTGGAGAGGACCTTTGCACCTCGTTTACAGTTTCTTGTTTGCCTGTTGGGAATAAGCAGCATTGCACTGGCTGGAGGGACCCTGCAGCAGGACAAAGACAGGACATGAGGACTGCATGATACAGTCACAGGCAGCAACAAGCTGTGGATGGTGAGGGGGAGCCTAGTAGTCTAACACGTGCATTGGTACTGTGGATAAGTAGAAAACTAGTAGTAGAAACTAGTAAAAAACAGTTGGGAGCTCTTTTCATTCTGCATTGATTTAGAAAATGGTGATTTACTTGAGTAATTTTTTGCCAGGCTCCTTCACTTATGGAGAAGTTGGAGAAAATACTCAAGGGGCCATAAATCAAAAGAAGGTTGAAAGTCACTGGCTAAGCCGGAAAATTTAGCTGCTTTTGGAAATAGCCAAGAGTTTAGTGGAAGAGGTAGGTTCAAACCTCTGTTTTCTCTGATTCACAGGACCATGAATCTGAGCTTCCCACTCCCTTGGAAGAGTTGCTTCCATCGCCAAGAGCAGTAAGAGCATTCAGGAGTGGGGCTGTCTTCCTCTTGCTTTGTGAATAGTTTCTTAAAGCTTTTGGATCTATCCCAATTTGGAAAAGAAAAATAAAAGTAATATCGTGGCATAGAAAAGCTGCTTTCCTCCCAAGTCCAATGATGACACTGGCACACAACTTAGGAAAACGTGTGCTATGTCTTCTGTACAAATCATTGTATCTTAAAAATATTTTGCCATATATTAATCCAATTCTATTTATTAATAGGTTATTAGCTTATTCCCAGTTAGAGAGTATCACTGTATCTATTAACTAGATATGCTTTATGTAGGGCCATTTAAACTTGCCATGCAAATGCCTTCTTGAGACAGATTTCTGCAGCAGTTCTCAGCTACTTCATGCCCCAGGATGAAAATTTTTTTTGTTTATTGTTTTTTCCTTGTGGATATAAAGCTGCTTTTTTTATTATTATTATTATTCTTTCTTTCCTTCTTCCTTGTCATGCACACATATACCCCAGCCACAATAAACGCATGGGAAAGTCTTCCCTTGCACTTCTGCTATCTAAGTCTGCTGTTGTCTTCATGCATTTCTGCCAAGCCCAGTTTGTCCATTAACAGTAAAATCATGGTGGAATTTCAACCGAATAACTGAGCATGTTTATGAAAGCAGATGCATTATTTATACAGCGGACACCAGAGGAACGTGTGGGTGGCTACAGGGTGCAGTCTGCCCTTTGCCTATGACTTGCAGTTGGCTTTCCAAACTATTTCCCTCTCACAGACGATAGATGTTGACTTTGGCAACATCGTTAGTGATAGACCATATATCATAGTTAATCATATCTGCTGAAAGGCTTTAAAGGCTTCTCATATCCTTCTCAAAAAACCCGGTATGTTTTCTCATTTGAGTTATTTTTACCATAGGTCTCTAGTGTATGGTCATTAAATATACTTTCAACCCTATTTAGTTGCACTTTATATCTTTAAACTGACATATGTCTGAAAAGTGCAGTATTTGTATGAGGCCCAATTCAAATATACAGTTTTGCCTCTTGCTTTAAAGAAAACTTAATAATTAAGCTCAGATTGACACAGATCAAAACATTGGCAAAAAATGCTGGAAACAGTGACTCATTTTTTATTTCAATTAACAGTTTCTCAGTTTCACATATAAACAGTGAAACTGTCAAAAATAATTATCACAGAGGGAGAAAACCCCTGTTTCACTCCAAGGTAAAGAAAATGGGCTAAAACAATAGCATATACCAATCAGACTGTCAATGAACCCAGAGAATCAGAGAGCTTTTTTCTGCTCTTGGCAGGAATCCTGCTAGTACTTTTCTTTACATATATTCTTTGAAATATTAATATATTTACTTGTTTAATAACCTCTGCTTGTTGAGGAAAGCTGTCTGTTTATAAATGTTGTAAGGACATAAGTATTTTAAATACCTTTTTTTTTTTTTAATTTATTTGTACAGTGGAAATATAAAAGTTATGGGACTTTCCAAATTATCAGAGACATTTGGTTAACTAATCACACTTGTAATCTGAATTCTAATTCCGAACATTTGATTTAAAAATCCTCTGTGACTCTTTTTGGCACTTGCCTTTTTTAACTCAGGTTTGGTTTCTTTGCTTTTCTTCCCAACAAACTCAGATGAATCTCAACTAGTTGTAACATTGCAAAAATCTTTTTGTTGCTCATAAACCCTGTCATCTGAATATGTGGGGTTGGGGGGGGAAGTTTCTTAAACATATGCTGAACTTTATCTGAAATATTGGCATGATAACTCATCTCCCGTGGAGAAGAATGAAATTACAACTTTCTCCTGTTTATTTTTTGTTTCCTACTCTATGTTGTATGTTTCCCAGGATACATTTCAGGTTCATGAGTTTAAACTGAGATAAATAGTCCTCTCTGGATATTATTTCCACTGTTTGGTAAGACCACATGGAATTTTTACTTCCCATATATGTTGAGTATTTATTCAAAGTTACAGCCTTATTTTGCTGTTGAGAATGTAAGTAGAAGCAGGTTTCCTGGGGCTGAGGAGACAGGGTTGGGTAGAGCTTGTGCTCAGCTGCCGGCTCCAACCTAGTCTGAGTTTAAGCCCATGAGAGCTGCTGAGATCACTCGCACGCCTAACGCGTGTATCGCCGTTTGACTCGGTGTGACCCCGTTTGACTCCAGAGCGAAGGAGGCGATGCCTCAGTTCACCCGAGTTGTTTGTTTCTAATTCGTTTGCTTTTACACACCCTCTGTGTCTGCTTTCCATTAACATGCGAGACTTTTGCAGGGGGAGTTTCTCAGTTACCTCTGGCCAAGGCAAACTCTGCTGGGTACAGTTGGACACCATCGAGGGCTTTTGAAAAACTGCCCCTGTTTTCTCCTTTCAGACAAATTCCCCACAGAGCTGTGTGTGCTGACAACCACTTGTGGCTGGTACTCATGCTTGTATATTCTCCATTGGTATGTTACTGCTGAGAAAAAGTTAAAACCTACTTTGGTGCTGTCATATGAGGCTCACGAAGCCAGTGTGCACTGGTTGACCCTTGATGTGTTTACTCAGTTCTTTGTCTCAGGAAACGTCCTCTCCTCTATGGAAATTTCCTTGGGTTGGATGCTTTTATATACAATCACAGCCTGTGTTATCTGCCTGTAGTAAAACCAAATGGCTTCCTGTCACCGTAACCTCTATTTAGTTTGATACCCCTTGTAATTTTCTGAAACTCTGTATGCTCTCTCCTTTCTTGGCTTCATTTTGGAACAAATTCCCTCTTTTGATTTATTTTGCTATCATACTGCCTTCATTCAAATGCCTCCTTGAAAACTTTCTTTTATAATCTGACCTTATACAAGTTTCTTCCTCTCTTAACTTTTATATTTTTTAAGGTGGAAGGTGCTAAAGTATTGATGATTTCATTGCCTTGATTAGTGCATTGCCTTGGTTAAAATATTTAGTTAAAGAAATAATTCTGTCTTGGCGTTACTACCTGCCTTTTATATTCTCAGCCATCAGTGCATTTTCAGGGAACCAGGGATTTATTTTATGAATCAAGCAGGAGGTACCAGGAGGCTGGTTACTGAGCAGGTGTGGTAAACATATTAGCCAGGAAGGTATTGCTCCATTTAACTCCAGTAGTATTGCTCTCTGAACTGTCAGCTACTAGCTATTCCTGCCCTTTCCAAGTCTCTTCATACTCATCTGAAAAGCGACGTTATTTATTTTTTTCCCCTGTTCTTTCATAGAATCATAGAATCACAGAATCATTTTGGTTGGAAGAGACCCTTGGGATCATTGAGTCCAACCATCTGCCCTACTCTACAAGTTCTCCCCTACACCATATCCCTCAACACCACATCCAATCTACTCTTAAACACAGTCAGGGATGGTGACTCCACCACCTCCCTGGGCAGCCCATTCCACTGACTGACTACTCTTCTGTCAAAAATCTTTTCCTAATGTCCAGCCTAACCCTACCCTGCTGCAGCTTGCAGCCGTTCCCTCTTGTTCTATCGCTAGTTGCCCTTGAGAAGAGACCATCACCAACCTCTCTACAATGCCATTTCAAGCGGTTGTAGAGAGTGATGAGGTCTCCCCTCAGCCTCCTCTTCTGCAAACTCAACAGTCCCAGCTCCCTCAATCGTTGCTCATAAGATTTATTCTCGAGGCCTCTCACCAGTTTCATTGCCCTCCTCTGCACTTGCTCCAGCACCTCGATATCTCTCTTGTGCTGAGGTGCCCAGAACTGGACACAAGACTCAAGGTGCGGCCTCACCAGTGCTGAGTACAGGGGGACAATCACCTCCCTGCTTCTGCTGGTCACACTATTTTTTTTTTCAGAGCTGTGTAGGTAGTTTGGGAGTGTTACCATGAAAACGATTGAAGCTTCAGACCAATCGTATGGTCGAAGGTAAAAGAGCTCCAGAGATAACATCTCCTGCAGGCATGCACGCGTTTCTGGAGATCAGGCCCTGGATGAATATCCCCTTGCTTGCTAGCAAATGTTTTGTCTCCATGTCAATGCCAGAATTTTAATTGCATTTCTCCACGACATTAGATACCTACTCCAAGAAGCTGATGTTGTGCTGCAGCTGGAAGCCAACATGAGATTGCAGTGTCACATCTTTCGCTGTGGAGTATTTGGCTCCAGCTGTTCCTTGGCAGGGTGGGTTACGGAGGCTGCACCTGTGCACGTCGGAGTAGCAGCAGCCCGGGAGGATTCCCTGCCATAACATTTGTCTGTGAAACACATACTTTCTCCTTGAGGAAATGGGCTTATGTCAACAAAAATGGAAACTTCAAAAAAAAAATAAAAATGTTGTGCTGGGAAAAGCTAGGCGTCTTTGCTCTTAAATGTGTGGGGTGATTAATTTCATGTGCCATATCCCTCACACACACATTCTTCTTCTTTGCCAAAAGCTGAATGTAATTGGAAGGCTATGAATGTCCACAGCTGCCAGACAGCTTAAAACTGAGATATTATGAAATGCAAACAAATTGAATTTTTTTTTCTCTCCCATGTATATATGCAAGAATTATTAAGCATTAAATTAAGCATTATTAAGAATTATTAAGCATTAAATAGCAGTTGCAAGGAGAATCATTTAAGATGGCCAAAGATGGTTCTTGGGTACACACCTGGAGCAGGAGTCCAGTAAAAGTGGCCTGGACAGGCAGGTTCTGCACCACTTTGGTTGGTTAGCATTGCAGCAGTTTCCTAAAATAGCTGTAGAAAGATACAATCCTTCACATGGGAGTAAGAGTGGTTTGTATTCATGCAGCTTATTTTCTTTTCCAGGTGGAAGTAAGTAATACAGAACCAAAATAACATTCCTGTTGATGTACTTGTGTCCGCAATGGGGTAGGGAACGGTTTAGCAAGGTGGGCAGAACACAAGCAGCTTGTAGACACCAAGAAGCTCCAAGACGAGAGAAGACACGGCAAGTTGTGCTGGTATTCTTACTGTGAGGGCATGGTGGCTTGCTTCGGTGCAGGAAAATTACCTGGATGCACCCAGGTGATTCTTTCACTCCCCTGTATTTTTCTTTTGCATTCAGATACTCATTAGCTACTCTTCATCGAGGCAAAGTGTAAAGGAGCTTGAAAGGCTCGGGCCATGTGGAGTCTGTTGTCATTTTATGCTGGAAATTTGCCAGGTAAGTTATTTTTCTTCTGTGCCTCCATTTATCATCTCTCCTATTTTATTCTTAGTTATTTAGCTCATAACATCTTCAGAACCTGCACGGCTCATAACTACATGTCAGTAAAGTGCCCAGGTCACTAAAATGCTGATTTTTGTCCAGGTAAGAGGGTAACACATAGAGAATAAATAAGGAAAAGAGATAGCTAAACTGAACTTCAGGCTTCAGCCTGAAAATAAAGAAAATTGTGCTTCTTGCGAGAAAATTTGTGTTTTACAAGAACCGTGCCTTACAGGCTGAAAACATAAGCCTCCTTTACAGAAAGGCAACTGTACTATTATCACTTTCATGAACACATCTGGTCAATGTTGATGTGTATCTTTTCTTTTGTTATAGATGAAAATGTTTTTGAGTGATCTCTTCTGGCCCACCGTTGCCCCTCATTGTTTAGTGTTCAGTTCTGTCAGACCCTTCAAAATGTAGTTTTCCCCTGTACTGCCATTAAGTTGAATATTACATGTGTATGATTTAATCCAAGCTTTCTCCAGCAGTTAGTTGCCTTCTGGAGACTATCCAGATGTTGCTTGAAAAGAGATGACTGGGAAAGAAATAAACAATTTCACTTGACAAATTGGCCAGCATATCTTTTGTCTCAGCCATCTTCCACTTCGAAAATGGTGTTCAAGGAAAATAATTGTGCTTGAGACATAAGTAGGGTTGGATATTTTTCATCCCTGAGGCTCAAAGCTTTGTATAAAGCTGGTAAAACACAATTATCCCAAGCAAACAGAAGTGGAAACTGAGGTGCAGCCCTTGGGTTAAAATCAGTAGAAAGGCAAAGGGAGAAACCCAGGTAGTCTGGAATATTTGGCCTCCTTCAAATCTCAAGAAGATTCCTGGCTCTGTACAACTCTGGGCTACCAAGTGGGCAACACTTTCCCACTGAAAGAGCAGTAAATGTGAGAACCATAAATGGCTAGTTTTCTTTTGCGAGGAAAGCGCTGCAGCAGCACTGTGAACTCAAGGAGCTTGGTATTCCTGAAGTGGCTTTGCATGATTAGTTTTTAGGTTCCCTCTTCAGTTACATAAGAACATATGCTTTGTCTATTTACAATGTTAAAATAGACCAAGATAATAATAATAAAGAAAAAAAAATAAAACAAAACCCCACCAAAATTACTCCCACTGCAAATGATGTGGCACTGATGTCTACTGTTGATCCACCGGTGTCTTTTTCCCCCAAAAGCCAGTTAGATGCTGCCTTAATCTGCCATGATTGTAATCTCAGAGCCATAAAGTATAGCAATGTGCAAGGAAATGAACCCAAAGAAAAAGTATCTGCTTGGCAATCAGAACGTGGAGCTTGTCCCTTGAAGTGTTGGTAGCTCCCTGGATCTTCCCAGTGGATAATTTGGAGTGGGAAGAAAGAAATGCCTCAGCTAAGCCCGAAGGCACCTGTTGGAAGGTGTCCCGAACTGTGGGGGTTGTCAATAGTGGAGATCACTCTACTCTTCTGGCAGATGTTTTATGCTTGATAGTGACTGGAAGGAAAAATTTCCCACCCAGGAACTGTCAAACACAAGATGTCTGCAGTGTATTAAGAGCTTTAGAAATAAAATACTAGGTTGCGATAGAGGTTTGCTTTATGTGAAGTTTCTCTCATCAAAATAATTTTGAGGAAGGATTGTTTTCCTTATTTAACACCTGTTTTTGACATTTCTGAAGTGGAAAAGCTTTTTGTTGTTGTCAGAATGACTCTGTTATGAAATGTAGATGTAGGTAGGGTAAGAAAAAAGTTATAAAGAATACATTTCTGCAAAGATTTCTTGCACATGAGATAAAAATGTACATTCTAGCACCTCTCAACCTTCCCATGTCATAAACAAATGTGGAGATGGAAAGGGCAAATTCTCAGCTGTGTGCTGGGATTAAAACAAGCAGCAAAGCCCATCTCCTCTCAGCTCCACCCTGTGCTCTCCCCTTCCCCAGCACCACCACTACCATGAAGATTTCAGACTTCAGCTGGTCACCCACACCAAATCCTGGACCTGAAACCAACGTGATGCTTGCTTTTCAGGGGATGATGGTTTTGAGAAAGAAACAGTACCTGTTTGCATCTGTGCAAAGGTTTGGACCAGCCATGTGAGGGCCCCAGTGGAGATGGATTGGTGAGCAGAGAGCAGGTGATAAGGTTAAAAGTGCAGGATGGCTGCAGTTTATCCTTGGGATATCATTAATGCAGACATGCCTATGTGTGTTTGGAATCCAGGCACATGTATCTGAGTATGCCTATCTAAGTCAATTGGCTGCTCAAAACCTTTAGCAAAAGTCCTCGGCCAGAAACTCCAAAGCCTCCCGCAGTCACCTTCCCCACACATCGGGAACTGCTGCAGTGGGTTGCAAAGTGTTGTACTTAAGAAATGAAGTCTGGAGAGAAATGAGTCTTCTGTGTGATTATTTCATCCTTTCTGGCTTCTCTGATTCAGTCTAGGGCTGAACCTCTCCCTTCTCTCCCCCTTCCCGTTAGCCCCACGAGGCCTCCCTGACCTTACAATCCACCCACGGTTTCCATGTTACTGTCAGCCTCCTTACACTTGACTGATGAGAAATGTGTGATTATTCAACACATCATAAAAACAGCCAGAGCAAATGAAGGAGAAATCTGGAAAGTATTTATAGAAAATCTGTAAACAATCATCGCAATTCAGCTATTCAAAGCTGTGCACACATTAGCTTATTAGCTGTTGAGCTGTCAGATGTTCTTTGGTTCTTTCACCTTTTTAAAAAATTAAGACCTGCTTTGTTATACTCCCAGCCATTTTGTATTTCATAGACTTCTGTTTGCAGAAACGATTTATTTTTTTGAGCTACAATAACCGAGAAGAGATTTCTTTCCCTTTCTTCATTTTTTTTTTCCTGTGACTACACACCATTTCATCGAGTTCAGAGGTTTGACAAGCACCAATTCACTGACATTCCTTGTGCGCTAAAAGGCTTCTTGAGGCAACTTCAAGCACATGCATCTGGTTGCTGTGCACAGCTTAACCTCAGATTCAGATAAGCAGGAAGGAGGAGGTGAGAGAGAAGAAGCCGTGAAATTCTTCTGGGAAGAGACACAATGCAACGGTGGGACCAGGGGGTGCTTCTTACTCACCATAGCATGATTTAACCAGAGCGGGATGACTCCATCGAGGCTTTTGGGATAAACCAGCTCTCGATTGCAGGTATACAGTGTCCAAAAGGATATACAGACAAACTGGAACCAAAATACAAAACGAAATTTCAAAATAAACAATGGACATAACTGATGGGATTTAGCTAGTCCCTTCGTTTCTGAGAAGGCAAAACATTTCCTACATGAAAAATGGTGATATTGCCAGATAAGCTCAGGTAGCTCACATGTTACAACATAAAGAAAGGAATTTACTCTGAGGTGCAGTGATCTGTGTCAGTACTGTGAGAAAAACCTCTTTATAAACTGCCAATACTGACATTTTCTGTTTAATACTAGATTAGCTTTAAACATTTGGGTTTCCCCTCCCCTCTTCTTTGCAGATGGGATCTTTTGATGGTCCGGAAGCTCTTCTAGAGGGATTGGTTGTCAAGCCATAGCATTTGTTCAGCTCAGTAACAAAGTAAAAATAGATCTTGGTAAGACAGTTCACCCCAAATTTACCCTTACCTTCACAATGCATAAGATTAATCCCTAAACTGCAGGTGCAAGATGCACCATGGGCACCCTTTTTTATCCCCAACAGAGGTGGATTTACAGTGGGAGAATTTAATTGAAGGAAATTCACCCTGGTATCAATTACAGATACCTGGAAGCAGATTTACACTTTTTTTGGCCTGGTTTTGTATTTGAGCACTCTTTGTGCCTGGGGTTGGACATCAGGGCTAGAGATGCTGAAGAATGAGTACCCTGCAACTCTGCCCTGCAGGCATAGTGAGGATGCCTGGGAGGGGGGGATATAACAGGGAGGATATGACAGCAGCATCATGAATACTGTCATGCAGGGAAGCCAATCTCTCTGTCTCCAACATGGGCAGGACTTTTGTAGTGAGCCAGCTGGCTGAGGTGCTTGTGGACCAGATTTAAGCAGCACTTTTCAGCCCTTTGAGATTCAGAGATGGCTGCAGGCTTTGTTCACACAGAGAGGTAGCTATGTGTATAAGCAACCCGTTGGATCCCATCCAACCCACAGCACCAGGTAAACAGGATTTCGATAAACAGCATTGTCTGTGAGGGAGTAGGTGGTCCGTGGTGAATCTGATGCTGGCTATGACTGTAATTATTGTTCTGTGAGTCTGTTTCTCTCCAGTGATTATTTAAAGCCGTGCTGGAGTCAGAGAAGGAGATGTGAGATTTTGATGCCTCTTAGATACCCTCTCGTGTCCTCCTGGCCTGTGCTGCCCTTTCGAGAAATGCCCTAAGTCGATAATTCCATAGCTATTTGGACTGTGAGATTAACAGAGAGGTTACACCTCATTCACCCTTTGGGGGTCAATCTGTGTTCACTTGGGGACAGCAACCCTAAAGTTTGTGCAAGAGACTTTGCTTTCAACTCTAGCAGGCTCAGCACAGTTTATTCTTCTAAATGGTCCAAATCCATTTTCAAATGGTAAAAGAAAACCTACAGCTCTCTTACCTATTTTATACATGTGCATATTATGCTATACACCCCTAATCATTTATGAAAACATTATTTTTATGTACAGAGGTTACTTACTGTGGACACTGGGAAAGCCAGGACACCGAAAAGAAGGTCTCTGCTGGAAATTACGCACTTAGCACATCGCAGTTTCTTAATTAGTCTCAACACATCAGCCAGGAAGGACACCCCATAGAAGACAGCCTGCAAAACCTAAAGTAATTACACCTAATGAGGGAAACTCATCCAGCTTTAATTAGCACGTTCCTCAATGAACTCTGTTCCTGCTCTTCAGGGAGCTGTTTTGTTCGTGAGCTGCAAGCCCGCGTGAGGGAAATAGCTGTTGGCTAAATCTTTTTTACTAACTGAAACTGATTAAATAAAGTTGTGCGGGAGATAACTTTAACAGTATCTCGTTTAATAGACTAAACAGAGATGTGTGATGTGTTTCAGAGGGGAGGGGTGGAAGGGCATGTTGAAAGCCAGATCCTTCACACTTCCAATGTTAATTGTTATGTTCAATGTATCTGAGCAGGAGAGAACAAAATATGCCAGGAAACATTTCCTGTAAAGCAATTGCTAGATAGCTTCTCCCACCATTGAGCCACCACAGGGCCTGCTCTCTGGGGGCTCATGGTGGAGTTGGTCTCACTGTCAAGTAGCACAAAATGCTCCGACGTGAGAACTAGGGGCAAAAGTCATCAAAAACAGAACCTCTTTTGCTGAGCTTGGAGAAATTCAGGAAAGGATTTCAAGTGCTTAGAAGCAGAGATGCGTACTTCAGTAGCTAAGTTAAAGCATTCATAACTAAGGAATTTTGGAGTTGAGGGGAAAAGGGGGTGTTGTGTTTTGGTCTGGTGGGTTGGGTTTTGTCTTTAAATCACTTACATGTAATAAGGGTGGTATGGTTTGGGGAGGGTGCTGGTAAAGAGGATTTGGTAAAGAATTAGGAAAATGCACAGTGACAAAACAGAATTCCACAAACGGTATATGAAATTGTCAGAATACGATGGTTTAAACCAATATTGCTGTTCTGATTGCTCTGTTTTCTCTTGTTTTCTCTCTTAAGGCTACACAGCGGATCATGCTGAACCAGATTTGTCAGACACACAGAAGCAAAGCCTGGCAGAAAAATACTTCTCCCGCCACCTTACATTCAGCACCAAATGGAGTTCAGCTCTGTTAACTCACAGGGTGGCTTCGTCTTTTTAAGGTTTTCCCAGAGGGATGCAATATGGGAAATGCAGCCGACAGCACAGGCTGGGCCAGCTAGCAGCACTGCAATGGAAAGAGGCTGTACTGCAGCTTTTAGGGTGAGATCTCTTTTGCCATGATCTTACTTTGAATCAGATATTTATTTAGAGAGAAGTGTCTGAAGCTGTGACTGATTACTTCACCGCTGTCTGAAGGAGCCAAGAAGGGTGGTGCTTGGGAGGGGACAGAATTAGTGCAGTGCTTTTCCATCAGAAATTCCTCTATTATCAAAATATCTGAGGGGTGGAGGGGACTGTGATTTCACTATGCCCATCTTCAAATAAGGGTTTCTGCAAGCTTTAGTTTGCAGGTCCCAGGGTCACCTAGGGCAAGGTATTGGACATCATACACCACCCCATTTACCTGCAAAGCCTCTCTAGAGCATGGGGTGAACAGCCATGTTTTAACATCAAAAACCAAGGAGCTTCCCCAGTACCCACATACGGCTTTGCTTAATTCTGAGGTGCTCAAAGCAGGTCTTTCAAGTGTGGTTTTCTCTGTCTCTCCCAGTTATCACAATTAGCCTCTGTAGCTGCAAGCACAGCCTCAGTCAGCAGGGATTCAGCTCTCCAGGTTGTGGGTGGATCTACTTCAGAAAAGTCCATCCTGGGGCACAGTGTATTCAGACCCAAGCACGTGTTCAGCTCAAACATCTGTCCCAGTCCTTGGCCTCACCAGGACAACAAAACCAAGTCCTCGAAGAGCTAAGAAAAGCCTGGTAACAAGCAGAAGCTCTTGTTACGCCCTGTAGAGTCAGCAGTAACTTTCTGTAAAAAGCATGAAAAATGAACATAAGGGCGGTGGCAGTCTGGTGACACATGGTGACTAATTGCCAATAAAGCAATTATGGAGAGGCCTGTTTCCCAGAGGATGAGGCTATTATTATCTTGTTCATGGTCAGCCCTACATTAATCATGGGACAGGGATAGGCTTCTCCTTACTCCTCCTTCAAAATTAACTAAAACAAACATTTCTGAAAAGAAACAGTCCCAAAACAGCCACATTCCCAGTCTGGTATTCTATCATATGCAGGGAGGACAATGTTATCTTTTGTATGGAAACTGCTGATGTGAATGTGTAACCTGATCTGTTTCTCCAACTGAACACAGAGAACAACTCTTGACCAAGTCTGAACTCCATCTCAGGAGCTTGTTTTTCCACTGCTCACAGCTGTGCCCTTGTCCATCCATTTGTGACCATCCTGTATTTTCAGGAGCAGTGGAAGAATATACAAGTAATACTCAAGCCAGGAAACTGAATCTCGCTAGAACCATCCCTAGTAATGCTCAGTTTGGCAGGGAGCACCACCAGTAGGCTCAAGGCAGAGCTCTAACCCCTTGCTCTTCCAGGCTTATTCCTGGAAGAAGGATGCATCCAAACCTCACAGACCTTCACTAATGGGAAAACATTGACATAAAAAAAAAGGAAAAAAAAGGACATGAAAACATCAAATTATTCCAGATGTCCTCTGAATTTCCCAAACAGTGGTGCTGGTGCTCAGAAATCTATTGCAGGCGCTCATGGAGTATAAATCCGCTGGCTGTAAATAAAGAGCATCCCCTAAAGTATTCCCACACGAACAGAAGGAAGACTGGAAGCATTCAGAAAGCTAATGATTTACCCAAAGAGGAGAATGTGGATATGATTATCCCTGTTGGAGAGATGCTGCTTTCTTCTCTAAACCCTGCAGAGCTCCAGGGCACTAGGTGCTGTAGAAATGCTTAATTTGGCCAGATTGATTTTCCAAACCGAGAGCCGTAGTGACAAAGATAAACCTTAATTTTTATCTGCTGCAGTGATCAAAGGGATGTTTCTGTTTAACTAACCTGACATGATTTACTTTCGCGTATAAGATCTGGCCATATGTGTATATTGAAATCTCCAACTAGTACAAATAAATCGGGCTCCAAACTTTGCCCTTAAGGGGGGATAAATCCCATATTCTGAGTAGGCTATTAGACATAACAGTCAACACTTAGCGTATATACACATCCATTCACATGAGAGCAACCTGGAAAAGATGTGTACTAAACACTGGGTCTATTTTGAAATAAATAAAAATCAGCTTTCAGGAGAACTGAAAAGTATTTCAATTATGAGAGACAAAAGCATAAGGAATAAAATGGGGCAGGATTGCAATTAATAGCTTTTAAAGGTGCAGTGTGCTCTTTATGCAGGGATTTACTAATAGATTTACAACAGTGAGCAGATTTTTATGACCTCACGTATTTCAGGCAATGACTTATTCAGCTTGTACTGTTTTTTGTGCCACAGACAAATGAATACAAACCCGTTTTTATCTGTCATTTCTGCTTGTTCAATAATTGGTCAATGAACTCCTTTGATACAAAACCCACTTATCTTTTTTTCTTAACTCCCCTACAAAAATATTTCCTTTCTGAATCTTGATTGCTACAATCATTAACTGGATAAATGAATCTCAAGTAGCATCAGAGCTGTAGCTCTCTTGGGAGAACCACATAACTAGTGAGAAATTGAATGAAGTGCTAAAAGAGGGTCATATCTAGAAAAAAAGTCTTCAGCATCCCTACAGCAGAGCTAGGAGTCGAGCTGCATTTCCATCCCCAGAAAATGTCACGGTTACCAGTACTTCCATTTCAGATGAAAGCAAGCCAGCTTTCCACAGAAGGAAAATTTGAAATGCAGTTCCAAAGAGCTAAGAGGAATGTTGGGGGTAAAATTTCCAAGCAATTCAGCCAGCCAGTGCCGGAAGCCGGGCAATCGCAGTCTGGCAGGAGACAGACGGAAGACCTGAACAAGCTTCCTGACACACAGGCTCTGGGGAAGCCTCCAAGGAATGGCCCAGCCCTGTCCAGTGTGGTGGCTCCGCTGGACCAGCACAGCCCAGCAGGAAAATTTTCCCTCCTCCTCTCTCCTGGGACTGCACCTTCCGGCATCCCAAGGTCTTTCCTGGCACTACTTCCAACAGCATAGAAATGCCAAGCATCAGGTGTGCATCTGCTAGAGGGCTGTGGTTGACAGCCACCTCTTGTTTCTTGATGCTCCTCAACGACAACAGGGAGCAGTTTAATGCCAAAACATGGGATAACTATTATAGATTCTGTGGAGCCCTATATATTGTAGATTCTGTGGAGGGTCATATTGCCTTCTCACCCTCTTCCTCATGTATACAGTGGCCCAGGAAAGTTTTGCCATGCAGAGATACCCGCAAACATTGTCTGGATCAAAAGGAAAACAGGGGATGAGGATATCTTTCCCCCCAGATCCCTTTTGTTCTTTGGTAATACTTTCTTGAAAAAACCCCACATCTCTGCAGGAGGACTAGTGGCCATGAAAGAATTATTTTGCACACCCTATCCCACTGCAGTGTTTTCTGTGTGAGAGAAAGGCAGCGTCTTCAGCCCAAACCATCTCCCTGCTGGCTGACAGCTCTGTTTTAGCATCAGGATCGAATCAATAAGTGGTTAAAAGACAGGAGACAGAGGACTGGAGAAGTGGAGCAAAGGCCCTCGCTCACAGAGGTTTAATGAGACCTGAGCTGTTCAGCAGATTCATAAATGAGCTGGGGAAGGGAGTGAACACTGAGATGGCAAAGCTTTGCCTTTTTTTTTTTTCTTTTCCCTGTCAAAGCAAAGCCTGACTGCAAAATCAAAATCGCCAAAGAGTCTCAGGATACTGAGTGCATGAACGAAAGAGCAGGCGTAAATCAGTGTTGGTAAATGCAATGTAATGCATTTCAGGAAAAAAAGCAACTCAATTATATATTTTTCAACAGTGGGTTCAAAGTTAATTATTGCCATTCAGGAAAGAAATGTTGGACCTGCTGTGGATAATGCTCTCAGATTTCAGGCTCCTTGCTCACCAGTAATCAAAAGAACAAACAGAGAGTTAAGAATTGTTAAGAAGAAATAAACACCAGACAAGGAAACACCTTTAGGCCACTGTATAAATCTGTGCTGTGCTCATAGCTCAACCACTGCAGCCTGCCCTACTTACCCCTTCCCGAAACTAGAAAATCTACGGCAAAGGGCGACAAGGATGCTTTAATGAAAGAAGCAGCCCTTTGTGAAGGGAGATGAAAAAGGCTCGGACTTCCAGCTTGCAGAAAAGCATAACCAAAGGGAGAATCAGGAAGAGGTCTCTAATGAGTGGCAAAGAAAAAGTGAACAGATGATTAATTTATAACACAGAAGTAAAGGGGCACCCAACTCAGTGGTCAGGAAACAGGTTTACACCAACAAAATGAACTGCTCTTTCACACAAGGCACACTTGAATTGTGGCAGTCATTGCCACAGGATAGGGAAGGCAACACAACATAAACAGGTGTGATTTTCCTTCAGATAGATGATGGATCATAACTTCAATGAGTATTTCTGCATACAAAAATACTAGAAGATGGGTTACTTGCTTTCTTCTCTTGATCTCATGCTTTAGATCTATGCCATATACTGTGTGATAGATCTCATTTAATAGTGCCAGAGGATGAAGTTACTTTTTTTGCCTGAGGATATGGTTGGTACTTTAATGGGGCCAGCTTTACCCAAAAACCAAAGGAGAGGAGCTGGGCACAGAGGGAGCATCTTGTCTGGGACTTGGCTAGTGATGTTTTAGTCTACTGACACATCTCCCAGCAGGATAAATTGAATATCATTGAGGTTGTTGAGCCCTGACCATTTGATTTCAGAAAAACTAATTTAAAAAAAAAAAGCTTCATAACGAGTCTAGGTGTACTGATAGAAAGATAACATAGCAACAAACCATGCATATACCATCCTGACTGCAGCGGTATGTACCCTCAACCTTCCACAGCGGCTGCTTCACCACTGAAAAGGGCACTGTGGCTCCCTGAAGCCCAGGCTGCTGTAGCCATTTCACATGCCATTCATGGCCTCTGTGTTGCAAATATTGCACAGAGTCACAGAATGGTTGAGGTTGGAATGAACCCAAATTTCCCATTCCCCAGGGGTCTCCAAAGACTCCACTTGGAGCTGGGGAGCCTTTAGGCTTCCACTGAACTCCACTGCAGGGTGTCTCCTGAAGAATAAAATTAGAGATAGACATACCCCAGGCTAGATTTCCCACTAGTATTTAACTCTGATGGTCACACAAAAAGGACGTAAGGCTACGGAGGTCCCTGAGGTCATTCTGCAGATTTGCAAGTGTCCCAGAAATATGTTCCTTATAGGAACCCTCTTCACATGCCCAGTCTTTCTACCCCACTGGCACCACTGCCATGAGTCACTGATGAACCACTTGGACTGTGAACAAGCCTTCTCCCCCAGGGTATTTCATGTGCTTTCATTTTGGTTTCCAGCTTGTGAAACATTAGCATATTAGGAGCACCAGAACACATTATGGTCTGCGTTTATCTGTGTGTTTTTAGGAAATGCAGCAAGTAGTTGATGGCACTCTTAAAACACGCATGTAACAATGTCACAAATATCTTCCTCCACAGGCTGGAGCTCCTTCATGCTCTCTACTGTTTTTCCAAGCAAGTTTATACTCTGCATGGCGAAATGAGCACATTTGTTTTACCTTTTCTCTAATTTACAAGACATAAAAGCCTATTGAAAAATTGAAACTCCAAGTAGCATTATAACATGTACTGAATTAGGGGTTAGATAACATGCATCAAACTTACATGTGTCCTGACTGGACAATCCCTACCTTTCTGTCCCTCTTCTCACTGATAGCTTGTCTCCTACGAAGGGGCAGCTAGCTTCAGAGTACTTTCTGAAAGTCAAGCAGCTTGCCAGCCAATATTCTTTCTGCATAAAACCTGTGAATGCATTTCACAGCACGAGCATGGATCCCGACTTAGTTTCCTTTGGGATATAAACCGTTAAAGGAAGCAGTTTAACAGCAGCAAATATACCAGCTGCATATGTCTTGAGGCACAGATGGCAGACAAACAAATAGACATATTGGTATCACTGTACAACAGGATTTGCTTACCAGATTGAGGACTGTCAAATATTTCCACTGCCCACCGTAAAGGAACACTTCAGATGGCCGCTCTTCTGTTTTTACATGCGTGATCGAATAGGCGACAAAACAATACCAGCCAAAAGCAAGGCAATGGTACATTGTGAGGGTAGAGATTTCCATGCTGTAGCTGGGAGCAAGTGATAATCAGTCCAAAAGCAGCTTTTCTCTTAAGGTCCTGGGTTGCTGTGCATGGGAAATGGCAGGGCAGGAGGGTTTACTTCAGAGCAGAGCTCAGGACACACTGCCACTTTTCTCTCATCGAAAGGAATATTCACAAGGCTGTGGACTTTGCTGCTGCTTGTTTCCCTTCTCACTGTACAGATAGGCTGGGGCGGGCAAGACACACAAGAAGAATAGGCTTATTCCCTGGATTTAAATGCCTTGCTCAAGATTAGTGAAGATTAGTTGCAGAGTTACATAAGTTTTGGGGTGGGTTGTTGTTTGTTTTTTTTCGCAAAAGTGGGGGGAGCTTTGCTGCTGATTTTGTGTAACAGGCTGTTGTGCTCCGGGTAGAGTGTGAAAACAAGCAGCATTTTCCTCACTCGTAGCTATGGGAGCAGCCATGTCTCCAGCTCAGCCTGGAAAGCCTCTGAGACTGTTTTTCCCTCATGCCAAAGGAAGAAGTGGGAAACATAACACTCTGTGAAAGAGAAATGAGTTGATTTGTTGATAGGCTATGGAGGTGGCAAGGAAGCTGAGAGGATTCGTAGGCAAAGGTCCTTGGGGTTCAAAATCACTGCAAGCATTGACATTTTTTTGCAGGAAAAGGCTCTGCTGCCTTTACGCTGCTCCATGCAGCTGGGATCCGTCCCAACTGTGCACAGCATGTCGGCCAAGCCCCAAATCTCTTTGAAGCTCTGGCAGGGATGGAAACAGGGCAAAGGCCTTGGGTGGCAAACCCTAAGTACTGAGCAGTGCTGCGTCTCACCTACCTGCCTGCCATCCACCTTTGGAGAACTCCTCTTCCTGGTACAACATTATCATGCTATTGGGACTGGAGTACAGAAGAAAAGAACTGATACTCAACACAGTGACCCTAAAATGAAGCGATCAAAAACATTTCCCATGGAAATACTTGGTTTTCCCTCCTCTCCTGCCAAGGTCAGCCCTAATTAGCACTGGAAAATACAGATGTTACTTCCTATTTGGGCTAGAGTCTGCATAATTGCAGCGTTGCCAGCTGTAATTGCAGTGTTGCCAGCTGTAATTGATACCTGTTTTATGGGGGCCTTGGTGGGGAGTGGGTATCATGTCCTGGCCCATGCATGGATCTTCCCCAGGCAGGACAGGGAGAGGGATTGCTCCTCTCACCCCTCTAGAGGCTGTCCCTGTGTTCAGCCAAGCAGATTGCATTAAGGGATCTCTTGATTTTAATTTTTTTTCTCCTTCTGATTGGCCCACAGGCAGTATTGAGCAATCTGCTGTGTTTTGGTTTGTTTTGGTTTTTCTCTTGCATTTTTTTTTCCCCCTGATACTGGACGTAAGGCTCCATGTGGGATGATTTCCTATGAATTCAGACAGCAATGTACATACATGTTGGGCAACAGCCCTTGCATCGAGACACTTCAATATCCTCTTGTGTTTCATTGACTTCTCCCATAATTCAGATTAGAACCCAGATTCCCCAGGCATTCGAGCCATCACAAACCCAATGAAATAATTCTGCCTCACATAGGAAAAATATAGATGTAGATCCTTTTGTGGTTGGGTGAGGTTGGAGGAAAAAAAAACCCTTGCCAGGGAAGAAAAAAAAAAAAAAAAAAGATGGGAATATGTTTTTTTGGACTCCAACAATACAACTAGTCTTTTCTTAGGAAATCGAGCAGAAAAGAGTTTTCCATTGCCTTTGTAGACTTTCTGGGTAGGGGCAGTGCTGTCATGAGCTGCTTCTTCTGCTCCTCCTTGTTAAGCCTCATCCCTGTGACAAAAGGCAGGAATAGAAAGGGACTCCAGCATTGAAGGGCCGTTTTATTAGTGATTTGCATATCAAAAGCACCGAGTCAGTCAGCGAGTTATCTTCACCCCACTCCTTCTGAGGTTTTGGTACAGTGCAACTTTAAAAACTGAGACATGTGCTTCTGCTTAGTATGTGCCCAAATGCATGCAAATGAATGTAAATTTATGCAAAATGGCAAGGTGTGGTTTTTTCTTTTCTTGAGAATTTTGGCCAGTATGGCTGGGAAGGTGTCAAGTGCAGTGACAGTTTTCTGATGTGGACACCTGTCCTACAGACTGAGACCATCTGCTTTGTTTTCCCATACACAAGAAGCAAGATATGAATCCCCCAGCCTAGACAAGGGATGAAGTTCAGCTGTAGAAAAAAAGGCAAAGGAAGAATATGCACCAGAGAGGATCTGAAGTCTAACACCCCACACTTCATGGAGTCTTCCTTATTTCACTGCAGTGAGCAAAAACGCTGCAAAGCTTGTATTTTATGCCATCTTCTCCGTGGGTATGAACATCTGCACAGCGGAGCAGGAAATTTTGCCCAAAAGTTCTTGCAGGGGATGGAGAAGAGGAAGAAAGAAGGAACACAATCAGGAGCTCAGGCAGATGTGCTGCTGCCGATCTAGAGGGATGATTGAGGGAAATACCATCTTCCATCTGCTTGGTACCGCACCCCAGCTCACATCTGCTGCTCCCCTGCAGCTGAGCCACATTCATGGCTCTGCCAACGTTCCCAGCTGCTTCAGGGGCTCCTCTGGTTTCAGCAGCAACAGGCGACGGTGCTGAAGCAAACTAGGACCTGCCGCTTAGTCCATTAGCTGAAGACAAGTAACTGGAACTGTAAATCACCTTGTGTACACATGATGTCCCCTGCTCGTGCCATTTCTTGGGGAGCAGGTTCGGCCAGCTTGCCCAACTGCGCTGCAATGGGCTTGACTGGCTTATATTATTAGTACGGTTCAGGACAGAGATGGCAGCAAACAGCACAAGCTGGTAATACCTTAGATCAACATGCCTGTTTGTTATGTTATTGTGTGTCTCCACTGACGGGTGTAGTATTTCCAGGCTATCAAGCTGTCCCATCTTAAGTCCCTCATTACCACATAGTGCTTGGTTACCACTTCAGCCTGCCTCTAAAGAAGCAGCTGGTAGAAACAAATATTCCAGCTTCCTCGTGGGCTGATAATTTGTTTAGAGGCCAGTTAGGTACCTTTAAAATATTCTTCAATACTTTCACACTGGCAAAATTTGCTCTCCATCAGGGCAGCATCTAGTGATGGCAGAACAAATGAGAGCAAGGTCTGAAATGACTGGCAGGTGACAGCAGTTAGGGCCAGATAGGAGGAAAGGATTAAAAGCCAAGCAAAGCCCTAGGAAAGGTGCCTAAAAAGCAAACTGGGTATTTTTTTTCTAGGCACAATCCAATAACAAGCAGCTGATAGGCAAACGAGTCTTGTTTTAGTCAGAAGGGGATTTTACAAGGTGAAGAAAACATGAGGAGCTGGGTAAGAATATTTTTCTTCCACTTTTCTGACACTTCTCTCTGTCCTCAGTGCAGTTCTGTTTTCTCATGTGTGGTTTTAATTTACTGCTGTTGTAAGCTGGCTTGCGTTAAGGGCGGCGTTCCCTGGAAGTGAGATCCGGGGCCGTTCTGGAGCAGCATCCTGTGCACTATGTGAGCGTGTCCAGAGCTAACAGCCCCTACCTGTGCTGTGTTCTGCTTTAGTTGCAGGTAACACCAGGCTCTGTGTGGAAGAAGCCTTTTCTGATAACCATTAGTTAAGAAAGCTTTTTAGCATGTAGTGCAGGGCTGCCTGAGCTCTATGTCCCTGGGGACATCTGGAACAACGATTCGTTCTGTGATGGTCCTGATGTATAAAATGGAAACTATAATAATTGACAAAATTGCAAGCCTGGCATAGTTTGCTCCAGGCATCCTCAAATCCTGAGGCAAGCTCCCCAAACTCAGGTGGTTAGTGCAATTCACAAGACTTAATTCTTTCTGGTTTTATTTGTCTTGGGCTTTAGTAGTTTCTGTTGGACTGAGTTTCCCAACTCTTTTTCATAGCTGTGTGAGTGACAAACATAAGAAGTGCTTTAACTGCTGATAAAAGCTGAGGGTGTTGCCCAGTGATGCAGCAGTGATAGTGACAACTAATGAAAATCAATAAAAATATCCTGAGATATTTCACTAAACTCTGAGAATGGGCAATGCTGCAGCAATTACCTACTGTGTATGGCAAGCAGGAAACTTCTACAGTTGAAAGACAGCTTATGCGTTGTCCTGCCCAGGCCTCTCCTCTTTAACTTCTGTGAGATTTTTATCTTTGTTAAATATGTATTTTTTAAGGAGAAGACAGGAAGTAGTTTATCTTATCTTAATGAGCTGGTTCTGAATTCTTTTTAAGAAGTTGTTCCAAAATGCCAAAATCCAGAGGGGTTTTTCAGTCCCAAGGGGATGAGTGGTGTGTGAGCAGAAACTGGATTCAGTAGTTGAAAGTGCTTATGCAGACTTCAGAGTTTCTCCTGCCCATTGAGTTCCACTGGCTTTTAAACTCTAACTGCTAAATGAAATGCCACTTGGATCCAGAAATAAAACTTTCTGTGTAACAATGATTTGACATTTCTGACCTTTTTTTTTAAATGAATGATTACTTTAATGGAAACAAAACCTTTTCAGCTAACAACTAGATTTCTAAAAGTAAGAATATTGAAAATAAGAAACACTTGATTAGAAAAACACTTGCCTATCATTATCTCCACCTTGTAGTGGAAATTAGTAATTGTTTGCCTTATCACCAAACCACAATAGTATCTTCTCTCTTGGCAAGGCTAACATTGCTTAGAAATAAAAAGCACGTTTTTCACGAATTCTCAACAGCTTCCAAAACCATCTATACTTTCTGAAGAGATATATAACATTGTTTTTCAATTTTACCTTTTCCCTTTTCTGTTAGAAATGCATGTTTTACCTTTTGACTATTTAGAAAAATTATACACGAACAGCCTGAAGTTCAGAGTGAAACAAGCGCAGCACAGTGTACTAAGGAAGAAATGGGAGAGTATATGTTGGATACACAAGGTTCTCATTAGATTCCTTCCTGCTAGATAACTGTGGTGGGTAAGCCAAGTGATACATTTCTGTTAAATTTTTTTCTTTGCCCTTTCAAGACAGGGCTGAGAATGCACCAGCTGGTTTTGCAAATAGATGTCTTTGAAAACATACTGCATATTGAAATGCTTTATGGTTTGTGTGGGGTTTCTTAATCTACTATGAAAATTCATTAACTTCTAGGGCAAGACACAATAACTCTGTGATGGAAGAGTTTCATAAAGACGAGTGGATGTAGAGAGCACCTTGTTGGACTGATGGGATAAGAATTGCAGGTGGCAGAGTTGGAAAACCAGCTAAGTCATTCCTTTCATGACTGTAAAATACTGCTTGTGGCTTTGTTCTACTTCCTGTTCAGAAGATTAGTGGGTCTAGCGCATGTTAGTCCTGGCTGTCCATGGTCTACATATAATTGCAAAGAACTATTTGTAATGCAAGGCAATAGAGACTCACCCAACACTGACCTCACCAGTTGGTGCCTGCTGAAATGATGTTGTTTATGTGCAGATTAACCTAGAGGAACAGCTATTGTTACAAATGAGCACTGGAGAATTAAAATAAAGGCCTGCCTATAGCCTGTATTAGTGTGCTACCTGAACCTGTCACAAACTTTGGTATCTAGTTGCAGCAAATGCTGGGAAGAGGAAGGAACTGCTTGTGTTCACAGTATGCATGGAGAAGTAAGATGTAACCAGTGAAATGGTGTGTCTGAAATAACACTGAAAGTCTCTGTTGAAAAGCAAATTCATGACCAATGTCCTGAAGCCCTGATAACATCTAAAGTGCCCTGGAGGAAAGGTTGTATTTATCTAAGGTGTTGAAGAGGTGCTGGTCTTCTCATGACCACTGGTATCATCTTAATAAATGACCCAATAGGTTATAAAACATCATACAACCCCCAGAGCCTTCCAAACCCTGTCAGAGGCTGGGAACCTTGTGAGTTGGCTGGAGTGGCAAGTACAAGGATCTTCCAGGTGTCCTGAGGGACACTAATATCCTTTTTACACCAAACCCATGACCATTTCTTGTTCATTACTAGGCACTGAAGGGCAAAGTACATTTTTCTGTTTGTCAAAGGCAAGGATAAAACAGATTGCAAAGTTTTAATGAAGCTAACAACATGATGTCAACAACATAACAAAGTTTGAAATGGGGTTGATCAGACTGCCTGTAGCAATGGGAGAAGAAAGCAGGTTTCGTCCCTGAAAGCAGTCATGCCATTGCTGCCATCTTCACATAAGATATCAGCAGGGTCTGGCACAGGTTGTGGCTCCAAACCCAACTTGTGTAAAGAGCAGTCAGCTGCTAGCAGTCCCTTGCTGGAAGAGGTGTTACTGAGAGGGTTGTGTAGGCCACCTGAGAGGCCAGGTGTCCCATGGGCAATCAAGCTCTAATGAGGCACTATTAGCAGGCAAGTGTCCAGTTTACCAAGTGAATACCACTCTTCATCTCCTCAAACAAAAAACAAACAAACAAAAGAAACCCAAATCTTGAAACAGTAGCTGTGTGAGACACCAATGATATCTTGGTGCTACTGTTCTTCAGTGGCAATTTATATGTACTCCTGCTACTGTAAAGACCTGACAAATTGGTCCCTGTTACTCAGACTCTTTGTTCTGGGAAGATCTCTGAGTTTTCTTGACTCTGATGAAGATGGCATGGGGAAAGGTCTTGTTCAGAGTAAGCCCTGCACTACTTTCCTGAGCAGAGGTGGCCTACTGCCACTTTGTATCCTAATCACCAGGATCAACCCCCGCATAAAGATGCTGCACATCACCAGAATTTTTGTGAGGGAAACAGTTCGCTTCCCACAGCTTCCTCTTAGCTCTCATGATCTCGTGGACTGGGTTGATTTAGTGGTGGCTTCTCACAGAACATTGTGCCATAGCTGCTTACAAGACAGGTCATCTCCTACAGCAAAAAGTTCTCTCTCAAACATTATCCTATGTAGAAATGAACTTGGGTGAGTGAAGTGGGGGGCTCAGCACCAAATCAGAACCACAAAACCCTCAACAGTTTTTCATCCTTTGTGACAAAAATCCACCTTAACTTTTGTTCTGCTGCTGTCAGTTCCATTACACAACACACATTGGCATGTTTCCTTTCCTTACAGTTATTTTCAGCTCTGAGGAAAAGCGCCTCCAGCATTTGCAACACTTCATTTAGTTATTGGTCAGATAATCGGATGTATTTGTGAGGAATTTGAGTTTGGAATTGGGCCATTTGCTACAAAACTCAAGTGCTAACCCCTTCCCTCTCTCTGCCCCCTGAAAACACGTTGCGTTTCATTAATGCTAAATGCATTTGAGGGATCTGAACTTTCTTGGTCACATGTTTTAGCCGCTTAGCGAAAAGATAAGTGGTTTATAGAACTTTATGTTTCTGGGATCAGCTGGCAGAGGGAGGCAGTGGTTGCTGTTAGCTTCATGTCTTGCTTGGAGTTTTCTTGCATTCTTGCTCCCTAAAAGTTGGGGTGGAAAACAAACCCGCCCTTGCCAAATTCAAGATGCTGGTTATCAGCTAATTCTACTGTTTGCTGTTCACACAGCTAAACAACTGCCTGTGTTTGGCAGCGAGCTCCAGATCATCTGCAGCTTGCAGGACAAAGCTGCCTGCTTGTTTTCATCAGAAGCTTTCTGCTGTTGTTTAACTGTAATGCTCAGGGGCAACGTGCAGTACCACTTTCCACTTGCACTTGTTTCAGGACCCTTTGAAAAGGGAGCTGTTGTCATCCTTGCTTTGAAGAATGAAACTTGAGCTTCTGGACCAGCTGTGCAGGGGTGCTGGTCCCAATACATTAGATGGAAGTTGGTGAAAAGAGAAAAAAGAGTAAGGAGTCCAGAGAAGCCTGTTTCTTTCCATACTGTGCCCTGCAGTAGCAATGTTACCCGTGCAAACATAGACTGCTTCTGAGAGATGATGCTGTAGGTGACTGCAAGGGGAAGTCTGATTTGTGATGATTCCTTTCAGTGCTGGTGATTTAGGCAGGAAAACACATAGAGAGGTAAAAAGGGCAAGAGAGGAAAAATAACCAGAAGGACCCCAGACCTGGATGAGACTTCTCCCAGGTGCCATCGGCACCAGCCTCGTGTAAGCTGAGCTGCGGTTTTGCTGGGATGATGAGCCTGAAGATGTTCTTGCAGCCAAGCCTGTCCAGAGCTGGCTCCTGCTGCCTTCCAGGAGTGCAGCTCTGGCAGAAAGGAGATCTGGTGCCACCTAATGAGGTGCCAGTGCCACCTCACTCTGCACCCTAGGCTGCCAAGAGGAAATATCAGCCTCTGAGTCATTAGCGACAGCTTCATGTTGTTGAACTCATCTTTGATATCTTCCTCCTCTGCAAAACTGTGCAGTGGGTGGTAAATTAATCCCTGGAGTTCAGCCCAGCACGTATGCAGAAAGCACAGGGGAAAAAGTAGGTGAGCCCGCACTGATGCTAAAAGCCTGGAGCTTGCCTGTGCCCTTGGGTTTAGCTGGGTGTTATTCCACTGATTTTGGTGGCAGAAGCTCTTATTTGCACAGATGTACGTAAGCACAGTCCATGTTTCTTTCCACGTGTCAGTGGATGGGGTCATGCAATGAGCATGAATTCAGATGCAGTTGAATGAAACATCAAGTTACTGTGGAACAAAATTACCTGATTCGTTCTACAGTGGCTGCAAGGAGAGGTGATGCTGCCAGCTAAGTGGGCTGAGTATGAAACTAGAAGGTATTTTATGTTTTGTGATGAGACCAGAAGCAAAACAGAGGAAAATTCAGGCTTTCTGTGGTAATGAATGAAAACTAAGGAATAACCCAAAAAAGAATGTTGTTAGTTAAAGGTAGGGCCCTAAAGTTCACACCAGAATGGGAGGGACAGAGACTAAAAGGAGGATTGTTCCCAGTTTCACTTATTTTGCTCCCTTACCCCTTTCTCTCTCTGTCTGCCTATCCTCTCCACTGGGTTATAGATTTCCAAGCTCAAAAACTAACATTATTTTAGGACACTTAAAGGGGAAAGAAGTTTTGCTTTGTATGGGATTAGGAAACAGAAAAATATACTCTTAGCCTATATATGGTTGCAAATTTTGTGATCTGTGAGCCAGCCTGGTGTAGGAGCTGAAGCACACTGATGCTGTGCTAGAAAAAAGGCTTTGCTGAGAATCCCAGCGGTTGGATCAAACTACTGTCTCCTGAAAACATCTATTTCAGTCCCCTAAACCGTAGCTAGGAGATGGCACACGACTGCAGCACATGCTGAGGATGCTTTGAACTGCCTTCTTTTTCTTCTTTTTTCTTTTTTTTGCCCTTTTTTTAAACTGAGCTGTAAAGCATGCAGTTCAGGAAGGCCAGGGATCATGTGTGAATATTGCTGACTGTACAGCACAGTGAAGGTCTCTGCTGAATGAAGTAGGACCTCTGTGGTTCTTTGCAGATATTCAGTAACAACCCTGAGCAGAGCATCTTTGCTTTCCACCCAGTTCAGCAAACGCATATTCCTCTCAAAGAGCAATCTATGTGCCGTGACAGCTATTTTTGAGTAAAGCTGTATTTTGCTTATTAAAGCATAGAAGTTAGGCTGTGTACTTTTTCAGAGAGCCTTGTTCAAGGCAGAATAGCTACTCTAAAGACGGTGCCATGGGATAATGAGTTCCAGACTGTCCAAAGCTACATTCCTTCAAGTGTCTCCATCAGTGCAGTAATAAAGACTCTGTGAGCCACCTGGGTTGCATCTGTGCTGTGTGGGAGGTAGAAGCTGTGGTGCACCCCACAGCCTACTCCCCTAGCTATCCAGATGAGGCTTGCTGTTGAACTTCTCTCCTGCTGAATGCCTGAGTCTCCTTCCAGTGGAACCAGGAAATGCGGCAAACACAAGCAAAACACACAGAAAACCTGTGGAAATAGCTAGAGCTGGACCATGCAGGTGATGGATTCCATCACTGCCACAAAAGACAATTAGGAGAGGTCCTGCAAAGGATCAGAAGGACTCCTGCCCAGGGCAGCTTGCAGGTTTAGGGCCTGAAGCTGGCAGAGGGATTTAGCAGTGCAGTTTTGCATTGCTTTGATGGAAGGCTGTTGCACAGGAGACCTCCTTGAGCGGAGTAAAATTAACACGTAAAACATTGAGCAGATCTGACAACACCAAAGATGACTTGCACCTTGGTGAGATAGGAGCTTGATACAACACAAAAGCCAGGGTATGCAAATGCTTTGCTATAAATTATTGAAAAAGTGATCTGCAGGGAGTAATCAGTTTAAAAAAAAAACAAACAAAAAACAAACCAAAAAAACCCACAAAAACTGCTTGGCATTAAAATCCCAATTCTGTTTCTTCCACGAAACTAGTGTCCCCACAGCAGTAAATGGGATATCTTGTTTACTCTTTAGTCTTTTGTTCTAGTTATATAGCAAAAAATAATAATAAAAAGCCAGAAACACCCTGTGGAAACACGCAGGAGTCTAGATTTAAGTGAGCTCTTTGAAATGCCTCAGTAGTGCAGCGGTCTGAGCATCTTTAAATGATGGGTTTGAGGATTGCTGTTCCACATGTGAAGCTGGACACGTAATTCTGTGGGACGTGGACAGACTCTTTAAAATGTATTTGAAGTGTGTTTCTGCAGTAGAGGAAAAAAAGCAGTCCGTTCTGTGTAATTGGTCTCACTGAGTGCACTTTCTCTCTCTGTGAGATGCAGTGGTTAGCTTTGCATTTAGGCCATGGTTTAGCAGGCAAAAAAGATGAAGCCAAGGAATGTAAGGAGGAGGACAAGGGGAAAAAATATCAGAAAGGAATGGGAAGAGGAAATGGCAATCTCCAGGAAGCTGAAGTATAACTTTTTTTCAAACTGATTTGTGTTTTAAATGTGGGTCTTCTGTGCTAGAAGGTGGCTGAGTCGGGAGCAGCAGTTTAGAGTGGCCATGTTACTGTCTGGGTGTTGTTTCCTTAAGGAAGGATATACTGCCAAGGCTGTTGCCTTAGAATCAGAAAAATGGTTTGGTGAAGCAGGGCAGAAGATTCTGGCTTCTGGCTTCTCTGTATTTGTGTGTGTGTGTGTGTATAGATATAAAACGAATGTGACAACATCTTGAATGACCTTACATGGATTGCTTCATTTCTATCAGAACAGCGCTACGATGGAAGAAGGAGCATCTTTGGATTGGACTTCTGTATCAGTCCATGGTGATCACTCTTCAGTCAGAAGTCATGTTTAACTTGTGGCTTGCTTGATCTCATTAAGGCTCTACCTGAAGCAGGGTGAGCTGAAAGCTTAAGTCCAGTATATTTCCAGTGTGCTGCTTAGTATCTGTTGCTATTACTGGTAGGTCTTAGGTGTATGCTTTGTTGTTTTCATTAATTCATAAATCCCCAAACACAAGGCCTTAGTTGACTTCAGCAACTGGTTTAAACTAAGATGAAAGAACACAGAGCGAGCAGAGAAGCAATGCACAAGAACTGGAGTTGCAGCTGCCCCTGTTGAGTTTCTCCTGCCTCCAGCAGATTCACACAGAACCAGCTGAAAATCCCTGCAGAGGCCACATGCCTCTTCTAGTCTGGGAGATGCATTGAACATGCCCTTGTTTGCACAGTTACACCCTTTTCCAGGGGCAATAGGCTAGCCTCATAGAAAATCAGTCTTTGTCACCTGGCCCTCACCCTGTTCCTTTTTTTTTTTGGCACCTGGGCTACCAAAGTCTCTGCACCCAGCACCCAGCCAAGCACATTCATTCCTGCCCTTTTTATCCCCTCCCCTGAGGATGCTTTGGGCTGCAACTCGGCTGTTGCTTGGTGAGGGCCATCCCCAGAAGACATCAGGCTGAGGTTGGGCATTGGCTGAGATCACCCCTAGCACCCCGGTGCCCTGTTGCTGCCACCTAGGCTACCCCAGGGGGTAGGACAGACCTGCATAGCCCCCTTGGGTTGGCAGCATGGGTACTGAGGTCACTCAGCAGCCTCGGAGCTACTTTAAAAGGTTTCTTGTGTGTTTTTGTGGTTTGTTTTTTTTTTTCCCCACCCTCTGGCCCCTAAATACCTCTTTTTCTTTTCCCACTTTGAACATTTCGGCAGACAGAGTTCATCTAACCATGTGCACATGTGGTCAGCAAACATAGTTTTATCTGAAGGGGGTAACTGGTGAGTTTGACAGCTCTTAACAAATACAGATGCGTTATACTCGTTAAATGGAAGCAATGTGATGCCTTGCCCTTTCTCTGTCAGTTCAGCTTTCTGGCGTTACGCAATTCTTGTGGAAATGGCATGCTTCAAGGAAACCAGTGGAAGAGACTGACTTCACACAGCCCTCCATCGGGGCACAGCGTGTCCTTGGCAGCTGTCTGGCTGCCCACTGCTGGTGTAGGCTCTTTTATCAAAAGCTCATGGAACGTCATTAGCTGACCTTCCCCTTGTTCTCATCTTGTTCATTTTCCATCCAGTTAGTTTTTTGGGGTAGAAGGGAGAAGTTTCCAATGTTGGTTGTCTCCTGTGAAGGAACAGAGGTATAGCCCAGTAACTTTAAATTCAAGTGAAATGCTGGAAGGAAGGAATCCAGGCTCCTTAGGGATACCTTAGGGTGGAAATAACTGCCATGCAAGCCACTAAATCGTCCTTTCAACTCTTGACCTGCCCCCTAAATATCAGGCAACCCTTGAAGTTGCCTGTGGGGTGCGTGCTCTGCATTAAGTGTTAATTCCTCCTCCCTTGCTCATGGCAGTTTTGTCCCAGGAACATCGTGGGAAGCTCTACTAATGCTACTCCCTGGGACCTGCTAAGGTCTGTGTGCCCTCAGTGACAAAGCTGACTCCTTTCCCTCCTTCTTGTCGCTCAACTGTCAGGGTGAAATAGCAGCTAATGGTACTCAAGCTCTTCTTCTCTCTTAATAGAAATAATGTGGTTTTTTTCCCTTCCCTAATGAAGGAGGCTTTGTTCTCTCCATGTAATCCTATCTCTCTTCCATTTCTGGTGGAATCTTCCACGGGGGACAAACCTGTTTTATTTCTGTAGTGTAGGAAGGGGGAAGGAGGGAGTAAAAAGTAGGTGTACTTTTTCATGTTTGTTTCATTTCTGTTTTGGTAAGCCTTGTTTGAAAGTCACTTGAAGCTCACTGGCCAAACATGTTTATTTTGGAAAGAATACATTCCCTATTGAGCTACAGTGGTAATTGTATGTGATACGTATATTTTTGAAGTGGGTCGGTTATCCACAAGTTCCAGATGATGATATGTCTTGTGAAGATGATGCTGGAGTGGACTGAGATTGCCTTTACAAAGTGAGACAGTGTCATTGGAGAGTGAACAAAATGGAAATGTTTGCTCAAGGAAAAGAAACAACCATCTGACCTTGCATTCATGCACCTCTTCTTACTGCAGCTTTGAGCCCTCCTTGAGAACTTATTACAGGCTTCCCTCTGAGACTTCAATGCATTTATTTGCTCCATGTTTGTGGTGGGGAAAGCAAGGAAAGGTGAAGTGACATGACTTGTCAGGCAGTGGAGTTGGTGCCTCACCTGTGACCTCCATCTACCCATGTCACAGCTGCACCATGGGGCGATGCTACCCCATGCTGAGCTTCTGCGCCAGCTCTCGGGGTCTTCTGGGATGGTTGAATTTGGGATACTGAAATGACGGTGTCAGATTGAAATGCATAAGGAGAGGAGCTGTGCTTGGAGGGGTTGCTGGGGTTAAGTCCCCACTGCCTGCGGGGGGACAGGCATTGCAGGCAATGGCTCCTGCTGCCACTCTGGGGAAAGCAGCCTTTAAAATGGAGATGACAGGCAGGGTTTCTCCTGGTTTGTGGTTTGGTTTTGTTGGATTTTATTTTGTTTTCTTTTTAATAAGGAATTACAAAGTTTTGAGCGTGTATTTGCCTGGAGTCTCTGCAAGCCATCATTTCTTGGGAGTTTCCATTTTTATTCTGGGAACAATTGTTGCTGTTTTAATCCTGCTTCTCATCCCTCCCATTCTCCTTGGGTTTTTTGGGCTCTTTTTCATCCCTCCCCACCACCTTCTCTTTACCTCTTCCAGATAAACTGCGGTACAGCTCGCCTTGGTTAAGAAAAATCAGGCTGCACAGGGTTGGGCAAGGCTCCCAACTTGTCACATAAAGGGCAGTGAGGAAGAAATGTGGCCACAGCTGAGTCTATTTCAGAGACAGCCTGCTGCTGCCCTGCCCTTTGCCCAGGCCCTGCCACAGGCTCCAGCTGTGCCAGGGAAACCAGCAGCATTGATGGACCGGTCCTTCTAAAGGAAGGAAGAGCCTGGAAATGGAAATCCCCATTGTGAAAGAGCAAACACATTCTATTATTTCAACCCAGGAAAAGCAAGCTCTGTGCTTTTCTTTTTGCTTTTGTCTCTCCTTTTTTATTTAGAGCAGAAGAGAATCTCCAGACCCAATTAAAAAAACCCAAAACATTTGCATTCCTTTCATTTTCACACATATGTCATGGTTTGGACATTCCTGCCATTCTAAAATAGCAGTTTTGAATGTGCATGAGCTGAGGAAAGACAGTAGCAACTGGGATGGTTTGGTGGGAGGACTGGGTTTCCCAGAGCTGTGCCCTCCTCAGGGCTTTGCTTTTCCCCTAGTCCTCCCTTGCCCTTGGCTCTGTGAAGGGGCTGAAGCCTCCAGAGGTGGAAGGTCTTGTGCAACAGCTGCAAATCATCTCATAAATCCATCCTCGGGACATCAAACGCTGGGATAGAGTGGAGGGGAGCACGTGGCTTTGTTGGTTTTTGGTGGTTTTGGTTTTGTTGGGGTTTTTTTGTTTTGATTTCCCCAAGTGTTGTGCAGGCTGTGGTCTGCCGGCCAAAGCACTGAGTCCCAGCAGCTCGTGACTCATGGTGCTGGTTATGCTTGCTCCAGGACAGGAGGAGGGCTGCCCAGCATCCAGCCCAGATGGGGAACCACACTCCTACGTAGGCGCTGAGCTCAGGGCTGGGGATGTTCCTCCTCCCACTGTCCTAGAGGACCCGGGACACTGACAGTGGTTAGGCATGAAGCATACGTATTTACAGCATCTTTGGGAACACAGCTGAAAAACAAACTGCTTTCCTCTTTTTTTATTTTCCCTTTTTTTTTAAAAAATTCTTTTTTATTTTTTTACCCTCTTGCAACACTTAAAAGTCCCCTGGTGCTTCACCCTCCCTCGCAACGCTCCCACAGCTCCTCTGCCAGCATCTCCCTTAAAATCACAGCCGAGCAATTACTGCCGCTGCTCCCAGGGTGCTGGCTCCCAGAGGATGGTCCCAGGGAGACCTTCCCACTTGCCTGCCGGTTTGCTTGAGCGGGGATGCTATGCCAGGGAAAGCCCACGTGGCTCTTCTGTGGGGGGAGAATCAGCCAGGCACTCTGTCAGCCTTTGCCTGAATGGCACTATATGCTCTGTGTGTATATGTATTTGTGCATGTATAGAAAAGATATTATTATTTAGCAGCATAAGCCCTCATTAACAGCAATGGGATTTGCACGGCTTGCAGCCCCCAGGAAGCTATTTGATAGCTTACTCCTAATTTGCAAATCTTTGAAGCCAATCGCTGTACCTGGTGATTAAGGTTCTTTCAGCAATAATCCAGTGTGGCAAAAACAGAGGCCCCTCGATGGTTTGCGTGAAAGGGCTTCTGAGCGAGTCCTGTGATTCACAGGCCAAAAATAATACACTCTGTTTAAACAAGGTTAGCTCTGTGATACAAACTGACAAAAGCCAGTGAAATTTAAAGGGATCCTGTCAAAGTGCGTCTAAAAATAACTCCATCCAGCTGTGTTTTGGTGAGTGGGCGTGTGTGTTCCTGTGGCGTCCTCCCTCTGCTCTGAGAGCTTTGTCTTGAGTTGTTGTGGGTTTATTTATTTATTTATTTCTGAAACAGGCTAGCACGATGCTGGAACTTGGCCATTTGGTCACTTGGTGTATGAAATGACCCTGTCCTGGGGAAGGGTCATCCCCATCCATGCCACAGCATAGCCCCCTCCCACCTCTCTAAGAGAGGTAAAAAGACACTGGTTTGTGCATCCCAAGCACAAATACAGGCTGGGCAGTGAATAGATTGAGAGCAGCTGTGAGGAGAAAGGACTTGAGGGTGCTGGCAGGTGGAAAGCTGGACATGAGCTGGCAATGTGCACTCGCAGCCCAGAAAGCCAACTGTATGCTGGGCTGTATCAAAAGAAGCATGGCCAGCAGGTCAAGGGAGGTGATTCTGCCCCTCTACTCCCCTCTGGTGAGATCTCACCTGCAGTACTGTGTCCAGCTCTGGGGTCCCCAACATAAGAGGGCCACAAATTTGTTGGAGCAGGTCTAGAGGGGGGCCACAAACATTCTCAGGAGGTTGGAGAACCTCTCCTGTGAGGGCAGGTTGTTCAGCCTGGAGAAGAGCAGGCTCTGGGGAGACCTTGTAGCAGATTTCCAGTACCTAAAGAGGGCCTGCAGGGAAGATGGGGAGAGACTTTATCAGCGAGTCTAGTGATAGGATGATTGATAATGGTGTTAAACTTGAGATTTGGATTAGCTACTGGGAGGAAATTCTTTACTGTGAAGGTGATGACATACTGGTACAGGTTGCCTAGAGAAGCTGTGGACGCCCCATCCCTGGGGCGTGTTCAAGGCCAGGTTGGATGGGGATTTGAGCAACTTGGTCTAGTGGGAGGTGTCCCTGCCCATGCCAGAGGAGTTGGAACTCAATGATCTTTAAGGTCCCTTCCAGCTCTAACAATTCTATGATTCTCTGATCCTAAAAGGGTGTTGCAGCAGGGAAGCATCATTTAATGCAGCACATTGGTGTCAGTGCAGGGTGCCATCCATGTCTGTTCATGTTGCGCAGCTTGTCCTCTTCACGTTGAGGGATTTTTATGGGTCCAGGAGAAGGCTGGAGCTGCTCAGTGCACCATAGCCTGTCACCAGGGCTCAAAGGTGGCTATCTGCTATGGTAGACCACAGCAAGTGTGCTGCAGGAGTGCAGTGTTTTGGGGAAGCCTCAAGGTGGAGCGGACCCCATCTCGTGTCCTCCTACTTTCCTGGATTTTAGGGACATCTTTCTTTCTCAGGAAGTGGTGTAAGTCCCCTTTCCCTACAAGTGTCTGTGAGATGGGCTCCTTGTCATAAGACAGTTGCTGTTTGTAGAACAAGGCTCACTTTGAAACTGGGGTTACCCCTCAGAGATGCCAAAAATACCCTGCAGTGTAAACAGGCACAGCTCTGCCAACTTGCACCCTGTCTGACCTTGCCTTGCTCTTCTCAGGAAATGAATCTAGGCTTTATATCTCTGTAAATGGAATCACTCCCCTCACCCTGTCTTCCTCATGCACACATGAAAAGACACATAAAAGTTGCATAAAGTGTCTGTGTGATGCAGCTGCTTTTGAAGAGCAGAAGCAGGCTTCAGTTAGTTTCCTCATCCAAAGCAGAAAAGGGAGATGGAGAGTTAGGTATTTCTCTCTGCCGAATTTCCCCAAGTCCCATGTTTGGGTTTGTTTTTTTTTTAAAGTCAGCAATAGCAATAAATAGCTGCTGTGGAATTCCCTCCTGCAGAAACCTCAGTAGAAGAGCTTTGCCCTACCACTAGAAGCAGCTGCCCTGTTCACCCTTCCCTCTCCCACATACCCACCAACTTTTCTTCTACCCTTGTTGGTCTCTTGAGGTTTCTACCATGAAAGTCCGGGCCCTGAGGTTGCTCTGTTGCTGGTAGTGGGAGGCTAAGCATCTCCTTCCCTCTTGGGCAAGATCCAAAAGATCTGTAGACCTTCCTTGCCAGGCAAAGGAAGGAGCTTGAATGTGTGCAGCATCTGAACATCTCTCCCTTTGCTGTCACACCAGGAACAGGGTGCAGGAGAGAGGTGCTCTTTCACTATCACTCCCGATTGTTTTTTCCAAGTGTGTTTTCCTGCTGATTCAAAATTAACATCCCCAAATTGCACTATTCTTGACCAAATTAATTACATTAATAAAAATTACTGCAAATCCTCCTCTCCTCATGCTTCAGTATAACTGAAGCATTTCCATTCCACCATTTTCTTGAATGTATAGGTAGAGATTGTATCTATTGACTGTACCTGGTTGACTGAAAATTGAAGCAAGGGTGGTTTTGGAATTAAGTTCAACAACTTAATTTTAGCACACTGAAACTGTAAACACTACTATCATTTCCTTTTTTTGGTACTAACAACATTTACTTTTTGATGTTATTTCCAAAACAAAATGTCAGTGAAACTTGATGTCTTGGCATAAGTTTGTGCTTTTCTGATTTTGCTGGAGGGCTATTTTCCAAGGGAACTCATGCTCTTCCCATAGTGGTTTTCTTTTACTGGATACTTACTGCTTCAGTTGTTTCTCACGGGTAGGTGATTTGTGTATTTTACTGTAACAATATAATGCAGTTGATTAGAAACCCCACTAGGAATAGGACCTTTATACTGATGATTACATTCCAGTAGTTGATTTATATATATATTTTGTTGTTGTTGTTGTTCTGAAGCATTCCCTTCCTTGGCTCTGGGCTAGTAAGTGGAGTGAAGGGCAGCAGTGCTCATGGATGATGAGAACATCTGCCACAAGAGGAAATGTGGCAGATATTCAGAATTTCAGATAGCCTCTGATATTCTTCCAGGTGTACACTGAGGGGGGGGCACTAAGAAACCCTTGATTTTGATCTCATTACTAGTGCTGAAGTGACAATGGAGTTCAAAAGGACTTTTCATCTTAAGAAGGAGAGCGGAAACTTTCAAGATGTTCCTCTGAAAATAGTTAAATGGAAGACCTCCAGTCTATGTTCTTTTATATCCATTGATCTGATCCTAGGTAAGAAAGACAAAGCAGAGGAGGAAAATCATTCTAAAGCACGTTATCTTGGTGTCAGCAAATCCTTCGCTGCTCATCAGCATGAATTCATTATTTGTCTGAAAAATCAGGGGTCAGAGCAAGTGTTGCAGAGAACTTTTGTAAAAGTAAATTCCAGATTTCTACAAGAATCTCCTGGAATACATCCACCTTTTCCATTTACTTTCTCCAAATGGGTTTACTGGTGAGAGTGCTGTGGAATTAAATAAATAAATAAAAAGGAGCTTGTTTGCAAAAAACCAAGCAAATATCAGAGTAGTCCCAAAAAAGCAAACTCTGAGTTTAGTATAAACGTGTGGGTTTTTTCCCCAGAAAATAAATGGAGTTAATCATTCAAATACAGCAAAACACTGGCTGATTTGTGTGTTCAATCAAGACTAATCACCACAGCTTGAATTTTGAATATTAAATGCTTGTGGAGTCTGCTCACAAATTATCTGCATAATTTTTGTCATGTAGATTAAGTTATTTGATGAATTATGTCAGACAGCACATACGTCTAAAGTCGGGATGTGCTGGTGGACAATCTGCAAACAGAGGAAGAGATGGGTGTGAAGGATATAATCTCCTATGGATAGTTTATTCATTTCCAAGTTTGATTCTAAGATCTCCAGGTTTTTATTTCTCAGCAGTATCTACTGATGTATAACTGAGTTTTTACTGGGTAATGTTTACTGGGGAGCCATCTACCTTTGGAGCTAAGGCATCAGAAGCTGATATCTGCTGCTACTTTGCCGAGCTTCTTCCCAGGACCTGTGAGTCTATGGCCTATTTGGTCTGCTTGTGTCTTGTGTCTCCTTTTTGTGTTGCTCCTGACTGCAGCCTTGGTGAAGTAGGCAGAGGTAGTAAAAGCGTTGTTGGCATATTGAACCTACAGGAATAGAACAGCCGTAACTCTATAATGCTGATGGTTAATCAAGTGGAACTAGGAATTAGAAGCTGGCTAGATGAATCAGAAAGAAGTGATGGCCTGATTAAAGAAACCAAAGTGAATTGGTAGGTGAGAGTCAGTAAAATGCAAGACTTCATCAGCATTCAATTAAGAAGTGAATGACTGACAGAGCTAGTGTGAATATGGAAGCACTATGTAAGTCCTCAGGAAAAAGATGCAAACAGTATGGTTGGGTAAAAGATGCATTCTTTTTTTTTTCTGTTTTCTTTTTTTAAAGTGTGGCTGAAGTGCTGTCACTGAGTTGTGCAAACAGAACAATATGTCTTGATGATTAGAGGCCTGGAGCATCTCTTATGAGGAAAGGCTGAGGGTTTTGGGTCTTTTTAGCCTGGAGAAGAGAAGGCTGAGGGGGGATCTGATCAACACATATATATACTTAAAGACTGGGCGTCAAAAGGAAGGGGCCAAGCTTTTTTCAGTGGTGCCCAGTGAGAGGACAAGAGGAATAGGGCACAAATTTGTCCATAAGACGTTCCATCTAAACATGAGGAGGAACTTCCTCACTCTGAGGGTGGCAGAGCAATTGGTGGTAGAATCTCCATCTCTGGAGACATTCAAAACTCACCTGGACACATTCCTGTGCAACCTGCTCTAGGTGGACCTGCTTTGCAGGGGGATTGGACTAGATGATCTCCAGAGGTCCCTTCCAACCCCATGTGACAGACTCAGGGTGACTGGTGCCCTTCACTAGTATGTCCTGGCCCTCCCTTGGAGTGTGAAGCATTTTGGCACCCCTGAGATTTGCTTGTAGTGTTTGTTCCCAGTAGAAACAGGGAAATTATGTGCCTTCCCCTTATTGCCATTCCCTTCTTGTTTACCTTGCCCACATGGCTCTTCTGTTTGTTCATGCCGTTACACAGGAAGGATATTTTGCACGTGACACCAGGGTACTGCAGCCCAAGCTCATTTAGGGTACAAACCAATTTGAAATGTGAATTCAGACTTTTTAATGCATTTTATAGGGTTAAAGGCAGGAGTAATGCTGCGTTTGGGACTTGGATTGCCTACACAATAGACTACACATAGACTATTAAATAGACTACACATAGACTATTAAATTGAGAATGTAATATTTTGGCACAATTTGTGTTTGTGGAAAAGCCTGAAAACAACCTGACAGAGCAATCAAATGTATATGGTAGGAATGATAAAATACACAGTACTTTTGCCAAAATATTTATTTGAAGTAGTTTTGTCAAATTTAATTTCCTCCTAGATTTCTATTTAGGACAAATTCTAAAAACATTAGAAATGTTTTTGCAGGTCCTCCCATTGCCATTGATTTCATGTGACCTCCAGAACAATGAGAGTCTTCTGACACTGTCATCATCTTAATCCATAGGAATGTGTGATTTGCCACAAATGAGGCAATGATAGGCAAAGAAATGCAGAAAATGTCTGTCTTTTTTTTTTCTTTTTTCTTTTAATTCCAATGTCAAACAGCTGGTTTTCATACAGGGCTTTGTCCCCTCCCTGCTTCAGCCTTTGCAATTGAATCCACAAGTGAAACTTAACTGCAAATAGAAATGAAACCAACCTGATTGTTCGATCTAAAATGATTTAAAAAAAAAAAAAAAGTAGAAGCTGACAGAAGCCAAATGCATCATGTGGTGGTGGTTTTCTTTTTTCATTAATAGGATTTTCAATTATCAACTTGAGCAAGTACATTTATTTTTAGGCCATTTAATTGGGTTGTTAAAGTCACACCATCTTTCTAATGAAGAATTCAGTGTGGTGACAATTGGATAAACAGACCTGTAATACAAGACAAGGTAGTTTAAACTGTGCAGGCGTTGCAGTACCACAGTACTAGATCTCCCTGCTACTAGAGCTAAGAGCAGGAAGCTTCAGTTCTGCAAAAGATATTTGCAATTTCAGCCTCCTGCTGCCCAAGCCACTCTCTTGAACAAAATTCATTCCCATCAGAGGACAGCTTGTTGTGGTAAGCTTTTACGAAAAGTCTCAAACAGCAAGTTGGAGGCTTCATTCTCAGCCTGTTAATACACAGAGTGGGGGGTCTTAATTATTTCAACTGGTGTTGGAGCAGGGATATTATTGCACCTAACAGGAAAATGAGAAAGTTCTGAGGAATCTGTGCTAGTTTGTACATTGTCATGCATATGGTGAAGGTTTCCTACATAAGGGACACTCGTCTGCAAAGCTTGTTACCACAACAAATCAACAAAGTCCAGAAGTTAGTAAGTGTCTATGTGTTTAAAAACAAACCAACCCCAAAACAACCAAACAAAAAAAAACCCCACCCAATCACAAACCCCAAAAAGACCCAAACACCCAAACCACTGCCATGACCAAAAAAAACAACTACCAGGTACTTACTGGATATGAACTGCAATAGTGTACATTAGCAGAATTCAGAAATGTCTGCATCAAGTGGCTGCAAGAATCCCCAAATACTAGAGATCAGAGAGATCTGTTCAAGTAACCCTGTATTTAACCACTTCTGAATTCATATATAAGAGTCCCTTCCTACCTCAACGGTGCTGATGTGGTTGGCGTCTAGCGTTTTCACTGACAACTTGCAAGGAGTCCATGTCTTCATGAGGAAATGATGGGTACCAGTTTTTAGTGCAAGAAAGAGAATAATAACGAGGCAAAGGCTGGCACAGAGCCTTCTCAATGCCTCAGGGTAATGAAAAGTGAACTCCCTTTGTTTTTAGACCATGCAGTAGTAATTGTGTGTGCACTTTGCCTGTTGATGAATGCTTCCCTAACTCTGGCTGCAACTTAGAAAAGGAATATCAGGCAAAAAAGATTAAATGCATGTCTAGCTGCATAACTAAACTAACAAAAATGCCCCCTCCTCCCCGCAACTCTCTATGTAGCCTTTTCCAACCCAAAGCTTGGAACACAAAAGGGGAAACCATGCCAGAATCCACTTCATTCCTCTAAAAGTTGTCCTTTGTCTAAGTTTCAGAACAAATACAAGAAAAACCTAATTTTGATGTGTTTTTAAAACTCAGTGTCAGGTACTGCCTGCCTAGGTTTTCTCTGACCCTTGCGATGCACACAGTGTTTAAGTTAGGGAAAGGTCAGACCCCTGACATCTGACAAGAGCAATGGCTGAGGTAGGTAATTAATGGATACTTGCTGGTATCAACAACTTCTGTCTCTGCTACTCAACAAATTGCTGAAGGCCCAGGAGATGTTAGAGTGGGCTTGGCCAAAGACACCATGGGGAGGCAGTATATTTTGGAGAGAAGTGGCACGGTAAGCCAAAGACTAGTTGGAGAAAATATTTGAAGCCAGAATGAAAAGCTCAAACCCCATTACAGCAGAGCATTCTTGGTTCTTGCAGTTTTGCAAAGAAGTTTTTTTGCAGAAGTCTAGGACTGCACCACCCCAAACTCTTCTGTAACCCTATAAATGGCTCATTTCCTCTTCCTGATTGAAAAAGGGGGGAAAAAATGGAAAAAAGGTTTTTAATCTGTCACTGAAGGATAGTGAGAAGTTTGGTGGCATCTTGGTGTTCCTGCTGGGGATGTAGCAACAGGGAGCAATGTTGAGGAATGACTACTGGAAAGGGAAGTACTGTGATTTGGCATCTTCTATGTCACACAAGCAGTCATTTTGGAGCTGCTTTTTCCATAGGGATGAGTGTCAGCGTTGCCAGCAGTTTTTTCTTCTTTAGCTGTAATCAGTACTGTGAATGAGACACAAAACTGTAGTCACAAGTGACTGTATGTTTAAGCATGGCATACGATAGATATGCAGGCTTGAAAATGAAATTCAAAGAACCGAATAATCTTTGTGATTGTTCTTGTTATAAAACAATCTTATGATGATTCCAGTATTTTACTGAAGGGATGATGTGTTCTTTTCCAAGCAAAAAAAAAAAGAAAAAAGAAACAAAACCACTGCTCTGTCGCTGTTTCATTTCCCCTGGAAATGAAACATAGAGTTTTTCCACCTGGCAGATCAATAGCTTTTCAACATCTTCCTTTTTCTTGCATTTCCCAGATGAATGCCTGTTATTTGGAAGCATAACAGAAATAAGACAACAAATGACTGCAGGAAATTTTGAGGCAAAGTCTTTCATTTAAGCAACTGTAATACAAAAAGCAGTGATGAAATCTGGTTTGTTGGTTGTTTTTTTTTTTCTTTTTTCTTTGCAGTCAATAATGCAAACACTCAAATGCATGACACTCGCACAACACTCATTTTGTGGGTGATTGGCTGAGCAGGCTCTTTTGTAAGAGCAGGAAAATAGCTGGAGTTGGTGTCTTGGAGAGTGTGCTCCAAACTGGCATTTCCAAGGCATTGAAAACAGATGTCCTCGGTTTTTGCAAATTACCTGGTACTGAATGCCTCGGGTAGCTTTTGGTGGTGTTTTTGTACAGACAACTGAGCACATGCAAAGCGATCCGAGTAACGCTTAAGTATTGACCCCCCCAAAATATTAGGATTTACCCACAGCTGCAGAGAGGTCTCCAGAAAAGTCTGAGCTCTGCTCAGAGGAAGGAAGAGAATCTGGCTGAGTTGTTCAAGCAATGATACGAGTACATTTGTCATGCTAGAACTGCAAAACCTGACAGTGATCTTCGTTCTTTTAGGGGACCAGGGTTGCATACCTGTTTTTCCTTTTCTTTCTGTTGTGGTTTCAGCCAAAATTACCAAAACCAGACTGACAGATCACCCTTCCTCCCCGCAAGAAAAAGGGAGAGGAAGAAGATAAAGAGATTTATGAGTTTAGAATGAACTAAACTACTTGAATGGAGCATTGATATCAAAATCAAAACAAAAACAAAAGGACAAAAATAACAAAGTAGATACAATGTCTACAAAACATTATGACACTCCCAGGATGACAATCACGTCACCAGCAGCATCAGGAAAAGTCCCAGACTGGACTCGGTGATTGACAGGAGCGGGATTCCAGATCTGAACTCAGGAATGCTTGGATTGGGATCAGAGGCAGACCAACAGACAGGGTCCTCCTCAAATATTTGCCATTGAAGCAAGAGAGTTGGCCTGTTGATCTCTCAGCTTTTCTACTGAGCATGATGAGGATAGGATGGAATACCCCAGTTGGTCAGGTTTGGGTCACCTGTCCTGTCTGCTCCTTCCTACAGGTGTGACCTTCTGTGCTTTTCTGCTTCCGACCCTCCAACGGGACAAACAACAAACTTACCTGACTTTGGTTATTCTAGCAATAAGTACAAGCAAAGTCCTCTCTGCACCATTCCTTGGTCTAATCAGGTCTTATCACCTGTGAGAGTGAGCAGTTCCTGAACAACATGCTGTTAATTTCAGACTTTAGTGAGTTAGAAGAGGCCCAGCTAAAAAAATGAAACTGTAAATGAGAAAATTGATTCTCTTTTACCTCAAACCAGGACACCTTTACACTCGTTTATGGCGCTTCACTGCTAACCTGATACATTCAGTTGCTTCCTGGAGCCTCCCTGCTCATGTGCTGCCCAATTTTGCTGGTGATGCCCATCTGCTGGTGTGAGCAGAATAGCCTTGCACAAAGGGGATATCATCTCCCAGCGACACCAAGCCGGGGTGTTAGAGCAGCATGGTGTTCTCAAAGGATCACAGAGTGGTTACAGTTGGAAAGGACCTTAAAGATCAACAAGTTCCAACCTCACTGCCATGGCCAGGGACAACTCTCTCTAGAGCAGGAGGGTAATGAAGACCAGGGAGTTAAGGCAATGTGGATGTGTGATTTGACCAGCAGCTGCTAGTCCCTTTGGGGATTCAAAGGGGAGATGATTTAAGGACCAATGGTTTTCAGCAGGCTGTAGGCCACTTTGGCTATATAAGTCTTAGCAGGTAAGGCTTGAAGTAACTGTATTTCCAATCTTGGCTATGTTTTGTACTAGCCGTCACCCTGGATGAATGTTGCCTTTTATTCAGGACAAGTTGTCTTTTCAGCAGTGTTTAAATGCATTCTTAATGTGAATTAGCGTGTTTTATGGTACAGCCTCTGAGAAAGAAAGAGAGGCTTTAAGAAAGCTTTTTGCTGGCAGTAAATTAGATCCAAGTTTCTGTGATAAGCTGTAATAGTTCCTCAGAGCACATGTATTTTATCAATTTAACAACACAGACTGAAAAAATATGCACTGTGTTCAGGCTTTTAAAAATGTATTTTCATTTTAGTGTGTACACAGTCAACAATAAATCGATAGACACTATTGTTGTCTTTCAGTTAAACATGATGCAGCTTGCATCATGTCTGTTATTTACATATAGAATGACAGAGGCAATTTTCAAGCCATGTGTTGCTTCTTAAGGCAAAGCTGGGTATTGGTGGCAATGATGGGCTATTGGCCCAGGTTTGGTGTCATGGTTTCAGCCAAAATTACCAAAACCAGACTGACAGATCACCCTTCCTCCCCCCAAGAAAAAAGGAGAGGGAGAGGAAGATGATAAAGAGATTTATGAGTTTAGAATGAACTAAACTACTTGAATGAAGCATTGATACCAAAATTAAAACAAAAACAAAAGGAAGAAAATAATGAAATAAATACAACGTATACAAAACCATATGACGCTCCCAGGATGACAGTCATGTCACCAGCAGCATCAGGAAAAGTCCCAGACTGAACTCGGTGATCGACAGGAGCTGGATTCCAGATCTGGAGTCAGGAGTGCTCAGATCAGGATCAGAGGCAGATGAACAGACAGAGGGTCCTCCTCAGTTGTTGGCCATTTAAGAAAGAAAGTTAGCCTGTTGATCCCTCAGCTTTTCTACTGAGCATTATGAGGATGGGATGGAATACCCCAGTTAGTCAAGTTTGGGTCACCTGTCCTGTCTGCTCCTCCCTACAGGTGTGACCTCTATACGCTTTTCCACTTCCGACCCTCCAACGGGGCAAATAACAAAATTGCCTGACCTTGGTTGTTCTAGCAATAAGTACAAGCAAGGGTCTCTCTGCACCATTCCTTGGTCTAATCAGGCCTTAGCACTGTGAGAGAGAGCAGTTCCTGAACAATATGCTGTTAATTTCAGACTTTAGTGAGTTAGCAGAGGCCCAGCAAAAAAAGTAAAATTACAGAACAGAAAATTGGTTCTCTTTTACCTCAAACCAGGACGTTTGGTCCAGGAAAAAGGCACACTCCAATGCAGATAACCCACCCATGTGCTGTTTTATAGACCCACATTACACAGCAGAAACATCTCACTGTTATCTGCAGTCCAGTTTTCGGTCGTAGGAGCTTTCTCAGCTGCTGAGGTTGCTGCTACAGATGGTGTGAGACATGCCACTGGCACCACCTTCCTCCTCCCAAACACCCGTGTTTCCAGCCCTCAGAGAGGGAGGCTGGCATTATAGCTGCCAGCCTGGACTCTGCTCGACCCACAGCCATGTCCCTTGTGCCAGCAAGGTGTGTACATCCCACTTTACTTCAGGATGTCTGTGAGTGGTGATAAGGCTGTAGGTGGTGTAGTAAACGCCAGCTAGGTTGCCCAGCCCTGTAATGCTGGTTCCATTAAAAGTTAACATAGTCCCATTCTCCCAGGCCCTTCTGTGGCAGCTCACATCTGTCTGAGGTTTTTCAGAGGAATCAGATCCACCTCTTCTGGGTGTTACAGGTTAGGTATGAAACATAGCCCTCTGTTGCCTTCTCATCTTCTTCTCTTTCATTGTCAGTCTGTAAGCGAGGTGGTTTTGCTGACCCCAGCTATAAGGATTGATGAACACTGCCAACCAACGTTTTTCTTGCTTTTAATTTGATTTTTTTTTTTCTTGAGAGTATTTTGAAGAGAAGGCTGCTAAGTTTTGCACAAATTTGTATCTGGTTTTCAACTGGGCTGTGAAAATAGTCAACAGACTTTTCATGATGCATTCTCTCCAAAAAAAGCAGGCAAATTTGCTAAATGAAGGATTGATTTCAGCATCTCTGTAGAACACAGAGAATCTGTAAGTTGAGACAGGGGCCTTGAATCTCTAGGTTCTTGCCAATACAGCTTAAATGACTTCTGTGAACCAAAACATTTTCCAGTCCTGTCGGCAAACTAATTTGCTAGAAGTAGAGAATTAAGAGAATGGGAAATGTTTAAATACTTTGGTCATTTTCAAGCACGTTTTTTTGAAGGGAAAAGGTCTGTGACATCATTAAGTTCCACCAGTCATGTGAAAATTAGAGCCCTTGTAAAATAAAAAGACGTCTGCCCCAGTTCAGGCAGCGTCTGCAACGTGATTGCGTATGGTGTTAACTGCTCCAGCACCCACATGAGAGAGAAACTTTATGAAATGTCCCAACCACAGGAAAAGCCTCCCTGGGAGGTTGAAATCAGCCACAACACACAGATCTGCAAGGAGCCAGATTATGTTAGATTGGGGTGGGTGAGGGAGAAGTTTTCAGATGTCTATGTTTGCCCTTGCCGGTGCCACCCCTATAGCAATTGATTCACTCTGCAGTCCTGAGAAGTTTGCTTAGATCTCAAACATCTGAGAAAGCTTTTCCTAAGCAAGGTAATGGAAGCCAATAAATGTGCACTTTTGGAGCACACAAGGAATTTTTCAGAAACCCTGCTGAGCTGCGGTCAAGTGGAGCGAGCAGGTATTTTCTCTTTTCGTTGTTGCTCCATTCAGTCTTCTCCCATCTTCTTCCCAGGCAGGAAGCTGACTTCTAAGGCTTCCAGGCCAGGTCCACTGGTGTGACATTTGTCTGGCTGCATTGTTTCCTCCCTTTAATTGCGTTTGTTTCTGTTTCACTCTGTGGCTGTACAGAGACGGGTTGCCCAGGGTTTGGGCTTTCCGCTTCAGTTCCTTCTTTCGGTGTGGAGGAAAATTGCAACTTCTCCTTATGGAGTGAGGTGATGTGGATCGCAACTGTCTTCACAAAAAGCCCTTTCTTGTTCTATTCTGCCTTAAGCTTCATAGGAGTGACCAAACCAGATCTGTTCACGCTTAATTATTTGCATAGAGTGGAACAGCTCCAGCTGGAAAGGTTGAACTTTAAGGCAGAACAGCCAGCAGCCCTGTGGTTCAGGCACTGCTAGGGAAGACCCACGGTAAAATCCCACATCTGCCTGATTTGGAGTGGGAATTGGAAGCGGGTCTATCTGCTGGGGAGCTCACCACTGCCAGGGTGACGGCTGTTGTCTACCACACAGCCCTTCTGTGTTGAGGATAATAAGCTTTAGAACAGGCTCGGGGCAAGACCAGAAAGGCTGGTAAATGCCCATATCATGCGTAGGAGGAAGAGCCCATACCAAAGAAAGCCACGGAAAACATAGCTTCACTTCATCCCGCCCCTGCTCCATCCATGTCTGATCTGGCCACTTTATGGCTGCTGGGCTGAGTCACCCTGGGCACATTTCCTCATCTAACTGGGCTTCTCATTTCTTCTATTTATACTCCTCAGGACAAGTTTTACCTCTTATGGGTTTCTGTAAAGCCTGTCACTACAGGCTCTCACTGTTGTGAGACCTCTTAACTTTATTCTAAAATGCAGAAGAGCAGCCCCCGTGGAGCCTGTCAGTTGCCTGTAGAGGCCCAGTGGCTGTCTAAATAAGCTCAGGAGGAGATATTGTAGGAGTTGCAAAAGAAAAAAAACAAAACTGCTTCCTTCTTTCTGGGCTGAATAGCCTTCTGGGTGGCCGGGAACCCTGTTGGCAGGGAAATGTGACATTTGCCTTTTTCCCTTTACTGCATTTGGCCCCAAGGGGCAGGAGCCAGAGGCTGTGGTTTCTGCAGTTGGTGATTAGTTTCTTAAATCACTGTTCCTGGCAGACAGGTGTATCTACATATCTACTCTGAAACCTGGTGATGAGGTGCTGCTTCCTCAAGGTGCTCTCAAGGCCTAAAGATTTGCAAAATTCCATTGTTCGTTTGACATTAAATTTGGAGCAGGATTTTCATTTTCCCTTAGATGTGATTCCTCTTTAAAACAAAATCCTGACTTCAGGTTCCAGAAAGGAAAAACAAGCAAACAAAAAAATAGTCATGTAGTCATAGCTGTACAACACCATTAACTCTATTTTCTGCAACAGCTGAAAGTTTCCAAGAGACAGCAGTTGTAGAGCTCAGCCAGATAAAGCTTCTTGTTCTCAAGCATTAGATAACTTCTAGATATGTTGGAAAGAAAATCGAGTTCAGAGGTGTAACTCTGTGATCCAAAAGGAAGAGAATTAGAAGACTTTCTTAGAAAGGCTAAGCTTCATATGTCGATACGCATCTCCTCCTGCCAGAGAAGGATGTTTGCTGATTAAATACCTCCAGCATCGAGGGTGTTACTGTTGCTACTAAAAGGTTGAGACTTGCGTCAGAGTTTGCATTGAAATCCCTTAACTGGAGCAAGTGAAGTAGTAAATTCAAAATGGCCCAAAAAAATTCTTGGCAAAGCTGCGGGATATTCGTTTGTTTGGGAAAATTTGAGGACATGCGACCTCAGAGTGAATGGAGCCAGAATTCCTCCTAGCATAAGGGGTAGAACTGTAAAAGCTTCTGTCATGAATACAGGCAGCAGATAACTGAGCGTTAAATACAGCGGAAATGGTTTTCTGGATGTGTTTCTATTCACATCCTCTCCCATGATCAACTTTTTTTTTTTTTTTTTTTTTTTTTTTTTTTTGGATTCAAAATCCTCTGGAAAAACCTGGATTATTTTCTAGCACTCAGCCTAAAGCTGCTCTGCAAGCCTACATGCAACATGTCTGACTGTGAAATCATGTCCCAGCACACATAAGGTCTCTCTCCCATCCTCACCCCACAGAGGTGACGCAGGAGCCCCAGCCGTTGCTGAGTCACCACTGTTGCACAAACAGGTTCTCTGTTCTCACCGGTGGGAAAATATTCGTCCCAGTGGTGTTTGGACTTTCTGTAGCTCCAAGGACACTCGTGGTGTTATAAATAGCAGTGGTGGGGCTATTAAAGAGCATAGGGTTCTGACTAATGCTCTATTTGAATAGCGCGCTCTCTGTAGCAGATTTATGTTTTTATTTCCAGCATATATCCAGCATTTACAACCTTCTCTTCCTGGAGTTCGCGATGAGTTTTGAAGGGAGAAGACTTGCTTTTCTTTTTCGTAAACTGGAAAGATCCTGGTACGTTGGGCCTGTTACAGATCTCTGCCCAAATGCTTTGCCTCAGTATAAAGTAGTGTACTTCATCCTTCCCCTTTTTTTCTTGGTTGCTTCAAAATGTGCATCTCACCAGAGGAGCCTGAGTGCTAATTCTCTGCCGGCTGCCTCTGAATCTCACCCTTCTACATGTCAGCTCTGACAGTGCATAGAAGAGTCTTTTTCCCCCCTTCCTGAGGGCTGGGAAAGAGGGATGCTGAAGGGAAGAAAGCCACTACCGGAGGTTTTAGGAACAGTTAAAGGTAAAGGGAGTGGTGTCTGATCTGCAACGCATGGCAAGTCATGCTAGGGCATGGTAAGGTCCGAACTTGGTGTAGGACGTGGTGAAGCTGCTGAGTGGCTCCATCGCTGGCAGGGTGCAGGCAGAGATAGCATTGCCCACAGCTGGGAGCCCTCCCTGCGGTGGTTTGTGGGGCTGAAAGGGGGAGAAGGAACTGAAATCCAGGCACACTGGGACCTGGCAGCCCACCACACCAGCACTAGGCTGACACTGAAGAGGGAAAGCTCCAGGGATGTGCCAGCCCTCTCCCTCTGCAGACAGCTAGTGCTTAAGGTATCTCTTCTAACAGTGAGCTTATTTGACAAGCAAACTCAGGAAAAAAAAAAAACAATGCTGATGCAGATTAGACTTCAGCATTAGGTAAAATATTCAGCAAGATTACCTCCTGCTGGGTTAGCTTGAAGAAAAAATAATAAAAAGGAACAAAAATTAAGTGCAGGGGAAGACTACAGATTTCTAGATACAGATGCATATACTTGAAAGGCCTATTTCTTTAAGAGAGAAGGACCCTAGGGTGTTATGTTCAGACTAAAATGTTATGTGGAATATTACTCCAAAAAATACACAGATGTTAAAATATCTATCAGGATTGGACTTTCAAGGTTTTTTTGTAATTAAGGAGCTGTAAAGCCCTACTGGCACAGACCTCATCTAGTGAGAAACAGTCTAGCAATTCCTCAAGATTTAATGGTTTTTAACGAAGATGTCAAACCTTGGTACCAGGAGTGGAACTATCCATTTGAAAACATGTTCTTCATCCTCTCACACTAACACAGAAATCCTCACTTCTTAGTGGGATCAAGGCTGGCCTTTGAGGTACAACTGGAAGCAAACAGGAGTATTAGAAACATCTTTGAAAAAGCCAACACTGATATTTTTACCCCAGCTTTTCCCATGTGTTTCAGGTAGGCACCGTCTTACTAATGCATAGAAGTGTTACCAATTGCACCGTGAGAAAGCACATCCAGTCAAGCAGAAATCTAGTTTACATACCTTGCATTCACCTCTCTGATTATTTTGCTCTCTGTTAAATGGTTGGTTGGATTACTAATTAAAAGGAAAAAAAGTCTTTCCACTTGCAATGGTTTCAGAGCCTTAATTTCCTCGGAGGTCTAACAGCATGTACTGTTGACACAGCTCAAATAGTCACATCTCGGTTATCCTGAAACAGCACTACAAATACGATAATGAACTTAATACGTGTATCAACCTGGGAACTCGGAGAGGCTGACTCCAACCTGTTGTGTTCCTCCAGCAGCAAGTGCTGGAGGAACATGCCCAGTGCAAGAACATCTGTACGAACACCAGCACAGCTATCTAGACGTCCTGCCTGGCTTCAGCGCTGTGCTTTGTCACAGGGGGCTGTCACCAGCCTGCATCGTGGCCCACAGCCTTGCAGGATGCTGCGCTCTGTGGAAGTATGGTAAGGGGGCAGCTGTTTTTCCACAGAAGCAACAAGCTGGGTAAGGAGAGGAGAATGCTGCAATTTCCCTGGTGAAACCACCAGAAGCTACTGGAAGGTGTGAGACCATCTGGTGAACATGGCACAGAGACTTCCCATCGCATTTGTTGTATTTTAAAGTATATCAGCAGGTTTACATGTGCATGTGAGCTCAAACCTGCTCAGCTTTCTTCTAAGCAAGCAGGCTCTGCCCAAAACACACCATCACTTCTGTGGGACGTTTTATTTCCTTCTGCAGAGAACATGATCCAGTGGCCATGCCCATCCTGACAAATATGAGGCAAGGGCTTGTAAAGCCTGACAGAGCTGAGCTTGCTATGGAGCTGAGAACTGAAATGAAATTGCAGGGACAGGAAAGTGGAGTTCCCTAAAGGAAGTTATCTCTGCTTAAAAAAAAAAGATCATCATGCTTAATTGTGCCCTTGCTGCAGTTCAGTCCTGAGGGTCCTCTGCCATCACATAGGAGGCTCTATGCAAGACATACTTGAGCTGGCTGCCTCTGGGCCAGCAGGACAGCTTTCTGGGGGAGGCTCGCTGGAGAAAAACAGCTGCAATTTAAAGATCTTGGCTTCTCTGTCAGGTTGCAAGCACAGGTTGGGGGGAAGTGAGAGTGACTGGTGACTCCAAGGGCAGACACTGGCACTGGGGAAATGCTGACAGGCACCTGGTGGCCTCTGCACCCCATGTGTCCTTACATGTTGTGAAGGGTCCTGAAGGGGATGGGAGAGTGTTTGGCAGTTACTGATTGCAGTCCTCCAGTCCCTCCAGTGTAACCCATACATCTGACCCTGAGGCTGAAGAGTGTAGATGTTTGCTCTCATGATGCAAGACAGCTGAGATCATTGCTCAGGAATTGCCAGACGGTGCTGTAATAGTTCCACATGTTCATCTTCTGAATGTGCTAGTTTTGCTGAAACTTCAGAAGACAACCCTCTTGTCACCTCCAAGGTGGTTTCTTTCCAGATAAGCTGTTGCAAATGACAATAAATTTTGCCTTTTGCTCTCTGCTTTCCAGATAAGTGACTCGGATCAGGGTAGCACCCTATGGGCAGCCAGGCACTGCAGTGCTGCACTGTGATTTCTGGTTTGAGCGCTGCCTGACTGCCATTGCCACAAGCTCTCCCCAAGGAGGACTGTGTAGCCCTTAAATAACACAGATCCTCAGAGGAGATGGGGTCTGCCGATGGAGAAACAGTCAGAAGGGAGCACGGTGACAGTGTGGCCAAGCTTCGCTCAGAGTCCAGCCCTGCCATTGGGCATCAGAAGTGACAGATGCTATTTGTGATTCCAGCATCTACTGTGTGTGCTTTTATAAATGTACACGCTGCTCCCAGGTCACGATACTGATTTCAACCAAATTTCTGAGAAAGGAAAAGGTCCATACCATGCCCAGTTTACCACACATTGCCCTAGTTCTGGTTTTTATTAATATTATACTGAAGTAATTTCTTGCACTAGATCACTTCCTCTTTTCAAACAAAACAAAACAGAACAGACCATCCTGACCGAATCATACATTATTCAGCAAATATTCTCAGTTTTATTACATAGTTTATTTAGCCTTTTTTTCCCCCTGCTATTCAGCCAGCTCCAAACTTTACACCACAGAAATTAATTTGAAAGGCTTTTTTCTCCCTCTCTCTGAACTATTGAACGCCAATACAACTGCAGGTCTCTGTTTCATAAAAGCAGATTAAAAGTAATGTGGAGTGTAACTTCCTTTGTGTCCAACAAGAAGGTAATGGAATTTCATTGTTTCACACTCCTGTGGTTATAAAAATGCTGTCTGATATTGAAGTCTGCAAAAGCATAAATAAATCTGTGTGTTGATACACGTAACCAGTCACATAACAGTTTCAGGGGAAAGAATCTTTCAAGATCACTCGGTCTGGGTGCAGGAAAAAAAGTTATGAGTAATGCTCCGTGTGATGCAAAGTTAAAGAAGGAGCAAAATAGCAAAACTAACTACCCTGCTCTAAAATATGCATGTAGTAATGCAGGCAAGAAAATGGGTTTAGTTGGTATACGCTCCACTGTCTTGTAGTGGATAATGTTACAATATCTCAAAATGTAATTGCTTTTGTCTCTGTTGGGATGCATTTTATCATGGCAGGAGCATGAGGAAATAGTGAGTTACGGGTGATACCTTATTTTGAATTGCCCGTAACCAGCTTTACTGAGCACTTGGACATATGCGGCTTCTGCGGGTCCCTGGTCAGGCAAAGGGTAAGCGTAAGAATAACACTGCAATCCTTCTGTCTGAGCTGATTTACTGCACGAGTAAGTCTATCACTAATAATAGAGCAACTGTGAAGGCAAGGAGAACTGTAAGGCAAAGTAGAGATTTACAGCAACCAGAAAGCAAGGATTTAAAACAATCAGGAAGGGGAGATAATTGCAAGTTGCAGCATAATTAAGTCTTAATGTCAGGTGCAAAGCATTAAGGAGCTAACTTAATGGCATGTATCCATAAGACTTACAAAACGCTTGCCTGTTTCTTAAGGGTTCTGTTGGCATCCACCTCCCCAGATACAGTCTGAGCAGACATCTAGTTCAGCAAGGGCCCTGGATGTCCCCAGGGACATACTTGGAGGTTGAGAGCATTCAGCATCCCGCAGCACCAATCTCCCATCTACGATTGATTTGACTACTCAAGCTTCTGGTACAAATGTTTTGTTAATAGATCTGTCTGGAGACATGAGCTTTATTTACTAGGCAGACATTCCTCCTGTCATGCACTTCCATAGCTGGTGCATGTACACTCTACTGTCACTGGAAAAGACCACACTTTGTGGAGGATTTTTAAACAGAACAGTTATTAGTAACTTGAAAAAAACAAAACAAAACAAAACAAAACCAAAAAAGAGCCATTTCATTGAAATGCCATTTGTCTTTCAGGACTCCAGTGTCACCCCTCCCTGTTACTTAGCATCAGGAAAGGAGTATCTTCCTGAGAGAGAATTATTCTGTATGATGAGAGCTGATTGCTGGTTTCTTATCTCTTGTATGGCACCACTTCAGGCTGCTGTTTCTTTCTGCTTTGCATGTCCCACACTTCAATTTGCAGTTGTGCTGGTAAAGAAAGAGTCTACCTACCTACGGGTTTTCTCTGTTTACTAACTATACATCTATAAAAGCAACAGCTTTTAGCTCAGTTTTCTATTAAGAATTAGAAGTTGTTGAGTAGCTGTTGCTGCGCAGGAGCAATCTGGCAATTTTTAAAAATATTCATGGGCAGCCTGCCTCTGTGAAGCATTCAGACAAAGACTTAGAGAAAGAAAGGAAAAAGCAGAATATCAATGCAGGGACTTAAAAGCACAGAATCTAATTCCTTAAAATAATTTGCTACTTTTAGCACTAAAAAAAAATTGTTAAAATAACCACACAACTGCTATGATATGCCATGTTTTGCTGCAGACTGACCTCAGAGGATGACATGAAGGCATGGTACACATCATGGTGAAAGATGGGACACAGGACCAGAGCTGTCATCCCCACTTGAAGGCACTCTGAACTCAAGTGGGTCAGTCAAGCCTAAATGTACAAACCTGCCTTAGAGTCAAGGCCCTGCTGTTGCACACGAGAGGCTGATCTGTAGATGTGCTGTGTTTGCAGCTCCTCGGGAAGTCTGCGTTTTTCTACTGCAAGGCAATCCTGTATTTGCTCAGCGGGGCTGAAGTCACAGATCTATTTTTGTGGCTGCTTTGTGTCACTTCCCTATAAACTATTGAGTAGGACGGTAACATTTTCTTCTTGGAAAAAATACTCAGTTGCTTATTTAGAGGAATGAGAGCTGTAACCTCATCTCTGATCCAGCATCGTCCTGTTTTCCTAATACCAGGTCTAGTCAGAACAGCTGCTGAACTGAAACTCTTTCTTGCTCAGATATATCAGGACTTGCATCAGCTGGTCATGCCCTAACCAAAACATATTTAAACATTTCTCTCTGCGTCTCAGAAATTATTAATTTTGTTAAATTAACCCCTCAGGCAGTACGCCATGTCAGCATTCCTGGCCACAGAGACTTAACCTAGATACGTTGGCAAACTAGTGCTTAAATCGGTGTTCCTATGCCAAATCTTCACCTGGTTTAAATAGATGTGATTTTATCTACTTTAAAGCTATGCTATTTTACACCAATCAATATAGTAGCTCTTTCTTTCCAGCAAGCAACTGTGAAAGCTTTATAGATGGAACTTACCTAGTATGCACATCCCAGATGATTTTGCAGAATCATCCATTCTATCTTAATCCAGAAAGAGTTTTACTGGTATTGTATTAAGTTTTTTTGTTTTTATCTTCTTAGAGCAATTATTTCACCTGATTATCATATAAGAATTTCATCTGACGTTGAGTTTAGGTGTGCCTGAATTCATTATGCTGTCTAATTTATATTTGATATAAAATGACAATAGCTTGAAACTGTATTGACAGATCTTTATTGAAGATAATTACTCAACAGGAATCATTCAAAATGAATTAATCAGATTGAAAATTCACTTCAATTTTACAGCACTCCAGTGATAAGAAATATAACTATACACATTTCCTTCGCTAAATTGTAGCTATAATTTTATTTCAAACTCTTAGAATTCTTTCAGGTAAATTTGAGCTCCCCAGAGAAGCCTGTAACACCTAAGCTCAACTTCTGAGATTTGATTAATTCGCAATTCAAGATGATATTGCTACAGGCAGATGCCTCACTCATTTCCCTGGTGTGGCAGGTTGTCACTTGTTTCAGGGAGATGGTTTAGCAGGAAGAGTGGGAGAAGCGACCACCTTCCCCATTGTTACCAGGAAGAGGGTTTGTTCCCCATCTGTGGAGCAGGTGGGAAACTGGCCACTGCCTCATGGGTCTGGCAGTGTCTTTCCCTCCACCCAACCCTGAGGAGGACCTGGGGGGCCAGGTTGCACTCCCAGCCCCTCTCCTCTGACAGAGTCAGCTGCTGACCTCCATGGGACCAGCCACAGGCTCATGTTTAAGCATCTGTGTAACTTGTTTTGTGACTTCAGGGGCCTTATGCTCAGTGCTTTGGAGAATCAATCCATAGAAATTAGAAATACTGCTTGTAACTTCAGTGACTACACACCTTTTACCTTGATAGGTTGTCATAGTTTATTCTCTCTGGTTTGATCTATTTCCACTAAAAAGAGTTGTTGTAAGTGGAAACCTAAAAATCATGCCTTCTAATTTCTTAAACTACTACAACTCATTAGAAATACAGGTTATACATGTGACATAATGGTTGTTTCTTTTATAATCTTTCATTCTTTGGCTGGAAACTGGTGTGTATGGAACTGTATTTCTGATAATTGGCTTCTAGAGAAATTTTCTAGAAATGGTATTCAGCCATATAAAACAGCAGAAAGGAGGAAAAAAAATTAACAGTAAACCATGGGGGGAAGGGAAGAAAGATGAAAAACTGGCAGTGCATCTGAGGTATGGCTGAGGTGCCTTCACACAGAGAAAGTATTCAGCGTCCACAATAGCTTATATATGCTTGACCTAGTAAGTGGTGTAATCGCCACTCAGACATATTGAAATAGTGCTTATTTCATGTCATATTTAAAAATGAGTTGAGTCACAAAAGTGTGAAAAATAGTTGAAGACAGGAACACAGAGGTAGAAGACAGAGGAAGAGGGAATGATCATGCTGAGAAATCATATTGAGAGTGAGTGTGCTATGGATAACTTACTTCTTTCATAGACTATTAATTACAGGTTTATCTCTTCGTGTTGATGCCTCATTGTCCTAATGCATTTAGACAGATAGGAAGAAAAGGAAAGTGTGGAGTGCATGCAGCATCAGGAGAAGAAAACCTCACCATACAATGCGGTCCCTCCTTCCATGTGTTCTCTCTCTCCTCTCTCAGTAAAGCATTTTTAGATTCTCCTTAGCATCTTGGAAATAATTTATTATTGTGCTTCACCTGGTTTATTTGTATTTATTTTCCTCTTAGCCAAATGGGATTGTTTATTGTGAAGCATTACAGCATAACACTGTGTATTTGAGTTGCTTTAGCTTAGCTGTGCTTGCTCCTTGCAGGTGTTAAAGGTTGCCAGCTGCTTCTTCTAAGGGTCTGAGACAGCAAGTTGTGAGTACTCACCTTAACTTTGGCTGCTAGAACTGTATATGGCTCCGCACAGAAATGAGCACCAAAGGCTGCTGTGATTTTTGTGTTGCTATTCATATCTATCATACCAGCCCTGCAAGACCCTTCATGAGGGACCCAACACACAAGGCACTGTCTTTGTGGGGAATACGAGAAGGTGGTCATTGCCTTAGAGGCCACAGAAATGCCCTTTCCTTCTTGAGGGTTCTTCACCCTGGGACTGGTCCTCTACTTTCCAGCAGTTTTGGTCAGCTTGCTTAACTGATTTGTTCCACTATGAGATGAGAGAGAAACTGATCTTTTAAATACAAATTGGTACCAATCCTCCTCTTGCTAACACGACTTCTACTAATTTCAGTTGAATAAGTTGATTAATGCGGATTTAGGTGAGAATAGAATCCATCCTTCTACCTCAAATGTTGCTAACAGATTTGCATTATCTTATATCACATTTACTTTCCTGGCTTAATATCGTTTTGTAGAATATCCAGTAGACCCTGATAAACCAGCTGAATATATTGTGTGAATTTGTGCAGTCTTTCCAAGAAAAGAAAGAAAATTATTGTGTAGGATCATGTAAAGGCATTTTCCATACATTTAGGCTAAGCACAGGTGTAAAAGGTGGAGCCTGATGTGGGAAGCTGGCTCCCTTCCTGTACTTCACTTTCACAGCCCTAATTACAGACTGGTGATTAGGATACAGGGGAAGCTAGATTTCTCAAATACGCTGATGAACCCTGTGCCATGTTCATACTGCCAGACAAGTATTTTCACACATGAGTTATTATATAAAACCTCTAAACCAGAGAAGGAAAAAGCAGAAACCTGACTGGAGAAAGGTACAAGTGTGTTGCCAGCTGTTGCCCCACCAGGAATCAATTTCCTTCCAGTACCATTTCCATTCTAAAAGCTAATTTGGAAGCTGCTGAACTTTTATCCACGCAGGTATTGAAAAATAGAAGGTGAGGGCACATGGTCCACCGTTCAGCAAGCTAGCTTTGTCTGCTCTGTGGAAGACAGGAGCTCGTGGAGAATTCTCAGATATCTTTCAGGATGGATTTCAGGGAGGGAAGAAGAAAAAAGCTGAGTTTTGGCAAAGATATAGATTCTTCTTCTCCAAGATGTGAGGAAAACATTTGACTGCTGGAACGTTTGAAAGAAATTTCTGTTGCAAGAAGGCATCCCTTAGTTGTCCACCACAGAATTTCTTGTATGTCTGTGACACTACTCATACCATGGCAATACAACTTCCGGCAAAGGAATTTTGACGGAAACTTTTAACTCGGTGTGTTCCCACTGAACAGTAGTTTATGCTGCAAAGCACCATGTGACAAAAAGTAGAGAATCAGATAGCACCCTTTGCTTTTATTGCTCAGTCTGTTCTACAGCACTGTCCAAGTCAAATTTGCAAGATTAGGCTCCGCGATACTTGTGCTTTATGATAAATCTGAGACTAGCACCAAGGTTTAAGGCTTTCATCATTTTGCTAACATTCTTATCTCTCAAGGTCTGTGATAAAGAGCTGGACTTACCCAGGGTCCCTTGCATTGCTATCTGTGTTTGAGGCAAGGCGTTCTTGGGAGCATGGATATAATTCTACTCGATTTCAGTATGAGTTTGCTGCTTGTTTTTATTGGAAAGAGCAGTGGAATCAGCTTATGTTCTGAAACACTTTATCTTGTGGTTGAAAACTGACTGTTTGAATTGTATATATGGTTTCACTTAAGTTCATATCCTGCTGTATATGGACTTCTTGAACTATTTTTCTGGAGATTTTGTAATTTACTTCTTAAAACAACTAGCAAGTTAAATCTATGAGATCAAAAATTATTTCAAGTGTTGTCTCACAGATGAGGAAGCTCATACTGAAAGAATTAAAGGTAATTTGTGTGGTTTAACTGGCAAGTATGTCACTGATGTTGATCTTACAATGTGCTGGGCAAACAGTATTTCTCCAGATTGTTGTAGATGTACTTTTTCTTACCTTGACTTGTATAGAGATATTCCAGGAATTGGAGGGCTGAAGGCCAGATGCTGAGATCAGATAATACAAAGGATGTGTAACTACTGCACAATAATGGATTTAACATAAAATAAAGACCTAATAAAAAGGTGAAGAACATCTGTACAGGCGATGTCCTATCATCTGATCTTGTTTTATGGTACAGCATAAATGACTATCCTGCAGCTTTGTTCAAATGCAATTATGCCAAATTATCAAACTGAAGTATACTGTTCAGTAATAGTCAGACAACATACTGAAGATGTACCAGCGCTGAGGAGTGTAGTCCATTTAAAAAAAACAAAACAAAAACAAAAACCAACCAAACAAACAAAACAAAAACAAACAAACAAACAAACAACAAAAAAAACCCAAACAACCCACCACAACAGCTTCTATTGGACCATGCTCTCATATTCCTTAAAGAGGTAAAGTCCTTTATTTGCCCTAAGTGGAGTGAGGGCAAGCTGCCTAAGTAAGAAATATGGGGCTGGGATATGTATATGTATATGTATATCCCCTCACCTTGACTGAAATGATCCAGCCCGGCTTGTCTGGTAGCAGAGACTTATGAGTCATTTCTCCACTACTTGACCCAACAACAGCAAATATATCCTTTGGGCTGGAAGGGACAGTTAGAGTGAGAAGAATGAGAAAACATACGGTCAGATCAAGAGATGTGTCTGGTTTGTAATCTGAAGAAATATACCCTCAGATTTTCCCTCTTGCTCTGAGAATGCAACTCTTAATCTTCCTACTACCACAGAAAAGCTTGGTCACCCTCCTCAGATAAAGCAGTCTACTTATCTCATCAATTCCCACTCACCCATTATTTATTTCACAAGTTAGAAAGCTGTCAGCATTGCGTAAGAACCATCAGCATGAATATTTGATGACCACAACTCCCATCAGCGTAACAAATCTGATGTACTGCTAGCAGCCATTAAAAATTCTGTTTACTCCATAAATGTACGTTTTTAGAAATCTGTTGAGAGACCCCGTCCAAGGAGACTTGACGCTGGGTATTTATTATGAGTCTAAGTTTTGAATATAAATTATACACTTCCCTGAGAGTCTAGTCAACATTTACATCCTCAGTGCATATTTCTACACTTAATGAATGCTTAGAACACGACATTGCTTTTCCTTCTGGCTATTGTGCAACAAAATGCAATGGCTTTTCAGTTTACATTCCACTGGGATGCATTTGGAAGACGCAGGAATGTACCTGAGTTTTAATAGGCACCAGTATTTTTAAAAGGTGGAATGAATTTAAATTGTATTTTATTCAACTCTTGGTTGTAATTGCATATTTTTGCAATTTTTAATCCTGTTAAAACTTTAGCAGCTTTGCCTTTATGCAAGAAAATCTCTCTGGATTTGTAAGCGGACTTCTTCATGGTTTGCTATCTCTGTTTAATGCAACAGAGATTTCATTTATCTGTGATGAAATGTACAGCCCCAGTGACTGTGTGTGAATAACACCAGCTCTTTCTCTGAAGTTTGGAGATATATATAAAAAAAAAATATTTGCAATCTGATTTGGATTATTTTTGTTACAGAACTGAAAAATGTGTTCATGGTTCCAACTAGGAAGCCAGTCAGGAGTATTTGTTAGGGACCGGTACTCAGCTTGTGTTAAGTGAAGGTTTCAAACTGGGGCAACAAGGGGAAGAAAGTTTGTCACTCAGTAGTTCCCCCCTAGAGAAGCTGTTGAGCTTTTCTGAAAATCCAACCATTTATTTTTGTAAGATGCTGGCTGCTAAGTGCTTCTGAAAATGTTTTCAGTCTGGCCCCAGAATGGAAACCATTTCCATGGGTGTCTGGGAAAGCAGGGAATAAAAACAGACAATGTGCAGCCAGGGGGCCAGAGCAGGCAAAGATGGTTTTCCAGGAGTTACCAAAATGAGCCCCATGCACAGATTGGTGATTTATACCGATGTCCACCATTCCCATGCCCAAAGGAAGGGCAATAGTATTTTTTGATCCTTGTACTTTTTTTTTTTCCCAAAGGCCACAAGACAGAAAGGAAAATCAATCCAGGGATACTTAGCTTGCAAGTTTTACCATAACAGATTAAAAGTTCCCTCAAATAATTTTTTTTTTTTTTTGTATTGACAGATTCCAAAAATGGCCACATTTTCCAGAAATGTCTGTAAACTTTTTAACCACATTCACCACTTTGCATATTTTTAAAGACTTTTGTGTCAGTATTTGTGATAGACGTTTTTCAGCTAATATCAGATTTTTTTTTCACAACTTTTACGTGAAATCTAGTTTGACTAACTTGCAATTAGATGTATATAGTTTAAAAGGTTGGAGCAGCGAGCAGAATTACCTGAACCTTATTCTTATCACTCACCAAAATTAAAAAATATTCTTTCGTTCAACTATGTGTGGCAAAAAGCAGGGTGGCAACCTGGATCCATCATGCCATGTTGCATCTCAGAAACACAAGTCTTTTCTTCTTTGTAAACAAAGACTATGAAGCTGATTGAGTGGGAAATTTTAAATCTACATCTTTGAAAAAAATTTATTGACACCATTTTTGTAACACGGAAAACAGTGCAAAACACCCAAAAATTAAATTATCGGTTGTACCTTTTAAAATGTCTTTTCTCTCCTCCTTGCCAGTGTTTCTAACATCACTCTAGGAGTCTGAAATTAAACCGTTTCCCTGTTGATTTGCGTTGGTTTTTTCCAGTTGGAAAGAAAGAAAAGAATATGTTTTCCTTTTTTCTTCTTTTCCTATCATTGCAAAAGCCCTGCAAGAATTCCCTTCAAAGAAACGTGATCAGTGATTTAACACAATATAAAATGTTATGTAAAAGCACTAAGAAATATTCTCATAGAAGCCATTTGGGAACAAAAAGAGACAAAAACAAATGTTTCAGCCAATATTTCCAAAGAAAGATCTATCGTTTTCAGTATTATTATTTTTAGACTCAATTTTTTTTCTTATTCAAGCACGTGAAGAATTGATGTGTCTTTCGCCAGAGCCCAGGCTGGGAACAAGGTGTCTGTCTGGAATTCAGCATTTGGTATGGTAGAGTTGAGGATCCTGAGAGGAGATACAAGGCTTAAAAGCAAGATTACAACCCTGAACCTCGGGAGAAGAGAGCTTTGGCCTCTTCAGGGGTCTGCTTGGAAGACTAGAGGAAATGTCCCTGGGGAGAAGAGGGGTCCAGGAGATTTTGTTGATTTTCAAGCATCACATCTTCCCAGCTCCAGAATGTTCCATCCCAATGAGCAGGAAATCAAACAAAGGTGACAGGAGGCCTGCGTAGACAAAGGAGCTCCTGACAAGAGGAAAATGTAAAAAAGAAATGTGCAAGGGGTGGAAGGAGAAGCAGATGACCCAGGAGGATTATAGAGACACTGAGTATACAAAAATCACGTAAGAAAAATCAAAGCCTATTTGGAGTTGAATCTGGTGAGGGACACGGAGGGCAACAAGAAGAGCTTCTCCAGGCTCATTAGTGGGAAAAGGACAACTAGGGAAAATATAAACCTGGTGACAAAGGAGAGGGTGAAGGTCAAATTTCTCAATGCGTTCTTCCCCTTGGTTTTTACTATAAGACTGACCTTCAACAATCCCAGGCCCCTGAGACCAGAGGGAAAATCCAAAGCAATCCAAATCCAAAGACTTGCCCTCAGTGGAGAAAGACTGGGTTAGGAAGCACTTAAGCAAATTGGACACTCTCAAGTCCATGGAACCTGAAGGGATGCACTCAGCAGTGCTGAGGGAGCTGGCTGCTAAAATTGCAAGGCCACTCTCAATAATCCTTGAAAAGTCGTGGTGTTTTAGAGAGGTTCCTTAGGACTGGAGAAAAACATGTAGCCCCTGTCTTCAAGAAGGAGGATCTGGGGGAACTACAGTCCAGTCAGCCTAACTTAGACCCCTAAGAAGATGAGGGGGAAAATCCTCCTGGAAATAATTTCCAACATACAAAAACCCCAAGAAAGTCACTGAGAGCAGTCAGCATGGACTTAAGAAAGAGCTCAACCAACCCAACAGCCTTCTACAATGAAATAACTGGCTCACTGTGTTAGGTTATGTGGTAAAGCTCGTCTGCACACCCACTCAGTGTGACAATGCTCAGGATGACAATGGCAGCAGGGGAGCCTGAATAACATCCTGCCGGGCTACAGCCAGAGCCATCAACCTGACAAAGGCCCATCTGCACAAGTCCAGAGGAGCACAGAGGCACAATGGCCTGGCACCCTGCCCTGGCCCATAAATGATGGCAGGGATGCTTCAGCTGCACAGCTGGGGCTGGTGCCGGTGGGCACCTTCCTGCTGCTGCCCACCTCTGCCCCTCACCCTGCCTCACCCCACTCCAAGGAGGGCTGCCTTTTGGCTTGTGCATGGGTGCAAAGCCTCCTGCTTTTGGATGGGTTAGGGCATCCAGGCATCCTGCAATAGAAATAAGGTCCAGGTGCAAGCAGGAGAGGATGCAGCCAGGAGCATTTCCCATCTCGCCATTAAGGCAGCAGCCTCCCTTCCCTGGCCACGCTGCTTGGTCTGAAGGGAGAGGTCAGTCGTGAGGGTCCAGCTGCCCTTCACACCCCCTTCCCAGCCACAGGCCAGGCTCTTCTCTAGAGACATCCCTCTTTAGCACAGGGTAAACATTATTTAATCTAGTAAAATTCCTTTGGATTGCTCCAGACTGTTATAAAAATACAAAAAGAAAGTCTGCTGGCTAATTTCGGGCAGTCTTTATTGAGAGAGTTTAAACTGTGGGGAATTTTATTAGCCTGCTGTGATACAAGTTAAATATAGGGGCACCAGGAATTTCCCTCCAGGCCAGATAGGTCCCACATAAAATATTTGAACTTTGCAGGCATGCACACTCCATAAGGTTATGCTGAGCATTTCGTCTGGGTAATAATATAAGGAGGGTCCACTCTCCAGTATTGCAACAGCCCTATGTGAGAGGGTGGCTGACACCTTTTGTCTGTGTTTATTCTTATGCCACTGCGCATGAGGTCTGCACATCATCCTCCTGTCTGAGCACTCCTCTTCTTTGATCTTTCCCAGCACCCTGGAACCTAATTCACACTCCTTTGTGTGGAATTACTTCAATAATTTCACCTGGGTTGCCAGCACACCTGAGAGAGTTATCAGTTTATTTACCTATTTTTTAAAGTCCCAGAGTTCATTCTCTCACTCCTTACCATTCCAGGGAAGGTGTTCCTTTTGCTTGGTGCTCAGTGTAAAGTAAATTTACAATAAAATAATAATAAAAAAAAAAAAGGTAAGGAATAGAAGAGAGCGAAGAATGGCTAGCTACATTTCCTGCTTCTAACTGAAGTAGCTAATTGGTCTGTCCTGGGAGCACTTCTCTGGATTAATCACAGACCTTCACTTGTCGTGCAGACACCTAGAAGTCCACGGAGAAATATTACTGTTCCAGTGTAAACTACTGCTCACGAGTAAGTACTCCTGGCCAGCTTACAGCCCGAAGAGGACGGGAACAAAAGTTGTCTGGTATGAAAGAGCAGGTCAATGGAATTATTCCTAGAAACTTTTCAGATGCTTTTAAAATGAGTTCATAGTGTTAATTACTGCTTTCTTTTTTTTTTTTTTCCCTAATGGCTGTGAATGCCGGTAGGGTGAGGAGGAGCGTGCTACAGCCGTGCGCTTGGGCTTTCTGTGCCTTACAATTTTGACTAAAGAAAAATTCTCTCCTGATTTGTTTGTATTTTTTCTTAATAGGTTATTTAGGGGTTAACTGAGATCCCCGATTCCACTGAAAAGCTATGTGTCTCTCCGAACAGTACCTGTCTTGGTAGCAAGATACTAAGTGGATTACACGCGTAATGTATCCCAAAGGAAGGAGTATGTGTGTAACAAATATGACTCTTAAAACCTGATATTTCTGAGGGATAAAGGAAGACAAACAGTTCCCATTAGCTTTCCTGCCTCCAACATACTCATGTCACTGTGAATGAAAATCCTCAAGTAATTAGATACCATAAGGATGAGGTGAAGTTCCCAGAGAATATTGATTTTTTTTTTTTTAAGCAGTGAACATATTTTCTTGCTTACATTATTCAATACAGACTTCCCCTTCTCTGGCTGCAGATAACCACACTGGAAGCATGTTTTTTTTTGTTTGCTTTGGCCGTATGGGTATGAGTGGGGTGACACAGTGGAGAGGTCTATTCCCAACGTGAGCGCTTAGTTTAAGGGTGGGCTGCAGGGCTGGTGCTCGCACTATAAACCTGCATCTGGAAAAGGAGCTTTGGGGGGGGGATGGGGGAGGGTAGAAAAGGGGGAGTGGGGTGTGCTGTACCAATAAACACCTACAGTTTAGCTGATTTTAAACAATTTGGAACATTTTGTCATTTGGTGCCTCAAAGAAGAATCTTGAAATAATCTAAATCATTGTGGGTTATTTTATTGAAACCTATGGGAAATAAATCTGTGCTGCCTGTGCTTGAGCATCTCTGAGGAGCAGATTGTACCCCACTTCCCTTAGATGCAGAATTTCTTAAAGGGGGACCCATTTCTGCTTTTCTTTTGGGGGAATGTTGCCCACTCTGTTGCTGCTGCTGGAGGTAATTACATTAATAACATGAAAAAATATGGAAAATCATAGGGAGCTAGTAACACCTACAACAAAAGTGACATGTATATGTAGTGAAGCTCAGGATTTCTTCTAGAGATTAATTATGACAAAAATTATACAAGCCAATTTTGTTATGTAAGCTGTATTTTTTAAAATATATCATTTAAAGTTTGGGCTTATTCTCTTTTAATCTTCTTCCAGTAAATTTAAAAGTGAAAATAAATATTCTTAACCTCTCCTTGTGCCTTCAGCTTTTGGTACTTTAAGGGAAGTGAGTTTAAATTAATCATCTTGTACAGAAAGGGAGCAGTTGTATTGTCTTAATCACGTCTGCAAGTTTTCAGTTTCTCAAATATTACTCTGCAGCATTTTCCTGAGCCTACAGATAGTAATAATGCTGGGTCATTCAGACCAGACTATCAAATTAATTTACCAAACTAAAGACAAAGTATAATTAATTGAACCTTCCTCACAGCCGAGTATCTTATCATCCATACGCAGGAGGTAAGCTGGGCAACTGCTGTAAAAACTGAAGCCATGTGTGTGTGCTTAATGGTGATAAACGGAAGTAATTAGGGTGCAAAAGCCTTTGATGCAACGTTCTTTCACCTACTGAGGTGAAGGAAGCTGAGGAATTCCTCTATCCTCAGTTTACATATTTGCTCTCTGCCTTCCATCCGATACTCTCAACGGTGAAAAAGCGCTGGTGAAAGCAAACCAGCAAGCACCAAAGAAGCCTGCTCACCGCCTGTCAGTCACCTTGCCTGCCTGCTCACTGGTGGAGCACACGGGGGGACACCTTGCAAACTTCCTGCAAGCAAAGCATGAAGTGATCGACTGCTCTGAGCTCAGCCGCAGCACAGGCTCGCTGAAATTATGGAGGGATTACCACCCTGCAGAGCGAAAATGGCAGAGCTGAGGGAGCCAGGTCATGTATGTGTGTGTGTGTGTGTGTGAGTGTTTGAGAGCAGCGGGGAAGAGACTCTGGCTGTGGTTTTCATCAGACCAGGTGCAGCATATGATCCTGACCTCTCCAGAGAAGGCATCAGAGCTGTGGCAGCGCCCACCGCCTCGCGTGACGTTTCACTGATGCTCTGCCTGGTTGGGTTTGCTCGCCGCCGCCATCCTGCAAAACTGCAGGTGTCCCTGAATTGTGTTCATGGAAGTGACAGACCAGGAAATTCTGATTGAAACGCCCATTGAGGAGGCTCTTCTCAGTTTTACATGCGGTCTGTATCATTCAGTAAAGCTGTGCCATGAAAAGTCATTTCATCTTGTGGAGGATTTCGACATAGCAAAACCTGGTTTCATTCCAAATTGGAACTAAACCTAAATTTCAGTATTTTCCATGAAAGGGAAAAACCTTGGGGTCACTGAATTTCTGGCAGGCTCCCGGAGAAGGGAGGGTGCTGGAAATCCTGGGTCTCCCATCTTGGGTCTTTCCATCTGACTGGCAGGACTGGGACCTTGTGAGCCTGAAAACTACAGTGTTTCCTACTTTCCCAGGAAGCTGCAAGGCTGCAACCTGGTGAGTCAGTTCATAGTTCCTCAGCAGTATGGTGAGCTCTAGAGAGCTTGGTGCTGTAGCCCTAGCTCTTCTCTCCCTCCTCTGTGTGTGAATTGGTCCTGTCTGCTGCGTCTGTTTGCTTCATGGCTTTGGATTTCTAGATGTATTCCCAAAGTGCTGACCCTCTCTGAGCAACCCCTTCTGAGAACTGAGACCTTGGCATCCAGCTCTGTTGGGGTTTAGGGAGTCCAGTGCCAAATTCATGTACAAAAACATTGTAGCTGATTTGTCTCTGGTGCCAGCTCAAATCTTTGTCAGGGCTGAACTTGACCTCCATGTAACAGTTTACTGTCACTGATGCAGATCCTGAGACTGGTGTCAGATCTCGGAGACTCCCTGATGGCTTAATCAAAACCTTTCCCAGAGCACCAGTTCTGTGGGTACTCTGGCAGATTGCCTCTTCAGGGACACATGATAGCTGAAGTATATACTGCAGCCTTTGCAGAAGGTTTCCAACCACATCCCCATCCTCCCCCTTATCGCTCCCTCGACACTATTTTAGACAGTGCAAGAGAGTTATAGATCTAGGCAAAACAATGCCATATCTATGTGCCATATCCATGCCTTGGTTTTCTCATCGTACTGGGACATTCTTGAGTGCCTTCTGGGGCCATGCTCTTGGGAACACAGAGTCTCTTCTCTCTGGACCTGACCCTATAGCATGGTCCACAGCAGTTTTCCTCTCCCTTCTGTGAGCTCTAGTCCCTTCTTTCTTCCAGCATTAACACCAGACAGTCAAAATGATGCCACCTGGCACTATTTTCTCTAGTGCTTCTATCTCACTGTCTTAAATGTATTGAAAATATCAGTGACCCCTCTAGTCCCTTACCTAAGATCAGCCTTCACCTCTCTTTCATACATATACGTACACACTCCATGCATTGTCTAAACACTAGTCCCAGGTCTCTTAAAGTAAGAGGTGATGTAGCAATCATGAACTGGACAGTTGCTGTATTCAGAGTCTCTTCAGAGGATTTGGTGAGTCAACGTTCTCCAATGGGCAGAAAAAACTTCCTTCAGACAGTTTCTGACCTCAGAGAACTATTAAGTGCTGTACTTGTGATTCACTCTGAGAATGAGCATGCCATGTTGAAGTGACTGGAAGAGGGGAAAAAAATTTCTAAGGATGTGAAATGTTGCCACCATTTTCAATTTCAAATGTGCCTGAGGCCATGAGGTGTCCTGTTAGAATATTGTGTCAACATAGACAGACTCTACATCTACCTCAGGAGCCAAATCATGATTTTAAGGGCCTTGTCTGAGCATCGTCAGCTCCACCTGACGTCAGTGAGGATTGATGCTGCTTAAAATTTCTGAAAAATAGGCTTAATGTGCTCTGGGTTGTGTTGGTGTTTAGCCAAGAGCTTAGGAAGCACAGTTTTTTTCCTCCCTCCACAACTTTGGGGCAATCTGTTTTCCTGCAACAGTACAGAACAGAAAAGTACTAAGAATGTATATGTTTTTTGAATGGTGGCAGACATTTGATGGAAACCTCCATCTGTAGGTCTGGATACANTTTTGCTTTTTTTTTTCTTTTCTTTTGACTGTCTAGAAACTTTCAACGGGAGGAGAGCAGAAAAGTTTAGTTTGTTTACCTTCTCAAAATGCAGTCTTATGGAGGTTGTAGGAGTGGTGTATAAATACTTGGTAAACAGTGGAAAGATCATTGACACTGAAGGACAATGTTAGTTCAGAAAAGTTCAAGCTGAAAATCAGGTGTTTCTAAATGGACAGTGTCTTCTGAAGGGAAATAAGGGAGCTTTCTACCCCCTTTTCAAAGACAGAGCTTTGTGAGTTATTGAGATTCAGACACGGTATGCCTGGCTGCCACAGCAGGGAACAAAAATCAGATACCCAGAAAATCTTCCCAGCTCTAAGGTCCTGTAAGTATCTTTTCTGCAAAAGCCTGTGCTATTGAACTGGCAGAAAGCTGCCAGAAAAGGAACGCTATTTGAGCCTAAGCCTGCTCATGGTGAATTCACTTGAAAATTCAAGCAGATGATTTCAGGGTAATTATTATTATGTTGCTTGCTTAGCTGCAGCTGTGATTTGCTTTTTGCATAGTGTAGACAGAGCTTTCCTGAATGTTTCCCGGCACCTTCTGTGATAATTGACAGCTATATGTAAACCCTGCCTATTGTTTCAGATAGCACAACGTGTTCTTAATTGTATGTTTCAGATTAGAAATGGATTGAAAAATGAAAAGACAAATAAAGCAATAAAATCTTTAGAATTTGTTTCACTCGTTCACTTTTTATATTTACTCTCGGTTATATCGTATATATATACTCGTTATATATGTCACGTGAACCCAACTTTGTGAAAGAGCTGAGAAAAGACCATACTTCTCCAAAATTCAAGTGGCGCTTTTAGATTGGGTTCTACATGAGTATATGAGCGAATTTTTCTATCCAGAGGGATACTCTTGGTCTTACTTCCTTTGCCCTATTATCTTTTGAGATTATTTATGTTTAATAAGGTGATGGCATCAAAAAAATGCAGGACTAGATTGTGCTGTCTACACAGAATGGTGTGTAGGAGTCTAATGACTGTTTTTCCTCAAAAAAAACCATAAGGTCCCAAAAGCATGCAACTTGCCCCCTGGATGACCCTTTCCAGGATGAAGGCTGAGGACACACAAGCCCCCTGCGGGTTTGCTGTAGTTGCTTAAGACATTAATCTGTAGGAGATAATGAAATCATGGCCTCTAGTGAAAGACGGAGAGACCTACGAGCATTGGTCAAGGCTCTGTGCACAAGCTACACCACCTCAGCAGCAACTGTGTAATCTTACCTTACTCCCATGCCTAATCATCATCCCAATTAGCCACAATGGAGACTTTGCTAAAGCAGGTTTGAGGAGAACTGTATGAATGCATGAAAGCAATACCACAAGGAGACATGAGAAGCAAGGGAAATGGTAAAAGGAAGATTTGGATGCAGAGACCTTCCTTCTTTAAGAGAATTCTTGCAAAACAGGCTTGAACGACTTTTTTTTTTAATTGAAAAAAAACATAATTGAAACACCGTCACTAGCCCAGTAGACCAGCAATGATCAGAAAGCCAGAGAATACTGTATGACATTGGAAAGGATTTTATGCAGATGATGTCATTCTTTATTTGAATGAATGCTATTAATCTGCATCTGAAGCATAAAACCATGAGGTAATGGAATACAATAATTGCTGCAAGCTGCCAGTGTCTCTAGGCCAGTAGTTACCAACATTTTTGGAGTCAGCCTCTTAGCGCTTTTCCTCCTCCCCCTTGTCCCCAGCAGATATCTTTCACCTTTGCCCACAGGTTCCCATGTCAGCTTTCCACCAGCCAGAGCCTATGCTGCTACTTCCTACCCTGTGTCCCAGCTCCCCATGCTCCTGCTACTTTTTCCTGTTGCCCGCTCCAGGGAAAAGAGCACAGACCCCAGCAGAACTCGTCCACTTGGCCCCTGCCCTCTGCTGATCCTCACCTTCAACATGGGTATACCTCACTGGCTGGAAAAGGAAGTCCTAAGTTGCCTGAATTGTTCCTCTAGCTCATCTGCAATGGAAAAAGCAAAGGTAAATGCAGAGAATCCAAGTGGCATTTTTTAATGGCACAAATTAAAGTGGGGGGGAGCTCTTTGGTTCAGGTGGGAGCTCATTATTGCATTTTTCCAGATTCTTGGCTTTTGCTCAGGAGGGAACCTCAGGGAATTTTCAAAGCATTGTGTAAATGACCTTGCAGAGCAAGCTATTAGCATTCACTGAGTATGTCCAATAGTAGTAACTTACACTAAGGCAGTAACACTTCCATTAATGTTGGAGGGTTTTTTGGGTTGGGGATTTTTTTTGGGGGTGTGCAGGGATCGTGGGTGTCTGGTTAGATTGTACATCCTTTGGAGCAGATTCTTCTCTGTCTAATATAAGTACGGGTAGATAACTGATACTCAATACAGGTTTAATTGTATTGTATTAGAAGGACAAAGATAGTCCTGACTATTTTTATAAGTGCCACATCATACCGACCCTGAGGTCCAGGCTGCCATTCCTTGAGGACCAAGCTCAAACTTTGTATCTCAAGTTGTAAGCAGGCAAGAGAATTTTATTTGTGTGGCTGACATCAGGTTAAGATGTCTGTCAGGACACAGCCAGCAGCAGCTCCCACTCAGGCCTGGGGTGAACGGGACAAAACCAGACTGCTTCTGTAGTTCCTGCTGCAGGGTTTTTTTTGACAGAGCTAATTACCAAAATCTTCAGAGCCCCCTTCTCTCCATAACTGGTAATCCATCCACCTGCCAGCAGCCAAGCAGTCTGGGGAGAGTAATTGTGGAAGGGGAGACAGGGAACCAGGCTCACTGAGCTGAGCTCTCAGCTCTCAGGGCTGACTGAGATAGACAAAGCTAAGAGGAAGATGACAATCTTGATAAGGAGATATAGCCTAGTGGATCAGGGGGATGAGAATGGGAACGGGGAGAGGGGAGTCAGAACTGGTTCACCAATCTGAGATTGAATGGAAAATCAGTCTGGCAGTGGGACAGGTGAAGGAGTTAGGATGAGACAAGGCAGAAAACTAGTGCTGGATGAAGGATCTACAGATGGACTCTGTTGGGCTAAGAGCTTTGGAGTAGAGCTGAGACTGTCTGGGCAAGGAGAGAGAAGGCAGAGAATCCAGCTGGGACAGGGAGACAGTACAATAAGGGGCTGCTGGTGAATAAAAAGGACCGAAGGAAGGAAGAGACTAAGCAAGGGGAAAGTGTAGTTGGGCAAGGAGCCTGGAATGGGGTTTTGCAGCCCAAAGGAGGAAGGAAGGAAGGAATTTCACAGGCAAGGAGAAACGGATAGGGATGAGGAGTGCATCAACAGAGAAGAATCAAAACAGGAACATCACAGCGGGGTGAGACAGAGTCGATCAAGCTTGGGAAGGAAAAAAAGAAGAGCATATGCCTCTTGTAGCACATATTTCTTTGGTTCATCCCTTCCAGTGTCAGAGAATAGCATTGAAACCCGCTGCCAGAGTGTGTGTGTGTCTTGCACACTCACACACACACGTACAAACATGCACACAGAGATCCTGTCAGATATACAGGGCAATGGTCAAACTCTGGTGTAAGTTGTCCTTTAGCTCATGTGGCAGATGTCTTCAAGACCATCACTATGCAGGTTCCCACATGCTGGGGTACTGAGAAACAAGAAAAGCACATTTTTAGGCTTCCAACTTGCTTTTATAAATCTAGGAAATAATGGATAAGTCATTTTGTTTTTTCTGCTATTAATGTTTAAAAAAAATCAAGTTCTTAGTCATTGGGCAATTCTAGAAATTAGGGTTTTCCATGCAGCAAAATCCTCTCAGCCATGAGACTTACACTGTTAATTGGACAGTCATACATACTTTCTCCCCTGGAGACTCTTCTTTGCTGAGTGTGCAGCACAGATCTGCTCTGGGATGGATCCAAGCTTTACAGAGTCCCTTGCTTTGTTTGATATAGAAATTGGCAAAAGTGTATTGCCTGAGATAAAGGATGGAGGAAGGAGGTTTACAGAGCTGTATTTTGGCCTGGAAAAATAAAAAATCTGTCCTTGGTTCTGCTCTAATTCCTATATGATGTTAATGAAGTCTTGACAGTTTGACAGCATATTTAAGAAAGTGTTTTTCATACATTCTGTATTCCAGACTTCAGGTGCTGATGCTTAGGCTTGCAACAAAAGTCAATGTAAGTTGTTTCCCAATCAAGTAAAGTGCTGTATAATGCTAAAGCTGCTGAAAAGAAACCAAACCGGGCATTTAAAATTAATGAACAAATGGGTATTTGTGATACTACAGTGGTGGGTGTTATAGATATTAGAAATTCCGTCTCCACCACAGGGTTTGAATAGTGCCATTACTAAGACTTTGGTACTATGCCTTGAGCAATACGGTGAAAAAGAAATATTGAGCAGGAGCTCATTAATGGTGCAATCAGACACAATGTTCTGGCTGCAGCGGATCCTGTCTCATGGGTTGCTGACCCCTCAGATCTGCTGGCAGAAAAGCACATCTCGCTGTTCCTCAATTTTGAAAAAATGATCACGCTTAGCGGGGGCACTCTTATGCCTACCTTTTAAATGCATATCCCCCCTCCTCCCCAAAAAACAGATCACTTGACAGAGTTTGAGTTAGGAAATGACTACAGATGGAGCTGTGCTGGCAGATCAGAAAGTGTGATCATATCCCTGGCAGAGAAGGGGTGATGAGTAGCTGGCGGTAGGGCCAAGGCAGTAGACTCTTACTTGGGATGAGCTGTAATGAAAATATGACTGACCCTGCTCCGCTCAAATTCCACCATCAGCAACAGGCAGTGCATGAGGGGGCCTTCACCCAGAGCAAAGGAGCACGAGGTTGGTTTCCATTACTCACTATACAGGACCACACTAGGTTCTGCATGGGTAACCTTTCTTGTACTGTTTCCTAGCCACTGAGCTCTGAACTTTACAGTTTGGGTAGTGTTTTCCAAGCATGATTTTGTGCATAAGTACACACAGACATACATGATACATAAAATACATGTGTATCATGCATATATATGACTTTCTGCGGAAAACCATCTCTTTTGCTACCTTTTCTTTGCCATGCGCTAGGAAATACCCAAGGGGCAGATGAATCAGTCCTACGACATGGCCAAAATCACGATGAGTCTATCAAGTGGACCTCACAGGGAACATTGAAATCCCATAGGTATTTAGAGACACTTAGTAACTTCTGGTGTTCCTTAAATATTAACAGCTGCTCTGGACTGTTGGATGAATGATAGTTTGGATAGCTTTCTGTGCAGATCCATGACATAACTGTGTCTCAGCTGAAGAGGAATGCTTCCTTTAATCAGATCATTGTGTAACATGTCTGATTCACCATGGAGTTGCTAAGTAGTGTGTCCCAGCAGATACAGGGTATAATTTGGGGGTGGAAGTGGAAAAGGGAAATGAGTTTTTTTAAGCCATCCTCACACTCTGAATCTTAGACCAGTGGTGGATAAAACCGGTTTCCCGACTTAAACTGGAGTCTCAAAACTTCTTTGATTTGTCCCCAGCAAATGGACTGAGTGCAGCAACCAAACATCTACTGGTGGTGAGGGTGTCCTAGTTTTAGTCCTTATCCCATCCTCAGAGAAGATATAAGGATATATGTGGTGCTCTGCTAGTTTCATAATAATGAGTTAGGCAACTCCTGCAGAGCAAAGCTGGACGGCTTGCAGAACGTTTTGAGTTGTCTCCGTTATTTCAAAAAGGCTGCAATGCAGGTAACATGGGCTAAGCTGGGAAACCTGTGCCTCTGCTGTAGTGTTGCTTGAGTAATATTCATGTATAAAATGCTTCTGTTTTGATTGAGAATGCTTTACCAACTGAAAGGAGGTTTAACATTATTATTCCCACCAAATGGTATGACTTTTCTGCACTGAAAGAAGGATTGAAAGGTAGTTACACCTCAATATCCCTTTCAGGGAAGTTTAAAAGGTAACAAGAGGTTTAACTATAGACATAGGTGTTGTGTGCAGGTCTCAAAATGGTTTACAAGACCAAGCAAGCTTGGGTCACATCATCAGCATATACACCTTCCCTGTGGGAACTAATTTTGCCTGTTGGGAGAAAAATAATCTATTCTCCTTTGAAAGATAAAACTGTGTTTAAAAATGGAACTAGTGTCCTGATAAACAGTACCATAAAGCGGGAGCAAGCTTTCTGTGGCACGCTGGATGTGATAACCTGGAATAAATGTCAGTTGGTTGAAGTGGCTATCCACATGGTAACCATTCAAGCTATGTACAAGTGGTGCAATTGATTTTTGTAATCCCAGACAAAAGTAGACTCCTCTGAAGCATTGTCAGCCTGTGAAAAGCTTCCAAAGACCAAAGCTAGTGCTGAAAAGCCAACAGGGTGGCCAGCTTCCAGTTTGGCATCTGATGCTAATGTTCCATCTACCTAAAATTGCCATTATAACATAGTTAGAAAAGGCGTTTTTCATTTCCTGCTCTGCACTGATGTGTAGAGTTACTGTGTGCTGTTAGCAACTAAGTGCTGGTTTTCACTTCAGAAACAGATGCCTTTTATTGAAGGCTGGATCCTGGCAGCCCTTCCATAACTACAGAGATGGAAAAGGGTGCAAGTAGCTGCCTGGACACAAATGTGTATGTATGGTGGTGATCTTTCCATCAAGCATGGTTTTCTCTTTCCACTCTCCTCAGCTTTAGTTTCTCAGATGTGAGGTCTCTGCCCTGATATGACCACGCTCACACAATGTGAAAAGGAGCACTTGCTGCAGCTCTCCAGCATGTGAGAGCACCCCTGGATATGATTATCCGTGGTCCCGGCCCAGACCTTCTTCCTACATGAAATGGTTGGTGAAAGAACCGTTAGCTCGTCTGTGGTTTCTAAAAGATTTCAGACCTCCTCCATTAAGACATGCTGTGCAGTCACCAGTCTCTACAGATCACAGTATGGTGGTCACTCATGGTGGCTGGAGTTTAGTCTGAAACTGATTCATTTTCTCTGAAGCTGTTTCAGAAAATGAAACTGCCCTTCTCTTCTCCCTGAATAATCCCCTTCTACCAGTGGCCATGAATCACCCTTGAATACTTCTTCCATATAGATGGGTTTGAAGTTCTGTTGTGTCACCTGTGCAACCTGTGAGGGTTTGCTGTATGTTGGTTCCACACCTGCGTATTCCAGAACAGCCCAGAGGTAACAGCCCTGCACCAGTGCTCCTGCTGTCCCACAATGCTCCCATGCAGCACCATGCACCAGTGTTCTTCTTCGTCACACCTACCTCTCTTTTCAAAGCTCAATGCAGCTTTTGCAGAATTCTTGCTTTCCAGGTTTTAGCTGAGTTAGGTCATAAGCACATGCTTATTTTGTGACTCTGTCTGCCAGTTGAAGATATTGCCACCCCAAGGTTCTTAGTCCCACCTATCTGCCAGCAGATGGAAATATGTTTGCATACACCGTTTGCTTCTTTACAGAATTAACTCAGTTAACTGAAACCACTAGAGAAGGCACTCTGAACTGGCCCACAGTGCAGTGGAGCAGCTTAGGGAGAGTCCATGCAACCCCTTCTGCTGGCAGAGCAGGAGCTGTAAACTCCATGGGGGGGACTAATGCCCTCAATCCCAGCTGAAAAAGTAGAGCTAGTAGGTGACATTTTTCCACAGCCTTGAAACCCGGCTGACTTCAACCTGGACCACTGGTGGAGGTGATGCTAGGGTGTGGATGAGATTTTAAATATTAAAAAAATTCCAACATGAACAAAATTGAAACCTAATTGCAAAAATTTGCAATGAAGATGGAAGAATAAATGGAATATCTGAACTCTATTAAAGGATTTACATTTGTGTGGGCACAGTTGCAAAATTGAATGTTTTAAAAATTGTTTCAGATTATTTGACCAGGAATAATTATGGCATAAAACCAAACTGTGAATACCGAGAAAACCAAATTAAGCCAGGACATGACTTAAAAGATGTTACTCATAATAATAGTTGTTTTATATTTAATATACCTTTCTCAGCAGCCCTGAGATGTCTTACTGCAGGATAATTAGAACCTAACCTTGTCCCAGGAAACCCGATGCTGCGTTACTCCTGATCCTGTGTGTGTGTGTGCAATTCTGCCTGTACACCACTTGTAACTAACCTACCAATGGCGAGGGCAACTCCTGGGAATGGAAACTTTTCTCAAAAATCAGGCTATTTCAAGACTGACTGTGGAGTCCAACCTGGTGTCCTAGTGAGCCAAGAGAAAAGGCAAACAGCATGTGAATTAATTTTTCAGTTTGTTTTTAACTTAGGAAGGACTTGTGGTGTCACTGAAGATCACAAATAACAGACGGCAACTTGGAAAGGTTACCCTTGTGGAGCAGAAAGATCAAAGGGATAATCAGTTTGGGGAAAACAGTCTAAAAAGTGAACGTAACAGGTATTAGGGGAGTAAAAAGCAGTAATGTAAATAAAAAGAAAGAATCTAGGAAGTAGAGAAAAAGTGTTTCCAGATTTATAATGATTTATAGCCAGGAAAATTAAAAAGTCTTTGAAGAGATTTTAAAGTCTCCTGGATGTAAATCTGAATGCAGGCCATATTATCTGCAGCTTGGACTTTGTGTTTAAATGTACTTGCAAACCCTTTATTGCAGCTGTGGCTTTCTTTAACTTCTTAATCTTTTGCTTGCAGTGTGGCATCAGATACACTTTTAGAGTTCAGTTTTTTTCCAAGTCTTAGAGGATCTAAAATCATAAGCCAAACACTTGGAAATGAAGAGAGCGGACATAAGAAATGGAATGTTAACATGGTGGCATGTACATGTTATACATGTATCTGTGTATGTGTTACTGATACAGAAGTATGTTTTGCAATTTCTTTTGCTCATTGTCTCCCTTAGATCCCTGAGGCCATTAACAGTCCTTAATGACTCTGACCAGCCTCACCTGAGACCACCACCCACTTACCTTAAAAGGGCCCAGAAGCTCTTTTAAGTTCAGCTGGAGACTATCAACCTCTGCCTGACCTATTTGGACAAATGTTAGTCTTCATCTCTAGCTGGCTATGGTAGGTCTTTTCTCTAGAGCTCAACACATGGACCAGTTTCCCAGCCTGAACCTATCTCTTTCTTGTCACCATAGCCCTACCTGGACAACATTGGACCTGACTTGTGAACTGGCTTCTTAGCTTGATCTTGGACCTGCGCTGTTGCCACTCCTTTGCATTCAGGTCTGGACTCTTGGTTGGATATGGCCACCACCTCTGGGCCTGTCCATCTTGGCTTACTCAGGGCTATGGGGCAGGGCTATGGGATCTCAGTTTCTGGCTTACCATCCCTTGGGGAACAAACCTGCTCTCTGATATGCTCTTCAACTATGTATGTGAGCATGTAAGGATGAGCTAGTGTGGCCATCACTACCTAATGACAGAAGATTGTGACTTAGTCACCCTGCAGAAATGTTGTAGCCAAAATCACCTTTTTTTTCCACTGGCCCCTCTTCCTCTGGAAGCAGAAAAGTGGGAGGAGATGGCAGAGGTAAGGAAAAGAAAACTCTGGCAACATTACTATAATAACTGCAACACAGGAGAAAATCTAGATAACACTCTTATTTTCAGATGCGAAGATCTGTGGTTCAGATTTGGCTAGAGGAATTTGCCCACAAATAAAGATAATCTTGTATTCAATGTTCCATCTTGTTGGCTTGAGCCTGCAAAGCAGTGCTCGTCTAGGTAAGAAATGAACACTGATGTGGTTGATGTGTGTGTTTCCAGAGCTTGGTGTTTAGGTTGCACTTGCTGTTTCTTATCGGTCAGACCAATGCACTTGTCAAGAGGTCAAGAGGACTGGGACTCCACAGTTGATGGCATTTCTGCAGTAGACTTCCAGAATTAGCTGTTTTTTACTTTTTGTCACTGCATCCAGTCAACTCCATGTTATCAAGGAATGGTTTTGGTCTCAGCTGTGACAGGACTGGGCAGAGGGTCCCAAATTTTGAAACAAGGAAGAGCCATTTGCACTTCCATGTGTCTTCTGTGCTTCTGTTGGGAGCTGCTTAAGAGGTACACACCAAGAGGTCAGCCAAGGGGGACAATGAGAAAGTGAGTGAAGAAAGCTTCAGTCCTTCCTCTCCTAACCTACAGCTTCTCAAGAAGATGCATTCAGATTGGGGAAAGTAAGGTGGAACATATGTCTCCTCATGATCCTCAGTAGAGAAAAGGTGCTTTCAAGTTGGGAAAGAACTAGTGTAGGGAACAACTAGATAAAGGCACAAAACACACAACAGCAAGATGGGCTCTGGCAATGGGAGGACAAAATGAACAAATAATTAAAAAGTGTAAACAGAAAGGGTATTTAAAAAAAAAACCAAAACAACAAACTTAAAGGCAGCTTGTAGGAAAAAGAAGAGATGCAAAGGTGGGTACTATGAGTTTGGCCTCCATAAACCATACTGAAATGATTGTGCTTACTTCACTCTACAGTCCGTAGCTGTAAAGTGTTTCTGCATCTCTTGTTTTGTGTGATTAAAATGTTCTTGGCATCAGTTTTGGTTTTAATGTGATTGGTTTTCAAACATAATTAGAAGGGGTTTTACAGCTTTGTGTATTCCTATTTAAGAGACAACAAAAGTAATGCACAGTTGTGTTTTTTACTAGAGAAGGATCTCTAAAACACTACACCAGAATGGCACTACTGTCTTGATAATGAGATCATGCGTGGAGGAGCATTGCAGAACTGGCCCTGAGTATTTGCAGACAATGCCTCTGAGTCAACAAAAAGCGCAACCTGTGGTTTCTTAGCCCCATTGATCTCAGTGCCTCGTTGTGCAAGCTGTTCGCAGGATCAGATACACAAAATGGAGCCTTAGGTGGGGGGAGGAGAGGTTCAGTTACGTTTCAATTCCCTGTGAACTCTTTTGATTTAGCAACATTCACTTTCTTTTTCCATTTGAAGCTTACTGCTGAGCCTACAGCAAGATGAACAGGGAATCTCAGCAGGAGTGGTCCCACTAAGCCAAGGGGATAACTCACATGTTTAAACGATGCCCGTAAACTTGATACGAGAAGCCCTTAAGCATATGCTGTGGCTTTCTGAGAGCGTGCTCACTGGCATTAGCAGGACTTAGCAGACACGCAAATTCTTTCCTGAAGATAGGCACAGGAAAAATTACTCCACAAGGGAAATACCTCTCTAGAGAGGGATTCACAGCTGTGCTACATGCTCTTCCCCGTCTCTGCACACTGATGCCCTAAGCCTTCTGGGAGCTGAGCTGTTCTTCGCAAGCTCCTTTCCTATCTGTGCCCAGCATCTGCCTCCTGTAGCTGGGTCTCTATCTCAGCAGCCCTGGCCTCCAAGCCACATTTCTTCTTGGTCGAGCGTTGACCTGGGCTTTTTTCACCCATGCCAAACTCAGAATTTTTAAGAGGCAGATGCATGCCGTGTTTGAGGTATTACAGGCTGGCCAGCTGTTCTTCCTGTAGGATTTCTATGACAATAATATAATTTACATATCTCAAAGAAACTATGCCAATTTAAGCCAGTGGAGGATCTGATGTCTCAACTTCAGCTTTTCCTTGTGTTGCCATGAGCTTATCTGCAAGCTTAATGGTGTATCAGTGTCAGATTCTCCTCTCCACAAATGTACTCACGTTTATTCCAGCAGTATGGCTGTTCCACAGTTTGACTGAAATAAGACTTATGTTGTATTTCTGTGATGTAGAAAAGGCCTTAATGCTTTCTATAAAGACAAGGCTGGGGAATGATTCGCCTTTGAAGAAAATAGAGTGTGCTTCTTCTGTTGCACCACTTCTTAAGCCAACAGACAAGCAACTCTGTGGCCTCTTGTTGTACCCTAGACTGTGTTTTCATGCTGCTTTTTAACACATTAGTGTTTAGATAGAAGGTAGTCAGTTGCGAAATGCCTTAGCCCTTCTTGGTGAAAATGGGCTTCAGTTGGGATGTAACAAGCCTGTGGCACAAGTTTCTGAAAGGGATGTAATGTGCAGCTGGACCTGAATAAGTCCAAGTCTGGGCTTCTGAGCCAGCCTGGAGTAAGAGCCTGGCTAGGTGGGGAAACAGGGCTGGATGGCCTAGCAGCCTTTGGCCGAGCTGTGAGAAACCAAACCCAAACTATTTCTCTCCTTACTCAGTGAGAAGCCAGCCTTGAACTAGGTCTCTTTTATTTATATCGCTGTCGCTCTCCTACGCCTAGTTTTCCTCTGTCTTGTACGCTACGTGGGTAATTGTTTATCGATGTGTGAAAATCAGTATAGGATGCAGTCATGCTGCTGTGATAGGATTTTGGAAAATGAGATCCATGGCTTTTACAGTGGCAGCCTTGTGAAATTTTGGGACAGCTGCAAGACTACAAGTGCCCTGTTTTTGACTTGTATTCGTTTACTAAAGCATGGTTTGAAAATTTTCTGCACTCCTCATCATTGGAGTCTGACACTTGTTAGCCTTAGTTTAAAAATAAAAAGATTTAACAAAATCACTGGCCATAGCTAGAGGAAGTTATTTTCAGGGGACTCCACAAAGGGGGAAATTACATAGCAGAATTATTAATAGGAAGGCACCGAAATCATTCAAAGCCAAATCGTACATTTAGTTATTGCCTGTCATAGCCATTTCAATTTAAGGAGGACTGAGCATCGTCAAATGATAGAAATAGCACAGCTTGCAAAAGGTGTTACATGTCTCGTTTTTGACCACTGCAAATGCTCTGTATGTTATTTGTACGACACTTCATAGTCAGGGGAACAAAGCTAAAGGAACTTTAGTCTTTGCTGTTGATCTGTGCCTAATGATCTGCAATACACATGGCAAAGTAAACTTCCCAGTAATCAAAGAAATTTTAACTTGTTTGAGACTTTTCAGTAGAATGGGGATTTTTATTTTCTGGGTTTTTTCATCTCTTTGGGCTTCTTATATTCATGTCTGTGCTGGGAAGGAGGCAAGGGAAAACATAACATTGCCAGAGAAAATAATGGTGTTTTACTTATTTCCTTTTAACCCTGCAGCCTTTGACCTGCTAAGTTAACTTAATGTGCTCAGAATGTGATATTTAGATTATATCTCCTATACATGTCCATGGCAAACACAAAACTAGAGTCCCATCAAATGGCAAGAATGCTTGGGGAAGAAGGCACAGGATGAAATGTTTTTTAATCATTCAGATATGTTAAAATGTTTACAGTTAAATCTAAAGAAAAAGCATACCATTGAAAGCATCTTGGCAAGGTCCACTTGTGCTAAATGCATATTTGTCTTCTGTTTCTTTAACAGATAAAATAAAAGGCTTAGCAAAAAAAAATGTTGCCAAACCACAGCATATTTAAATGAACAGTTCAGAACCTAGAGCTACTGAGAAAGATTAGAGTGAACTGGTGAGCTGAGGTGAAGGAGAGATGCAGTGGAAAATATGAGCAGCTTCATGAAACAGTTCAGAGATGGCAAGAAACCCGTCTACCTCGGGAGTAAAAATACATGGGCACAAGGCAGTAAAAGGCTGTAAAAGTACAGAGACTGCTGACCTGCAGAGAAACAGATCTTTCTGAAAAGACAGAAGCAATTTCCAGTGAAAAGCCAAAAGCTCTGGAACTTGCTTTTCATAGCTACATCTACGCTAACTTCAAAGCATCAGCCCAAGCTCAAACTTGCCTTGTGTTTGGACACAAGACTGTGCTCAGAGCCTTGGGTGAGCTCCATCTTGGGAGGAGGAAGGGAGCCTGATCTGGCTCAGCAATTTAATATAACCCTGATGGTATACTGCATCCTTTACCGCATATGAGCTTTCACCTTCTCCCAAATCCTCCATCCCAGACCTCACAATTCTGCATGGCAATTATCTCCCTCAGAGAAGAGTTTGATGTCACATCCCACAAAGGTCTGCTAGATGTGTGGTGTGCTGAGTATAAGACGCTCACCACACAGTGGTGGTCCAGCCCGCTCTTCATCCTCCTCAGCGTAGGTCAGCAGCAGCATGGGCACAGCCACTCGTGGAGAAAAAGGCAGCACTGGTTTAACCAGTCTGGCTTTCTTTTTTTTTTTTTTTTTTTTTTTTTTTTTTTTTTTTTGTTTCTCAGCATGCCATCATGGAAGGGTTGGCCGGGCAGGGAGTGCCACCAGCCTGCAAAGTGCTGAGAATGAGTGTCTTGCTCTTGACCTCATTATGTGTCTCTGCAGGGAGGATGCTGCAGGTGGTGTGGGCATGGCACTAGTCTCACTTGCAGAACCAAAGAAGACCTTGAAGGGACTCTGCTAGAAGGCATTCTCATCAGCAAGTGCTTTGCTCTGTGGCCATTCTCCTGTCTGATGTCTTGTCCTGTGACCAGACACGTGAGGTTTTGTGCGCTGGGAGGAAAGAAGGCTGATGTCAGGCTGTGGTGGTGTGGTTTAGGTAGTGTGAGAATTGCTTCCCCTGCCTGGAGGAGCTGTTGTGGGGAAAGCTCTTCTGTTATTACCCCTGTGGGAGCATCACAGCAATTGGAGCTCTTCCAAGGAGGGAAAAGGACAAATAGACACCAAAACAGTTTTCAGCATAGCGTTTTAAACACAGGTATTCTTGTCTGCTTGTCTGAGATGCTCCGGTATCATTGATGAACATAAATATCTAGATATAGCATCAGCGGTCATGAAGTTCTTTGAAATGTCTGGTTAATAATACCTGGAAAAAAGGTGAAGCACTGTCAGTGAATTGTGCCCTGTATCACCCAATTAACCTGAAGCTGGACAGATTTGCAACTTTCCTTGGCCACAGGAGTCCACGCCAGTGACCACCACACAGTGCTGCAGCATATATATGTAAGTAAAAAGTAAGGCAGGGCTGATAATCTTTGATGGAACCTATTTCCTTTATATAATGCCAGTTTCTCCAAATCAGAAGGAACTGATTTGACTTAAAGGACTAAGGGATGTCCCCCTTTAGGACATCCTGTGTGGGGAGGAGATAGAGGACACTGCCATGCAAAATGTCCCAACCAGGACCAGCTCCTTGCTGGGAGCAGCAGGCTGTGGGGAGCGGCACGTGGCCAGGTCCCTGATGTCGCCTCCAGGAAAGTGCCTGGCCGTTGCTGACAAGGGAGAGTTGTGAGTATCTGGGGTGACAGCTACTGCTGGAGAAAAGGGGAGAAAATGACCTCCCCTTGCAGCAGCAGTTGCTGCCCTATCTCTGCAGACCCGCTGCAGGAGAGCAAGCCCTGGAAACAGTCCGAGCGTTGGCTCGTACCAGGCTAGCCAAGATCCTCCGACTTTCATCTGAATAGCACCGAATGAAGAGCCTCGGAGCACCAGCTAATAGACAGCAGTTCTTTTAGCAAAACCTTCATGTTAATTCCACACAGCCTACTTAAGGAATTTCCCTTCTCTCAGAAAATCTCAACTTCTATAGAGAAATAGTGCTCGGTCTTGGGGCTTTTTTTGGTTTGGTTTTTTTTTTTTTCAGAACTTCAGAAGTTCCCTCAAAAATTCCCTGAAGCCATAATAACCAAGATTCTTAGTTGCATGTCAGGATGTAATGTACAATATAAAATTTTCACATTTGATGCTCAGCATAGTTGAATTTACCACAGTGCTTCACATTCAATATATACCAAGAATTCTAGCAAAATCACATACTGTTCAACTACAGATTTATCATGGGGTGCTTAACAATGAATTATTTAAAAGTACCTAATGTATCATGGTTTCTGGAGAGCCTAATGTGTGTGTGTATATATTTATACATAAAATACCTGTGAGCCATTACAGAATACTAGTTTCTGAGCATAGGGGGTTTGAGCATAAATCTAGAGGATGTTTAAAAATAGGTGTCCTCCTAAAAATGCAGTGGAGTTTAAGAAAGAATAAATCCATAATAATCTTCCTTGTTCAGGTATACACACAGTCATTTAAAGGGAATCTGCATCCTGTAGGGCTTCTTTTAGGTGAAATTTTGAAAGTTAAATCTAGATTCTGCTACGAAGGATTTTTGCCGCTGTGCATATTGATGTGGTATTTTAGGTCTCGCTGAAAACTTTTAAAGAATTTCACTCATTTGCAGGTTTGAGAAGATTACTATATGCCTCCTACTAGCAATCATCCCCAGTACGTTGGGAAAAGTACTTCGCTGAGTGGGTATGCACTTCCTTTTTGCTGATGCAAAAACAGACAGAAAAAGATGAAGTGGTCTGCCCGGGATAAACAGCCTGGTATGGCCATCTCTTCCAAGCTTTCCCAAGGCTGCCCTCGGGACTGTATTTTCTCCTTGCTGGAGCCAGGTAGGGGAGCTGCTGGAGCAATACCGAGCTGGGCTGGAGGTGGTTCTTTGGCCCCTAGCTCTGTTTACTCGAGGTGAGCAGGCTGAGGAGTGTCACTAGTTCACAGCTGCCTCCTCGGCTGCTTTTTCCGATGGCCGTGGGAATAACCTCACTGGGCCAGACTTTCAATTCTGCATTTCGTCCTCTGACCCGAGCTGACTTTGAGATAGCTGGTGTTACATTCAAGAGTGGGTCAGCTAGCACCATCCGACATGCCCCAAGCCTCCCTGGGGACCTGTCTCCTCTTTGACACCTTGTTGAGTCATTCTTGTGAAGACACTTGGTGCTTGTTTGCAGAGGAAGGGCACCTGTGTGGATCTGTGCGGCGAGAGGGCTGTGTTTTCGTGCTGCTGGGTGGGACACCATGTGACTTCTATTAAAAATAGAACAGTTTCCCGCTGGCTCCAGGGGGTTCACTGTTATCCTTTGTTTCAGCCTGCATGTTGGAGCTCCTCCTTTGAACTTATTCAGGTCCTTGCAAAGACATGGGTGATCTAGGACTTCCTTCAGCAGCAGCTGTGGTGTGTCCTGTTTTCTGAGGCATCTCGTGAGGAAGGGACAGCATTTGAAGCTTCCTCACTGATGACTCTGGTGATAACAACCTTTCAGACAAAGAGTAGAAGAGGAAGGAGCCACATGCCACGTATTGCAAAGGCCAGTGGGACAGGCTCTAGGGACAGCTGACCAGTACAAGTAGAGGTGCAGACCTGGTTTCAGAGGCTGATCTCAGGTTTGTGACTGGTCAGTCTTGGTGCACTAATCGAAGCTTACGGGACCTGCAGGGTCACATTCATATTGATGTGTTCAGGCTAAGAGCAATGCTGCTCTTCAGCAAGTCAAAGCCCTAAATCTGAAAACCAGAGGGGGAAGACAAGCACAGTCTCTAGCAAAAAAAGACCAAAAAAAATGATCAGTGGATGTTGAACTGGAGAAGCAGTACACCTTTTCTCCTTGAAGATAATCTTTGAGGGTCTGACCTTTTATAAATCTAATTCTGTGATGAATACAGTCTCTCACCCTAACCACTGGGTTGCAGATGAGCCAGGCAGGGTGAAGGCAGGTCGTCCACTGACTTTTGCGTTCTGTGTAGTGCAATACTTCTGTTGCCTCCAGGCAGGAGACAGGAGGCAGGACAGGTTACCCACAGCTGAGAACCTGCCACCATTGTAAGCCATAAATGTTTTCAAGCTACAATTTAAGTGAAGTCAAGAGGTAAAATAGCCCAGAGACAGTGCCTGTGGCCAAAAGCTCAGACAGAAGAGGTCTCATGTCTGCATACAGCTCTGCACTGAGCTACTCTGCATCTTCTTGCCTTAGTTTGTCCCCTGTGAAACAGAGATGAGAGTATTCACCTGCCTTACAAAAAGCATTACATGATTAACTGCAGTTTGAAAGAAGGCCCTGTGAAAAACTCAAAGTCTCTGGGAGCAAGTGGCCACCTCTACCTCTAAGGAGAGGAGGTAGGGTGGCCACAGAGCTTACAGCCAAGCAGGAGTCAAGCTGCCAGGGGAGTGCAGTCACAGGAGGCGGAAGAACCGCAATATTTAATTGGGTTTATTTGCTAAAGCCATCACGTACTGGCTCCCAATGTAAAAAAAGAAACAGAAAACCTGAGTGGTCATGAAAAGCTGCCAACACCTCTTTGTCAGGGATTTTGGATTAAAAACAAAATTATATTTTAAATACAAAAGCTCCCCCCACCCCACCTCCTCCTCAGCGCCAAAAAGCCCAGCCCAGGCCCCCCCCTCCCTCTTTGATTTGGGGGTGTCGGGGAGGCATGGACGGACACACACGTACACCCACGCACAGCTGATGTGGGACACCAGCCGCCA